>JAJGOT010000337.1:0-27500 GCA_022457155.1 Cladopsammia gracilis | reverse complement strand
CACCTTTCTTGACCAGAGGCCCGAACATGAGAGGACAGCAGGCTTAATGTCCCGGAGTCTATACGGTCATGATCAAGACATGAGTGGTGTTATGCAAGACTCATTTGTTCCCTCTGTGATTGAGAGATACAGGCAGCTGTTAACGCCAGCTCTTAAGGTCACACTGGCCATATTAACATCCCTCGGATCGCAGCACAGGGAGGCCGCCAATAAGGTACAATGCAAACTGATAAAGGATTGAAAAAGTCACTTTTTGTAGACAACTCACTTACTAGATTTGCAAAAAGGTACGCGGGAAAATCTTCTGATCTCTTGTTAGCTTTATTCCTTGTTTTGCGCGATCAACATTCCTTCTATCTGTCTTGCAAGCTAATTTTCACTCAAGCTAATTTTAAAGAGATTTATATCTCAAAGATCATCAAAGAGTCATACAATTCATATCGAGCATGCACAACTGAGACAAAGAGATAATAGTGACTAGTCACAATTCTATTTTGGTGATCTAAAGGGAACAAATCTCTCGTAGACCTTAGGAAAGCATTTCTAAAGGCATCTTTATACATTTTGCGACTAGCGGGAGTCGTGTTTGGCCTGTCACCTTTATAATACTGATATGCCTTCTGATTGCAGGCTTTGCACTTTGTGGTGTCCCATGTGGACATTTTCATCAGCATTCTTCAAGATCGACACACTGTACATACATCAGGTTCATTACAAGAACTCGGGCTTGTCACAGGTATTATGTGTAACATGGGTCTGACCGAGGCAACTCTAACAGCCGACGAAGAACTGGGGCAAGAACAAATCCAACTCAGGGGACCCCTGGCAAGGATCCAGCGACTGATGATTGGACTGTTACCAAGATACTGTTCAAGTGATAGCTGGGAGAAGGTGAGTTACTCAGTGGCAGGGTTTTGTGATAGCTGGCAGAAGGTGAGTCACTCGTTGATAGCTGGAAGAAGGTGAGTCAGTCAGTGGCTGGGTTTTAGTTTGGAGTTAGACGCCAGACGTAACATGTGGTTGTTTTTCTAAATTACTTAATATTTAATTAATTACTTAGGTTTTGCTCTAGCAACATTCAGTTGAAAACCCCTCTGTATACTCCTTGATTTTAGGATGAGCCAATAAGGCAAATTGAATTTTATCGAGACCACAGGACCACTGAAAACCCCGAAGTTGTCTTTGACTTTTTTTTCTGGCGTTTTCGCTAGGAGCAGCCATTTTCCTATCCCGCTTGGGAGTAATACAGAGGATTGACGAATTTAGCGACGAGATGATGTGCAGGTAGCGCATCAGTGTAATTTCACATAATAGTGAAATGTTATCAATTTTTTTCTTTTTTATCACATGAAAAGATAAATTTTTTTGTATGTAGATAATAAAATCTCTGTTGGAGCAAAACAACGAGGAACCTGGTGCCAAGTACAGCATGGTTGCCATGGAAACTACCAAAAAATTGCAAAGGATCTGTTCCAATGTTATTGGTTACTGCAAAACTGTGATGAATTCTTCTGGTAAGGACATGCTTATTCGACTTATACCCCCCCCCCCCCCCCCCACCCCCCACCCCCAGCTAATTTCACCATTGGCTTTCTTGTAAAAGATTGTAATAAGCTGTTTGAACCATCTCCTCCCCTGCCAGGTTTAATTGGTTCTCACTGCCAAGTGCTGTTTTCAGCCAGTTTAACCGACTCGCTGTCACGTGATGCTCGTCTCGCCAGAGAAGGTATGTACGCATATGAACAAGATGATACCACACCAAGTGAATATCTTGCAGATGAATAAACCTTTCACAAAGTATGTTACTCTTTAGACTCCTTGTTATGCAAGCACCTCTACTGTTGGGAAAAAGTAACATAGTAGAAAGTTGTCTGTCTCGGATAAGGACGAATAAACTGTAGGTCCCGTCTCACAGCACTCTCTGATCTGTTCTTGTGGGACGTTAAAGATCCCACATCACTGTTCGAAAGAGTAGGGGACGTTGACCCCGGTGGTGTGGTCAACCTTGCGGGTTGTGGGATTGGAAGGGATGGCACCTCGCATGGGACCTGAGTCCCGTTCGTGCCTTTCCCTTTGGACTGTATGAGTCCAGAAAAGTTGTTAGAAAAAAAAAAAAAAAGATCGTCTGGGTTCGTGTAGTTCTGAAAAGAACTGATGTTGTTGACATTGACTGATGTTTTGACAACCTGAGCGGAAGTCATTTTCAGAGTCATGTGAATTGTGAACCATCAGTTGATGGTATATACGCGTTGCTGTCATTGGCCAGTTTAACCATGATGTCATTGGCCGTTGAGACTCAAGTCAGTGATTGATGCGTAGAAATGATCGAACACCAAACTCGCACTAAAACTAGAATGCGGTGAAGTCTAGCGAGGGATACTCCACACCGCACTTTATTATAGGAAATTTCTCATTATATTGAAGTTAGACATTGAGGAGGCAGCTATTCCAGTCGGTGACAGCTCCAGTTTTCGTCCGATCCCAAATAAAACACTTGGAGAATTTGCCATTTGTTGTCTAACCAAAAACAAGAACAAACTCTCTGCAGTTGTCTCGGTGGTAAGCATAATCTCTTCACTCACCGCTGCTATGCCCAACGAAGTTTGCGACGTTGAGCGAAGAGAGCCAGCCGAGACGGCTGCACTTGCAGACCAAAATCTGAAAACACTTCATTTTCACCCTCTCACTCCCAGAGTCAATTATGGAGAACGACATTTTGCAAAACGAAATTTTGGATTTTTCTTGAATTGTTATCTTTGGCAATGTTGGGAGTCAACTGTAAGGACGATTTTCTTTTCTTCTTGTTTCACATTAATCATCATCCGTCATGCCTTTTAGCTGTTCGTCCGTCTGCCACAGTGTCTACCCACCGGCCCATCAGCCTTGGTCTGCCTGTGACTTTCATGAAGAAATGCAGTGAACAGATCTTTCAGACCGCTGAGTTGTACTCACAGGCACGCTTGAAGCTGCAGAACCTGATGGAACTGACCAGTGATGAACTAAGAGAGGTACAGACTGCTTCATGTTATATTTCCTAGAATAGGTTTTAAATGAAGAAGGGGTAAATCCCAGATATAGCGAAGTAAGCCTGAAAGACAAGCTTGTTTTAACGGGATTTGATTGCTTACATTATGTTTCTTTAGTATACGAATTTACGTTTTGGAGGCATCGTGCTCAATACGAATTGACTTCAAAAGTTGAAAGAGCTTGTTAAACTTTTAGTAGTAATCTACCCAATTTTTAGCAATGTTTATCGAAATATCAGTATCAAAAACTGCAACTTTGCTTGGTGGGGAAAACAGTTTTTTAATCAGCAATACACAAAGGGTGTGTAGTATATCAGGCTCTCCAGAGAAAGCTAATTGACTCCTCACTGTTTAACCGGTTGATGTGAGTGGAGTATATTATTGCTCCAGTTGATCAATGAAGAATGTAGTGACGTACCGCAATGTCTGATATAGATTCTGTGCTCTTTGCCGGCGTTGTGGAGTACAAGGCACAGGCCCAGTTTTGGGTGGAGGGATATTTGCCCCATTCCTTTTTAAAGAACAGAACACCTCGAAATCTTGCACATATCACTGTCCTGAAATATGGAAATAAGTCGCTAATCTTGCCATGTGTACTTGAAATATTTGACATTGTCTTACACCGAACAGACAAAATTAATTTTCCAAACTGTTGTCATGTCAGAATGACCAGAACATGTCCGAAAAAAGTACCATTAACCCTAATGTTTACCTTCAGTTTAGTCAAGCTCAGTTTAATGGAGCTATACAAGAGAGACTCACAACACAGCAGAGACATCACCTGGCTCAGAAATGTCTCACACAGATCGTACAATTCAAGGGACATGAAATTTCCTCTCAACTTTGTATCCTTTGATCTCATTAATTCTAACGAAGTTCTCGAGCGACTGTCATAAAGGTACAAAGTAAGGTAAAGCGCCCACGAGCCACAGGCGTCCCACACGGCTGGACCTTAACCCTGTTTCTGTAGCATGAACATCTATTTGCATAGATTTTGGCGATTTTATTCCTTCGTTTTCTCCGCATTTAATGATCAGTTGAAGCAGCTATACCAAACACTCGAAAGAGTGTTTTATCAGATATCCAAACACCTTGAAGTCGGTTAAAAAAACTCGGCTGCGCCTCTTTCTTCAACCCACTTCGCGGTGTTTGGATATCCTGATGAAACACTCTTCCTCGTCTTTGACATATTACCTCAAACTGGGCCGGGTTGTTCAAAGCGCGGTTAAGCTAACCCAGGGTTAGCGTCAATTTTGATTCCAGTTTAATAATTAATCAATGGAGATTTTTCCAAAGTATTTTTGTCCTTTAGTTTCGTCTCTGACTTGTCTTCGCACGTAACTTATAACTAGCTTTTGAAAACACTTCTAACAAGAGAAATGAAATCCTGGGTTAAGTTTTAATCCTGGGTTAGCGTTAACCGGCTTTTGAACAACCGGGCCCTGATCATTAAATGCGGAGAAAACGAAGGAACAAAATCGCCAAAATCTATGCCGGGTATCCAAACCTTCACGGTAGTCATTTCCTTTGTGTTCTCGTCATGAATTAATGGCTTTAGAAGAATTGATCAACCTTGACTCATTTTAACAGACATTATCGAGAATTGTTTATTCATTATCTGGCGTCACTTGGATTTTTACTTCTTGCATTGCGTTCCTTCAGATGAGGAACGACGCATGCTTGCTGGTCCGACGCTGACCGGAAATCGAATGAGAAGACTGCAAGGTATGGGGAAGAATTGTGATGCTCATCTAGTTACCTTCTGACTCAGGAAGGAAGCTGGTTGTTGAACGTCACGTTGACTTTTTTTACTTTGAGACTTACATTTCACGTCAGCACCAAAACATGTTCAGAGTACACGTTTCAACAAAACACGTTTCTCATTAGCCTGCGAATACAACCGCCTCTCATCGCTCCCGGCCGCTCGGGGCGTTCGCGAGAGGCGGCTGTATTCGCAGGCTAGTTTCTCATAAACATGCTCGCAATTTGATTGTTCATATAATGCTGTGTTTACATCAACAACGAAACATGTCCAGAGTAAACATATTTGTAATTTCATTGTTATTCTATTTTACGTAACAGGCATAAGCGCGCATAAAACTTTATAATTACAGATGAACCGAAAACCTCGGGAACGAAGGACATGTTTTGATCATGATTCGCGCAGTCCTCCAATTTGAAGAGGCGGCATGAACGTCTCGGAACGCCTCACAGGATTGGCTGAGAAAACAATAGAACAAACAACAGAACAATAGACCCTAGCCCTGAAAACAATACATGTGCGTGATACCCAGGTGCAATGAAATTAGAGGTTCTGAAGAGGTGCATGGTATCTGAATTTGAACACTTTTCATAGTGAAACATGTTTCATTCGTGATCAGACTAAACATTTTTCTCCCTAGTGTGAACACAGCATAAGACAGACTAAACATGATTCGCCCTGGTGTGAACACAGCATTAGACAGAATAAACATGTTTCTCCCTAGTGTGAACACAGCATGAGTCAGACTAAACATGTTTCTCCCTAGTGTGAACACAGCATAAGTCCGCTGTTGTAAGTGCAGACTCAGTAGACGTTTGTTTTCCTGATTGTCTTTGTTGCAGACTGGACGTCACCATCCGGGGTTTCGTTTTCATCTGATCCTGATCACGATGCTGCTTCTGGACTCGTGGATGGTGTAACGCGAGAGGAAATAGAAGCTGTAAGTCATATTCGTCACACCTTGGTTGTCCTATAAGCTATACACTATACTCCAGTAGAGCTACTCTTTTTATGTAATGTGCACCAAACGCTACTGCTGTATTGAATATATCTTTAACTTTTGTTGCAGCTTAAGAGAGAATCAATAAGTACCCTGACAGAGACGTTTTTAAAGAAACTCATCGAAATTGAACAGGTAGCCAAACCGTACCAAGCAGGTTATATTTTAATTTATTCTTTCCACGATGAAAGTGTACAGGCGAATATTTGTTCACAGTTATTGCCTTACTAGCATATGGGCCTCATTCTTTAATCGAGCAACAAAATATTGATAGGGCATAGCACTATTAACGTTCTTTAAAAAAATTGAGCCCGATATACTGGTTTTTTTTTTCTTTTTTCACCAATGCTGTTTTAAAAACTCGAAAGTTTGCAAAGAATGTATGGCTCATTAGCGCTTTTGCTGGCAATTTTTCGGATTTTGATAGCAGCAAGTTTACGAAACTACCTACATGTGAGGAAGAACTTTACCACAAAAATGCCAAAAGACGGCAGTCTTGGGGGAAACGTATTGCGGCCACGAGGTGACATTGTTTTCTTCTGGCTCTCAGTTGAATGCGTTCAAGCGTTCATTTGATCCACTGCGCAATTTATTGTAAATGTTACTTTTTTTAATTTACAATGCTTATTATTTGTTTGATTATTAGACGCATGGGAAAGGACGAACCCGAGTTGGTTTCATCCAAGTTCTTGTTCGGCGAATCAAACGACTTTTGACAATCCACGGAACGCCTGCACGCACCGAGCAGATGATCAGCGGATTACGTTGATAAGCGGTGTCAGATCCAAACTTTAGAACAAGAAGCTTTTTCACTTGCTTTGGATATAGACTTGTTGTGAATGTCATATACTATTAAACCATTGAAGGAGTTCAAACATGGCGCATCATGGCCTGTTAGCAGTAAGCTAGAGTCTAAATTGAACTACAAGTTACTGCAAGTGTTTCACAAGAACGGAACAGTCTTATTCATCTGTACAAACAATACGCACTTATAGTTGTTGTTACATAAAGAAAGAAACCTGAACAGTGCACAGCCAACGATCTAAGAGAACGTCGGCTGCTCCTTTGTAGATATCTATGCCATCTTGAATTGTCTGTGACCAGTATAGTCTTTAGTTAGTGGTCTTTTATTAACCAAAGTGCACGCATTATGCTAATACAGCCGATTTCACTGCAGTGTGCAAAGCCGGGGTTTTCAAACTTGACTCGCCCGTCGTGATTCGCCCAAGATAAGACAATGGTGAATAAATTCGCCCATAAAATGAGCTCAAAAAGTAAATACTTCCTGATATAGAAACATCCACAAAGAAGATCTGTGAATGTTCTTTAACATTTTCTGACAATGGGCGAATCTGAGAGGCGAATCATGGCGGGCGAATTAATGACAGGCGAATTAGACAGGCAAATCATGGCCGCGGGCGAATCTAAACCTGCAAATTATGTTTGGAGAAAACGGTTTTACATACCGCACCGTTTATATATTTCAGGAAGTCAGTATTTAATCTGTGAATTCAGTTTATATGTGAAGGTCCTTCGCAGTTGTCCGATCATGGGCCGGCGAACCCATATTTGAAAAATCCTGGGTCTGCACATCGCAGTGAAATCGGCTGTAAGCTACCCGAAAAACCCAGTTTCTCGTACTGAGGCAACTGCCAAGCCGTGTCCACAAATGTATGGTTTTTCGTACGAAATTCTGCTTAGGTTGTCAAACAATTGTAAAGGTTGTGAGTTCATAATAAAACAGAAGACTTTTTCATTTCTCTCAAACACAGTAAACTCTGTTAAGACGAACACCCCTGTTATGCGGACATCTCTCTATTGACTGGTTCTGACAGAATTGCACTAGTTCGTCTGTAACTAAATTCTCTATGAGGCGGACAGCTAGAGTTGGGCCCGAAGGTGTCCAGCTGAGACATAGTTCACTGTTTGATCCACGCAGCGAAGAGCGCAATTAGTGCAATCGCGAATGTATTAGAGCAGTTTTCAATTGAGTGTGAAAAGTAATTACGCAGTAGCTTTGGGTTTTCATTGCTACGCTTTGTGATTGGCTAAAAAATGTCCCGCCACTTTATCAACCATTCAGAAGTAAAACCAAAACCAATCGTGACTTGCTCGCAACCGTCTTCCCGCGCTTGGCGCCGCCGACATGTGATTGCTTCGAGCTCTGATTGGTTCACTGGATTGTTTACGACTGCTGTGATTGGTCAGAGTAATTACTTTGGTTTTGGTTTTACCACACTCAATTGAAAACTGCTCTGATAGAGCGGTTTCCAATTGTGTCGAAAAATAATTTCGCTGTTGCTTTGGTTTAACATAACTATGATTTGTGATTCAGTTGGTTATACAATCTCACGCCACTTTCTCAACCAATTAGAAGCAAAGCCAAAACTAATTGTAACTTGCTCGCACGCGTTTTCCCGCGCTTGGTGCCGTTTACATGTGTTTGCTTCGAGTTCTGATTGGTTCACTGGATTGTCTGCGTTTGTTGTGATTGGCCGGAGTCATTACTTTGGTTTTAGGTTCACGATACTCAAACTGCTCTATGTGCTCGTCATTTCGAGGATCATTTCTTCATTTACATTCCATTCCCCCAGTGCTTATATATATAAATCTGTCATTCTTGTTTGTACATTACTATCGTACTTAATTAAGGTTGGATCACTATCTCAAATTTCTGTTCTCTTCAACAGTCTCACACTAACTACATTTCTGTATCTACCCCTCAAATTGTTGTCCTCCTAACCCTCGCTCCTCCTCTTTCCTCTTACCCTTCAGCGTTGCCTTGCGGAGGTCACGCTGGCTTCAGACCCAGTTTCGCGTTCAAAATGTGCGTATGGCACGATGGGAATGTGACGTGTTGCATTCATACAATAAGTTGACGAACTGTCCATATAAACGCTTAAGTTTCCCTTAAACTCTTCCCATATAGTACGATTTCTGTAAATTGAGGGTGATTTCTCTCGGATCGTCTCTATAAATTCTCGCCAGTATTTCGCCATTGTCTTGGGTACAAACCCCTTTGGATATGAGCGGTGTCTTGGGTTAGTAACTCTCACAGGAACAAACATCATGGCTTGTCCTCGAAATTTTAGTTCAACAGTAGACATGATATGTTTATTGGGTATATACCAACTTTTGCTTTGGTCTAATGTAGGATAGGGTAAAACATGCTCCACAGCTTTGTGATGGTAGGCGTTGATACAACCATCAAACCATACTATAGGTAAAACCATGGATCGTTCCGTAATTCCGCATAGCTGTTGTCTCCTTTTATACGTCCAACTTGCGCCATGGCGATGGTAGTCTCCCACACCAAAGGCAGGCTCGTAATCCAACAACCATTCTTCAAAGACTCTAAACGGCTGTTGCTTCTGCATCTCGGGGGAAGTAAACGCGTTGAAGCCGAGAGTTACATCATCGTCTATAAAGATGTAAAAATGGTAGCCCGGTAGTCTTCTCATTGCTGTATAAAACAGCACATTTCGTCCTGCGGCCCAAGTGGTTGTCGGTTCAAACAAATAAGAGATGTGAGAGTTCGAGGCTGGGTCTTCACACTTTGATTTGTAACTTAGCACGATTACATCGCAGTTGCAGCTCTCGGGATCACCGATCTCAGCCGAAGACGCCAAGGTTGGAGGAAGACATTCCTCGGTTTGCGTGAGATATATAAATGACTTTGTTACGTTCTTTGTGGTGTTTGCATTTTCCGATGCCTGCCATACCCTTGGTACATTTATTTGCAGAGTGGATGCTTTAAAATATTTTTTGCTGTCGAGGACGCGTGTAAATAATACGCCCAATAGGATTAAAAGGGTGCTAACTGTTGCCAGAAAGATAAAAGCACTTCTTAATTGAATGCCAGTTTTAGCAAACCTATGAAAGAAGAAAACAGGTCAAAATTAGAAGGTCAGGAGATCGCATGACTATTCAGGCATTCAGCAAAGACCTTTTTTCTTCTCACGCGCAAACATTTTCTTCGCGCGGTACCGCGCGTTTATCGGTTATCGGTCGACTCCTGGGAGAGAAATGAACGACGGTTAACCGGTCTTTTAACAAAATGGAAGGAAAATTGGCAACTCAGCCCGGGCATATAGTCTAGCTTCTTGTCGTTCATCGATCGACGCGCATTTCGCAAGTGTCAATTAACATTCGCAATTAATATTTAGGGAGTGGTCATAACAAGTAAACTCGACGAGGACCCACCTTGTGTAGGGAAAGGGTGACTTAATGCAAGGTACCACGTATCTATTGAGCCTAATGGACAAAATTTATTGGCCCAATAAATTGAGGTTAGACATTAATATTCTGTGTACATGAAGCTTGTATTACTTGCAAAACGGTGCAGGAAGGTTTGAATATTTTCCCAGTTTCTACTCCTGATATAATGGGGGCTATACCAACAAGACACCATCTTTTTAGGTGGAGGAGAGGGGCTACATAAAGAGACTACTAGTCTTTTTTGTAAAACGGTGGGTCCTGTCCGAGTACAATTGTTTTGACCATTTCCCTCAGACCAGCCGGGAATGAACTGTGATTAACTTCTATTATTTGCATTAAGTTTATGATTGTTCTTTTTGCTTGTGTTTACTGTTCCGTTTTTTTAGCACTAAATTGTTCCCCAGATTATAACAAACTTTCCTCTTCCCGCGGTGGTGGATTTGCTGACCCTTATGATGCCTTCGCGGAGTTCTATATACGGTTTGCTCTGGACACTGAATTAAGGTGTCTGTTTTGTGCTAGTTCAAAATCATGTTGCGCTTTTACATACCAAAAAATTGTCCCCTGAAAGGAGACATTTACTAATTGCGGGCACAAGCTTTGTAAACTTATACTTAACTTGAAAACTTGTTGTTGTTGTTGTTGTGCGCGTTACTAAAAATGAACAATTGCCATGGGCATGACCATGAGCAGTTGAGCTTGAACGGCCTGGCGCTAGTCCGCGCAAGTCACCAATAGAAGCCAAAATGGGCTCAGTCGAAGCATATTGCACTGAAAAAATGGCAAAATGACGGGTTTTTTCGCTCCAACTAAATTATTTTTCCCACCATAATGTTCATTAGATCCTAGTTTCTTCAAAAGCGAGTGTGGATGTTGACATTAGGCCTATTAAAATTAGTTATATATGGCTTTTACCGCACGCGATGGTAAAATGCAGTTAATGGAACGTGACGCCCCAGGGGTGGTAGCATGAGCAAGCCTTGCTCTGTAAACAGTGTATTTCAACGCATCTATTCATAAATGAATGCCTCCTATTTAGTACAGTCGCCTTTAGGTCCAAAGGTTGAACTGATAAGGTGTAACATAGCCTAGAAATACATCTAAGCCTTGCTCGCATTGGTTTCTTTATTCTGAAGCTTTATTCATGGTTAGTAATTTAGCACGTTGCGTCTAGTTAGCGTATGGTACAAGTGTACCTATTGGTCAGGCTCCGAGACACTGTCTGGCTATAAAAGCAGCAAATACAATAACTTTGGCTATTATGCTAGCAGTCTTGCACGAACGTGTACATTGTGTACCTTTGTAATATTTTGTTTAATTTCCCACCCTCCCTCCCTTTGGAGAAGGGTTGTTTATGCCTCCTTCAATAAACTGGGGTCACTCCTTGTGGTGCGTTTAAGTCTGCGTAGCGACTTCCCCCAAGCTCTTGGCATAGTTTTTTCGTGCCATATTTTACCTTGCCTTAATCTTGTCCAATCCAGCCCGTGCGGTGCTGGGAAGATAAGGAAGGCTCTGCCAATACTCTTGTCCTGTTCCCAAGTGCAGTGGGAGATAAGTGAGGGTTTATTTTTGTGCGTTTAACCCGAAGTCGCAAATAACGTGCCAAAGGGCTGTGTTCCCCCATTACGCCAAACCAAATATGTTGTTGTTTTTATTATATGCTTTTGCCACGTTGTGTGACATTTATTGCGTTATGCAAATGCCAGGAACAGTGACATTAACCGCTAAAAGCGATGACCGCGCGGTTGAACTCCGTACAAGCCTTTACGTGACATTGGTCACTTCAAGGTCAAAATGACGGGACTTTTTTTTAAGTTGTTAAAATATTTTAACGTTTTCAGATAGAGTATTAAGCAAATTACTGGAATCCGAGTGTGGATTTCCGAAAAGTAATTCATAAATGGGCGAAATTTTGATTTTCCCTTCAAAAAAATGGCGTTTTCGCTGTGATTTCAAGGGTCAAATTGGGGCTCTGGGGACGAGTTAAAAAATTAGAGGCAAATGTCATCCAATTTCTTGCCATGCATTTCCATGTCAGCTACAATTAACTTCGACTTAAACTTAACCGTTTCTTTAATTATTTATTTATAGTGCATTATTTACAATACACTGCTTAATTAAAGCATGCTGCTTACATGTAGTTGCAATACCCAACTCACAGTGAAACTACCAAAAGCACAATAATACTTACATTTCCTACAGTACATTACTTACACTGCACTAATTAACTTGCAGTTACACGTTAAATACAGAAAGCAAACGTATACATATAAATTGAATAAGTGCCTACTTAGCTCATTTACAATACATTGCGCCAAATGAAAATTATAAATTACAATATTGGCGCTTCTGTTTGTGGCAATACGCAGCTCTTACAAGGTCTTCTCAGATTTGCTGAGAAAACAATAGAACAAACAACACAACAATGGACCCTAGCCCTGAAAACAATGGAGCTGCGTGTTACCCAGGTCCAGTAAAATTAGAGGTTGTTAAGAGCTGCGCTTGGGTCAGTCTGTTTGGTCGATTGAACTTAACCTGCGATGAGGCCCAATTTTAGCAGCGTTCATATTTCCTACTAAACGAAACGAAAATAAAGCCTGATCGCAGTGGACTATAGTCTACTCAAACGTACACTTTGATTTAGTCGTGCTCCATACTTCCATATGTCGGGAAAATCCCAGACGATCGGGAATTTTTCTGTTTCCCGACCGTCCCAGATTTTGTTGATATGTCGGGAAAATCGCCGATCATCGTAGAATGTCGGACGCGTCGGGAAAGTAGAAGCTCTCCTGATTTTCCCGATTTGTCCCCCACCATTCCAGATTATCGGGGATGTCTGCGATACTTTTTCTGAAAACTGCTAAATGTCCAGCATGTTCGCATTGTTCTGTTTCCAAGTTCATCATTACTTTTAAAAAAGTCATGGAACCACAACTCCTCAATCGAACCTCCACTACTATAACAAATTGACGTAAAATTGTTGGAAATAACGTTTAAATTTCAATTATGTTAATAACAAGTGGAAATATAATTTTAGTGTACAAAAAAATTGGATATGAATATCGCCTATTTTCAAATTTCCCGCGCGCCGCCATTTTGAATATTTATGAGTCATATGGTTGCCCAATTGTTCGAAACAAAAGAACGTCGATTCTTAAAGGGGCTATGTCGCAAGGTGAGTCTGCGCAATGAGTTCCTGTCATGTGACGTCACCTGAAGTCACACATGTCAAATTTCTATTGTTCCCTCCCGGATCGCGGCAAGTTTTATCGCGCTTGCACTCGTGTCGAACCACGCGAGGTAAACAAACACACGATCTTTTTCGCTTTTAAATTCCTCCCCAACTTCCACCACCACTGGAAGACATCGAATTTTTCGAAGGTACGACTAACAAATCGCAGAAATAATTTACCAAACATCTAGCCAAGTAAATACTCTAACTAATTTGTAAACTTGAGATCTATCCTTCCACGCAATACGACGGGACGGAACGGATTGTAGCGAATTCGACGGTAATGGCCGCCAACTTGATATTTTCAAGTTGTTAGTACCCAGTACTCACCCGCCATCCTCGCGACATAGCCCCTTTAACAAAAGCGGCAACCATAACACGTCATAAAAATTCAAAACGGCGACGCGCGGGAATTTTTAAAGCAAAAATAGGCAATGCCCACTCATATTAATTTCGTTACCCGATCCCTCGAGGTTGCGAGGGTGATACCACATTTGGCAAACATTTTAATATTTCTTTTCAATCACAAACGTATTTTGGTTGCACGAAAGTAACGGCTACGCGAACTTTGCGGCTCTTTAAGCGCCGGGAACGGAAATACCAACGACGAAGCGAGAGACTCAGGCCTAGGGAAAATCCAAATGATCGACTGCGCATGACTGGCAGGAAAATATCTCGATTTCTCTTCACGGACCCGACGTGAGATTGCATATTTTGTCGTTTCCACACAACATGAATACTTACCTTCTTCTAAATTGCTGCTATATTGTTTCTAAATCCATAAAATCGAAGCTTTGAATTACTTTTGCTTTTAAAAATGTTGATACTTGGGCTTGTTATTTGGTCAGTTGGGACAACTATTGTATTTTTTCTTTCATGAACTGGAGAGAGGAGAATTTAATATGGATTCATTCATGGCAGTGGAGAATATAAACATGTGAGTACAGAAGTGAACTTTCTTATAGCGTATGTGGACCCTGGTCCGGCACTAAACAGCATAATTTCATATATCTTACCTGAATCGACACTTCATGAGCTAAAATGTGGCCTGGAGATAGCTTTTATGGTTCTATGTTACATATGAACCTAAAAGCGTCCTTCCTGAAATACTTTTCTCGTAATTCGAAAAATAGTGGTCTTGCTCGCGGGCCCTTGGAACGGCATTGTGGCCCCTGGTACGGCACTCGTATAAGGACACGAAAAGTAACCCTTAATGCCGATAATTTCGCAAGAGAAAGTGTTTTTTAATTGTATTTTACAGATTTGTATTATTCCTGATATATTTAAGCTGAATTTCTTGGGAAGGCATTCTGAAAATTTTACGGAAGCTCAAGACATATCAGTCAAAACAGACCATTCCCGAGTAAAGCCGTTTTTCCCGCTCTTTTCTTGTCAGTAACCTCTTCAGCAATATATTAGAGATTGGTATACGCCTAAAGCGTTACTAAAATATCATTTTCGACTAAATAGCAAAAATGTTCATTGTAGTTAATAATTATATTTAACTTCCAGGTAAACTTTAGGCAAAAAAAATTGTCAATAAGCACATTTAAGCTGTTTCTAATATAATTCTAGATGAGAACTATTAGTCATTTCCCAAGCGACATTAGTGCCGGACCAGGGGCCACCAAGCGAGACTGTTGTTGACATTTTTCAAAAGACGATAAAACAAAACATCCAAACGGTACAGCGAATTCATTTTCATCAATAGAAAACTTTTTCTTTCAGACTTTATTCGACAAAAAAACGTAGGTTTACTATTGCGTTTTAACTATTTACTAGCGTAATAAATATAGCTACAGTCGAACCTCCGGTTGCGACCACATCTCGTAAGCGACCACCTCCCCTAAGCGACCAGTTTTCCAAAATACCAAACGTTCCCAAGTCAAATCACTATATTTGGAACCTCTTGTAAGCGACCACCTCTCGTAAGCGACCGCGACCACTTTTAGAGCTAAAAGTTTGAAATTTTCTTTTGTTTTTAACCTCCCGTAAACGACCACTTGAAGCTACTTAACAGATAACAGAGCGGAAATTGGATAATGAGGTGTTGTAACATTATCGCATTCCTCAAACACTCAAATTCTCAAATTCTTCTACAAATGTTAGGAGGGTTTAGTTTCCGAGCTGTAAACGATGTTTTTGACTGTTCGGCCTCAATTTGGTTAGATAATGGCCATAAAATGGCATTTGTAGCCTGAAAATTTTTACGCTTGTTAACATGTAAATCACCAGTAATATAAAAGGGCTGTCAAATTTAAAGGTAGCAATCCAATCCTTATCAGTTCATGTTCAGTTCCCCTTAACGTTTAGACAACATTAAAGATTCAATTTGTAACTATCGTGAGCACATTCGCCTTATTAGGTAAATTAGCAGAAGCGAACCATGAAACTCTGAATAAATATTTTGGAATAAAGCTTAAATATTTTTGTGACTACTAAAAGTTATGGGCATTGGCACATGGGGTAAGTTTCTGCAGTTACCATATGCTCATAAGGCAAAAGTTTTACCCAATATGGTCTGAACTCTCGTAAGCGGCCACCTCCCGTAAGCGACCACCTAGGCTTGACATTTTGGGTGGTCGCTTACGGGAGGTTCGACTGTATTAAAATCGTAAAAAAGGCAAGCAACCAAACAAACATTAAAAGAAGAGTGTTAAAGTTTGTTCCCCGTACAAATTGTAAAAACAAATTAACAGACCTTAATTTTAAATATAGCTTCGCCGTTTCTTTAGTGTTTTTATTGACGTTAAATGCTTAATTTTTGTTTTCTTTCTTTAGAAGAATGCAAAGCCACTCTATTCCTCCGGCGAGGCTTCTTTGACTGAATTTAATACATTAGGTACACCAAGAACTTCTGCAAGTAGTGAGATTCGAAACTCAGACAAGCACTCGTCTTCTTACATGTCTTGTAAGAAGAAATCTTCGTACGAATCGTACGACAGATCAAGGTATTTTGACTTTTAGTCGTAAAGCAACAAAAAGTCTTCATCGTCAATAATTCCTTTATAATGACTTATCAGCAGTAAATCTCTGGCCACAGTGAACGCTTTGAAAAACTTTCTTCAAGTGCCGTCAGTCGTACCTGCTAGTGCTTAATACACCGAATGCAAATATGGCCGCCAGGCAATGTTTTGTTTGGCCAAGTTTTCAGAGAAATTAATGATATCACGTAAACAAGTGCTGCTAAGTGTATCATCTTGCAAAGTTTGAGTGTTTTTGGTTTAACGGTTGCAATGTTATGGCTCGCTGAAATTTTAAGCATTTGTTTTAGAAAAGACATTCTATCCTGACTCGCCTCGCTTTCATGTTTTTCCCAAAATTTGATTGCCTTTAACTTCTCCTAAAATAAGAATATGGCCTGCACACAATGACTTATTTTGACCTGATCTTCATCATTATTCAATTCCTTTTCTTTTCTTGAGAACCTGTCCAAACAAAAAATTGTTGGGCGGCCATATTTGCATTCGGTCTATGATATTAAAATTCACGCCAAAAGGCCCGTCTCTTCCTAGTCCTTTCTCGGTTTCCGCGTCGTCGTTGCCTTTCCCGTTCTCTGTGTTTAAAGTCTCTTTAAAAGACCGCTACTTTCGAAACTCTACAGTATGCATACACTTCTTGTCCACGCAATATAACAAATATGTGACTAGTACACTTATTGTGCGCAAGGAAGCGAGATGTTTCGCTTCCTACCCTCCTATAGCAGTCGAAGCAAGACCTTATGCTTCTTGTCCATACAATATATGAATACATTTATTGTACGCAAGGAAGCGAGATGTTTTGATTCCTACCCTCCTTTTGCAGTGGAAGCAAGACGTTATGCTTCTTGTCCATACAATGTATGAATACATTTATGCGCAAGGAAGCGAGATTTTTCGCTTCCTACCTTCCTGTAGCAGTCGAAGTGAGGCGCTTCGCTTCTTGTCCACACAATATATGAATAGATTTATTGTACGCAAGGAAGCAAGATGGAACTTTTCTGCATATTATGCCAAAGCGATGAGAGGTGCGGGTTATTTATTTCAATCTCATTGGAGGGGGCTGGGGGGGAGCTTTATAGAGCAGGATAGAGAAAGTGGGCTTATTATAGTTTAGCGAAACACCAGCAGTTCAACACTCCGACAATTGAATAAAAATGTTAAAAATCGTTTGTACAATACGCATAATGTCACTATATAAAGATCTCCATGTACAAGTACAAGTGCCGCCCGGTAATATTTCTCCCAAAGTTCGCGAATACTCAGTATGTGAATTCCTGCCGGATTGGTACGGTAATACAGTCTGTCGTTTGTTGCTGATGTTGTGAAGGAAAAGTGTGTGTGTGTGTGTGTGTGTGTGCGTGTGTGGGTGGGGGGGGGGGGGGAGGTCTTAAAAGAGGAAAAGGGGTTTAATAAGTTTCTTGCGCCGAAAAAGGGGGCGTGGGGCTTATTTGATAATGGGACCGTAATACAGCATGTACGGTACTTTCTGATTTCATCCACAGACTTATGCAACATTTGCTGTGCCAGTGAACATAAACTGATTTTCTTACCTGCACCGGTATATCATCCATTCCTTTGCTGCCGTCATTTCCTTGCAACTGAGAGAACATCCACAGTCTGGTAATAAAAGTTGCTATTGATTAAAAACATCAAAGGCACCCGTGTGCGCCTAACGTTCGTGACAAACGTTTTGCTGAGCATGTTCCTTATTAAATCATGCACTCTCAACCATAGCGGGTGTCTTCGGAAAAAAATCGTGCGCGCACCAGTTTTAAGAGTAATTTAACAAACTATATACAGTCAAACTTGTATATAACGGTCACCCTTGGGAAATGGCCAGGTGACTGTTATATACAGGGTGACCGCAATGTACAGGTTTCCTTTAAACTCTACTGGAAGTTAATGAATACGTTTTTTGTGGAAATAATCACAATTTACATTTTATTGACAATAACAATTAACAGCAACGGTCAAAATACGCGAAAAATTATGCTTTCCAGAGCCGTTTAGAATATTTAGTTAAGTCGTCGTTTGTTTGCTCGCTCTTGGCATATTACAATGGAGCTTCTTTGGCTCACTTTAAAAGTGTTGCAAGATCAGTAGTAACCGCTTTAGTAGGAATTAGTCCCTGCTTAGGATCATTTCATTTCTCAGTCGGTGATTTAAATGTGATTGCAACGAGTCTGTCATCACGGCTAAAAGAGTCTAAGATCCAAGTCTTAGTATGTGATAGTCACGGTCAATGGCCGTTTTTATACTAGAGACGCATTATCCGTCTGGACGAACTTGGGCAAACATTTGTAGTTCCTCTGGTTAGGCGTCTCTAGTATAAAGACGGGCACAAGACGCATTATCCGTGTAGACGAATTATCTTTCGAAGTGCGTCTTGAACGACGCATTTCGAAAGATAATTCGTCTAGACGGATAATGCGTCTTGTGCCCGTCTTTATACTAAAAAACCAGACGAACTACAAACGTTTGCCCAAGTTCGTCCAGACGGATAATCCGTCTCTGGTTGTTCGTCCCGTCTTTACACTAGACGCATAACATGACAGACGCATTATTCGTCTGGACGGATAATGCGTCTCTAGTATAAAAACGGCCATTGGAATAGTGGCATCTTGCAAATGAGCAGTTGAATAAAACTTGTCATGATTCGCTAATGGTTTGATCGTAATCCAATTTGGTGACCGTTATATACAGGTAAAAAAATTAATGAAATTGTGGATTCGGCGAAGTCTAAAGGGTGACCGCGTTCGTTATATACAGGTGACCGCTATATACAGGTATACTTAACAGTAAATATAAGGCACGATTTTTGGGAAGTTGTTCGGTGACCGTTATATACAGGGTTATCGCTATATACAGGGCCGTTATATACATGTCTGACTGTATAACAATGTAGGTTGCGATAAAAATATAATTTTACCGTCAAGCTACAGAGCTGGTTACTCGTGTAATAAAATTGTCAATATTACCCAAGTGTAGTTGTTGTGAATTCTGGACTTTTCTTTCAGAGCAAAGCTGCCTTGTAAGAAGGTTTGATTATGTTAAGAATATTGGGCGCAATTTTGTGGACGCGCGTATTCGGGGACAACCCCACTTACTCTTGCGCCAGCTGTGGAACCCAGAGATAACAGATTTCACTTTAGGATTGTTATATATTACCAAACACGATTAGCGTCAAAATTCGAAAATCTCAAAGAGTTTGTTTCTTCACTTTGTTTTTCAGACCGACAACAATGTTTCGCTTCATCACTAGATATTCAGAAGGATTTAGGAAAAGCGACTGAAAGACTTAAATTTTCATTTGGGTATATAGCTCGATATTACTCGAATGCCAAAAAGTTGCTTAAAGAGAAATAGCTCATCTCGCCAGTAGTAACTAGTTTACAATCATTTACCAAAAACAACCGGGCATAAAAGCGAACAAAAATTGTAAACATACCAGCTTTTAAGTCTTCTTCACTCACTGCGCTTTCTAGAGTGCATATCATTAAAAAAGGCTTCTTCATTTAAAGACTGAAGAAATTATAACTACTCAGTCGTAAACAGGAATAGCATTTTTTATCTCGCATGACAACGGTATCGTTGTTAGGGAGGAAATATAAACATGCAAAATACAATAAGCTTCAACTCTCTACCTTGCTGTTTTCATAAATGTTTAGAAAACTTTTAATTTGTTGGTATGGTATTCTCTCGTATAAAAGACAAGTCGAAATGTTTTGCAGTTTGATTACAAAACTGTATGGTAGGTCTCTTACCAAAACAGACATTAACTGAAATTCTTTAAACCATGATGCCGGGAGGGACATACACCTATAATTACAATAACGTTGTCATATCAAAACGCAAAAAGCAGAAAGCAAAAAGCAAAAACACCAAATAGGAATAAAAATAACCATGTAATTTTATTTGAAATTCGCTTGAATTGGTCTTTAAAGCCTTGAATTGGTGCTTTAATCTTATTAAGAGCGGATGTCCGTAAGGGACGGATCATTAGAATAGTGATGGGGGAGGGGGGTGAGGGAAATACAAAAGAAAAAATTAATGCAAAGGAAAATGTGCGCAAAGAAGAAGGCAAAGAAAAAATTCGTGCAGAAGGAAAAGTCATATTGCGGTCTTTTTTAATATATAAAATTCTGCCAAAGTGTCTATTAAAAATATCTCTCTTGGTGTTTCAAAAATTCAAAATATTCTTGGGGCCCTACCCCTGTTCGTTGAAGTGTTTTCCTTTCACTGCATGAAATTCCCCATGACAACAGAAGTATAAGGTGATGAATTCATATTTTTCAATAGCCGGAAATGTCATTCCACTGAAATAATCAATATTGCCAGGCACAATAGGAATGAAAATAACTATATTTTTATTGAAAAGGTTTTGTTTTTATAAACAACCGTTATATCACAGGGCCGCAGCATGGGGATGGGCTGATGAGGGGGGGGGGGGGGGGGGTGGGGTGGGGGGGAGGAAGGGGGGCAGGGGGGGTCTGTCGAAGTCAACGCAAACATCCAGTTAGGCAACGAACTGTTAGTGTCCATGGGGTCTACGTAGTAGGTTCATAAATCCATAATATAAGACTGACAAGTTGCATAATTTGTTACAAACCTGTTCAATGAATGAATACAATTGTGTTTAAGTAACATGTCTCATCCATGGTTTTGCCTTTATTAGTGCAGCTGAATCGAAAGTTCAACTCTAAATCTTTTTTTAAATAGTTGTTGTTCATTTTTGCAGGATATTTCCAGCTTCTTTCGTTTCATTTTATGAAATTATTTAAGCATGAATGATTTGAGGACGTTCACGGTACTGTGTCGGTGAAAGTACAACTTAAACTTGTTAACCTGTCACAATAACCTGTATTGTAAGAAAGCCTGATTTAACGTTATTTAGTTGTTGTTGTTGTTGTTCCAAATTTTTATCTCAACTATCTATAATTGTTGGTAAAACATCGAAGTGCTTGCTCAACTGAAAGAAACAGTGCTTTACGCATATAAAAAAGCTTGTCTTTCATTTCTTTCATTGCATAAATATAACCATTGAGCTATAAAAGCTTCTATTAACATTATAACCTAGTCCGATAAAAGGTTTCAATGTACACATATCTAATACATCACAAACAAAACCAGGCGTTAAAAAGCATTATTTTGTCTTTCAATGTCTTCTTTTTTTAAATCATGGGCACCTCAAAGGAAAATATTTGAGGCCGCAAAATGCAAGTAGTACTTTCGTGAAATTTGAGTTATTGACATGACAGTCCACTCAGTCCGATGCTGATAGCTCAGATAAACACAACACAAGAACATTTTTGGACAACAATGGTTTAAAAACACTTGGTGCCAGACAACAGCAGATGTTTACAAGACTACTTTCAAGAATTTGCTATCGTTTGTGAGCAGCAATAGAACATTTTGGCTGTTTTGTTCACATTTTCAACTCGATAGTGTACACGAGCCACGTGAAGTTTGGCAGAGGTCAAGCACTATCAAAACAGATCAGAACATTTTGGCATCCGAAATCACTTTTTTATTTATTTATTTACTTATTTTTTATTTGCAATACACTTTTAATAAACAACATTGCAGCTTACTTACACTTATTTACAATACTTACAATGCTTACAATACTTAAAGCTTTCTTACAATACTTAAAAAACTTACAATGCTACAACACTTACTACATTTTTTAAAAGGAATAAAAACAAAAAAAAAATACTTATAAGACTATTACTTGTGTCTATATTTTTGTTTAGAATAATTTAATTTAATTTTCCCCACATTTTCAAAAACAGCTATATAACTTTTTTTGGATAAAACGACTTTTCTCCAAAATATCCAGTTTGTCTTGGAGACGTAGAAGAAAGCCTTCAAAACACAAGTTGCCAATACATGCACTCGTCGCAAAAATGTGGTATTTTGCAATAAGAAGGGTGACATTAAGTGCCTGTTTATTTTCGATGTCTTGATGCCATCCGTATAAGACAGCGGATTCCGTTAGAGTAATGGTCTGTTGAAGTTTTATGCGCCACCAGCCTGTGAATCTATCCCAGAAAGCTTTGGATACCGTGCAGTGGTATAGTAGGTGGGTTATTGTTTGTTTTTCAGTTTCACATAATGTACAAATATCATTTTCAACAATGCCAGCTCGAAATAGGCTGGATCTGGTAGGTAAAATGTGATGAATTATTTTATACTGGAAAGCAACGAGTTTAGAATCCTTAGTAATTTGGAAAGGCAATGAGTACACTTTGTGTATGTTTTCTTTAGTGAAACCATAATTAAGAATTCTATTCTCTGCAGTCGGTGGATTTATATTATTGTTTAAAAGTGTATCGTAGGCTACTCTTGTTGATGGAGGGTCTTGGGGAGGGGTAGTTTGGGGCAAGTTGTTTGTTTTAGTTTTTGTTTCCAAGCAGTTGGTATAGCGTCGATGATGCCGTCATAAAGTGTGAACGGGATTTTAGTGTTAGCTTTGCGCTGGATTTCATCAAGAGAAAAGAAAGTGTTGTCGTCTTTTAGAAGATCTTTAATACGTGTAATGTGAGCTTGGAATAAAGGTTTGTAGAAAATCGGTTGGTTTCCAATCCGGATATAACTGTTATTCCAAATAATTTTGTCTTGTATATGGTGGTCTTCAGCGAGTTTAACAACGTTATATTCCTGCCAATACTTGAGTAAAGTACGATAAAAAGGTGGAAGGTTATCTAGGCTAAGATTTTTGACGTCATACTGACACTTTATCAGGAAAGGTAAACCCCCATACTGGGCGGTGGCAAATTCTGGAATAACTTTCCAGGCGGAGTCATTTTGATCGGTTATTCTCTTAATCCAAGCTATTTTAAGTGCTTTGTCCATCAATTCGAAATCCATCATTCTAAGACCTCCTTGGTTTATATTTGCTATTATTGTCTTTCTTTTTATTTTGGGCGGTTTTCCTTCCCATATAAAATCAAAAGAAATCTTGTTAATCTCTTTCACATAAATATCGGGAATCTCAAGCACGGAGGTGTTGTAAATTAACTTCGACAATCCACAATTTTGATTCTGCCATGGAGAGTAAGCTTCCTTCTTTTCCAACTTTTAAGGGTGTTTTCTAGCTTGATAATTTTCTCAGCAAAATTTACATTATTTGCAGCGTCAGAGTTATAAGAAAAGTAAATGCCGAGGGCTTGAATCGGCTTGTGTGGCCATTTAAAATTACCTAAGGTGTCAGTCCTGTTTCTCCAAGCTCCTAGCCACATTGCTTCTGTTTTGCTTGTATTTATTTCAAGACCAGAAGCAAGCTTAAATTCGTGAAGAAATTTTAATAGATTGGTTACGGAATGTTGGTCGCTTATAAACACTGTTGTGTCGTCTGCAAATTGCGTGAGTTTTATTTCTTTACCTCCAATATTAATTCCTTTAATATCCTTATTGTTTTTCAAGGCTTTTGATAGAAGCTCAATACCGATCACAAAGAGGAGGCCTGATAGTGGGCATCCTTGCCTAACGCCTCGGTGTAATTGGAAAAAAACTGATGCGTGGCCATTATTCAGGACACAGCTGGACACGTTGTGGTAGATTACTTCTATCCATCTCTGGATATCCGAACCGAAATCAAAGGCTTTGATTGCGGCTGAAATCACTTTTTAACACACAGAAGAATAGCTGCCAGTGCATGTTATTCGTACCTTGGATGGGCTTTCTGGATATCAGTAGAAATCCTTGAGAACCAAGTGGCGAAGAACATCTTCCGCGGCTTCAGAAAGGGAGCTTTAGCAACCACGACGGGAACGGCAGCGATAGCGATACAAAACAATAGGTTTAAGGTGGCTAGCAATAGTTCCAGAATTTGCCATCACCTACTTTCATGGATCAATACTATAATTATTTATTAGTTGATGCTTCAATAATGATATCAAACAAATGGCCAATCATTGGTGAACAAGTTGTGGTCTCTTTTATGATGTAACAGGTTACCATAGTAACAGTATAACCTGTTAAAGACACCCTTAATTTTAGTTTTACGTGCTTATAACTAAATCAAAGGCTCCTTAGAGCCAACCCGTGAATTTGAAATACCAACATTTAACGCAATATTTCGGTAAGCTTATGTTTTCACTCTGTCACGGTTCAATATCTTTTTGAAAATTAAACGTAAGGATTTTTGACATCCGCAAAAAATAAAAATACCGTACATCACTTTCATAATGTTCAGTCCGAAGAAGAAAGAAAGGAAAAAAAAAAAAAAAAAAAAAAAAAAAAAAAAGGACGGCCCGAGCGAGATTCGAACCTGGGCCTTTCGACTGTAAGTCCACGCTTTACACTACTC
This sequence comes from Cladopsammia gracilis, assembly GCA_022457155.1. Taxonomy (NCBI): domain Eukaryota; kingdom Metazoa; phylum Cnidaria; class Anthozoa; order Scleractinia; family Dendrophylliidae; genus Cladopsammia; species Cladopsammia gracilis. The sequence goes on along the minus strand of JAJGOT010000337.1, from coordinate 2,970 downwards.
GACCACCGTGACCACAGATGTAAAACGGGATAAATTTTATTACTTAAAGGTAGATAACCATCAAAACGCGTGTCTCAATTGAAAATTCCTTTTAGATCGATTTTAACATTGCATTAAAGACTCCAAATGCGAAACATCTTTAAGCTTATTGTTGTTTGTATTCGTTTACATCAATTTAGTTATTGTTACGCTGGATTCACGCTGTTCTTGTTACAAAACGCATTCGTAACAAAGCATTATGTCACTAAGTTTACAGCTGATGGAAGGAATGAGCGAGTGCTCATTTGCATATCTGTCGCCGTTACCGATAACCCGTTCATTACACATGCGCGTATATTCACGGGTTAAAAACGAGCTGAATGACCCCCATTTTTATTAGCGAATTGAATTGTAATTGGCATGTTATATTTGCAAAGTTTAAAAAAATTATGTACATATAGGTAACATATAGGGTTCAGAGCCACCTTACATTTTCGGAAATTTAAGGTGGCTCTGAACCCTATATGTTACCGTTTTATTTCAAGTGACCCAACGGTTAATGTCCCGTAAAAGACAAGTCCCCAGGCTAATTCTAAGGCTATTCGTCCCGCTCCTGGAGCAAGGGAAGGAAGAAGAAAACCCTTGGGAACGAGGCTATATGTACTGTACAGTGAACTTCATAAGACGGACGCTGCTGTAAGTCGGATACCTCCCTAACACAGATATCAATTATTGGCTGGTTCTGGCCAAATTTAATAATAATAATAATAACAATCTTTTAACAGGGTGCGTTCGTCACTAATAATCACTTATTCATCTTTAACTAGACATACTGTAAGGCGGACAACTCTCTAGGGCGCTCAGCCAGAGCTGATCCTGAAGGTGTCCAGCTTAGGCAAAATGCACGGTAACGCCACGCTGCAGACGCTGGTGAAGAACCATTTTACAAATGAGTATCGACCTTGGGGCAAGGAAGGCAGCGAAACAAACGCTTTAATGTAGCCCGCAGTTGAATTGAGCATCTGCTACAACTTTGCTACACCAATAAGACCCAATCACAATCACAGTAGACTCCCGCTATCTCGAACACCGGCTATCTCGAATCCCCCGCTATCTCGAACTAGAACCCGTTCCCCTTGATTGTGCTTACTGTTTTTCAGTCATTTACTACTGCCTATCTCGAATCCCCCGATACCTCAAACAAAGTGCGACTTCCGGGCCGAGATTAGCACTAATCCTGGATTAACTGTCAACAGAACGTATGAGTTGTCATGGTAATTAACCTTGGATTAGCGCTAATCGTCCTTTGAACAACTCGGCCCCGTAGTCTAAATTAATAATCCTTATTTCAAACTGTAGCATTATGTAATGGCGTTGAGTGTATTGACAACAGGACACAAAGGTTCGCCGAAAAGAGTGTAATGGTCTTTTAATGGTATAATAACTACTGATACAAAACAAAACAAGTTAACCTCGGACCGCCTAATCCTCGAGCATGTGCTCGCTAACCTATGCACAACAGGCATGCAGGTAAATGTCAATCATCTAGTTATTACATCCCTCCTTTCCTTAACAAAAGAAAACTTAGAACGAAACAAAAAAAGAATAAGGTAAAACAAATGACATGGATGCTTTCGAAAAATATGAACTAACATCCACAGTTCTTAAAGTCTTTAGCGTTCACACAAACATAGTTCAAAGTTCTCAGACTCTTTCGAAACAGGCATTAGATTTCTTCGATCAGTCTTTTGGGTCTCCTTATTGTTCGCTTGGATCTTTCGGAAGTGGGTGATGGACCAACAACTCTACTCTTAGCTGATCTACCACTCTGGTTCAACGGGGTCGGCTCTCGTGACTTGGTCAGTAAGGTTTGAGGTAGGTGATGAAACATCGACGAATTACGTGTGATTGGCGGTTCACCCCCCTTTTGGCAGTGATGATGGTGCCTTTCTTGTTGGCGACAACCAAAGGGTGCGGGTTATAGGGCGTTGACAACTTGTTGGTTTTGGGTTGCCCCACAAGAACGACATCACCGGTCTCAATTGCAGTCTTTGGGGCCTGTGTACGCTGGTCAGAGTACATTTTCATGGAGCTTTTGGCTTGGGAGTCTCGAAGACGGACAAGCTTGTTATCAGCACGTGTCAAGGAACTGACCTCCGGAAACTTGGTTGACGAAACTTTTCCACGCTTGACGGTTGAACGGAGGGCCATTATCGGATTTGATGACCTCAGGATACCCATACGTACAGAAGACTTTGTCGACGACTGGAATTACTGTCTCGGCGGCGGTACTTCGAACAACTTCTACCACGGGGAAACGAGAGTACTCATCGATCATCAAGTAAGTATTGGCCTGACGGGAGTGGGGCACAGAAATCAATACTAAGGTTAAGCCAGGGTCCACGCGGAAGATCTGACATATTCAGCGGCTCAACTCGTCGTCGGGACGTTTACTTGACAGGTATGCATCGCTGGACAGCTTCTGTTACCGCGGTCTATTCCGGGAAACCACATTTGCTGCGAATTAGTGCCTTGGTTTTGCACTCGCCTTGGCGTCCTTCATGCGCTAACTGTACAACTCTTGCTTGAAGGCTGGAAGGTATTACTATTCGGGAGCCTCTGAGAATCAGGTTGGCACTGTGACATTCCGAAATTGTAGCAGCGCGGAATGATTGACTGCGGATGGCTCTTCGTGCATCTTAACGTCACACCATTTCTGTCTGTATCATCTTGATGACGACCTGTAGCGTGCTGTCTTGCTCTGTAGCGAGTTGCACCTCCTCAATAGTGAGAGCGTTGGGGAGTGAAGTCTGGGAGATGAATTGCACATAGTTTCTGTCATCTTTTCTTGTATGCTACAGGATGTTCGTCTTAGACTATGTCTTGACATGTAGTCTGCGGGGTTGTCGTGCCCGGGGCGATACTCAATGACTGCATCATAGGGTTGTAACCTTAGGGCCCATCTCTCAATGCGTAGCGGAGGGTTTGGTT
>JAJGOT010000036.1:2375000-2571137 GCA_022457155.1 Cladopsammia gracilis | reverse complement strand
TACACCAACCACAGGTAAATGGCATTTCCCATGGTAGACCATCCCGCGGTGCATTACACTTGGGTTTAGTATACCGTGTTAACCAGCGGTTACACGCGATTTGTGATTTGCCTGGGTAAAAACATGTCACGCAATTCAGTGAAACACTTTTCCTTTGCGGTTACGTGTTGATGTCAAACGGAGCATCGTCAAGGACGGCGGAGCGTATTTTCAAAATTGAGGGGGGAGCTAAAGCCCCCCACCCCCCTTCCCCCCCCCCCCCCCGAGCCCCCCGGCTACGCCGTCCCTGATCGTGATTGACTCTTGTACCTTGGGCATCAAATTTAAACACCATTGCAACTTACCACCTTAAGTGTCTTGGGCGCTTCGTGTGAATTTTTTTATGTATTTTCGCGGAATTTCCCACTATGTTCTGGAATTTCTCCGCAGACGCTGGTCCACAGAAAACGAGGACTGTACCTTTCCTTTTCTGCGGTTTATTACGACTCTTCAACGTTACACATCAGTCGTACAATCTGCGTTCACAATCTTACAATCACAATCTTTCTACAATCTGGTACAATCTTGTACAATCTCGTACAATCTGCCAAAATCTCGAACAATCTGCCTAAAAGTTACAATCTTCAACGTGTTTATTTATGTTATGCAGATATACGCCATCGCTACGCCTTATTTATGTCAATCCGACTACATTCTACAGTAGTTAAGATACACAATTGTTTCTTTACATTTTGCATGATTCATTTCCTAAGGCGTGGGTAAACGATTGTATTATTCCGTGTCTGAACGAATATTACTGTTTACAAATCTGTCTTTACATTACTTTACGTCACAAACAGTTCCTTTTACACCCAAAATCTGTTGCAAGGACTGTCATCACCATATGATTCACTAAAACAGACTGTGTTTAAATCACGCAATTTATAGTAAGAAATTATTACAACATGTATGCATGGATATTTACCACGGGAAATTTACTTCGGAAAATGTCAAAACCACTTGTATAACGGTTTTACAGTTGTTATCATTAATAGTGCTAGCCCCTGAAGAAGCTTTGTTTTGCAAAGCGAAATATTGGGCACTATTATATTCCACGTGACCAGTGAACATTTGAACTAATTATATTCCACGTGACCCTATGAACATTTTTCAATTTAACAATAAATACTACCTCCAAACACACGGCACACTATGGGAACACGCATCAATGACGCATGGCACCATCATACGCTAATCTATTCCTCGCCAAGTTTGAGGCTGACGCACTGAAACGAAAAGAAAATGAGGCTAGGTATGATAGGTACTAAGCAAGGTTAACAGGGAAAATAGGTTAAAAATGGAAGGCCTCAGAATAATTAGACTGATATAGGAACCTGTTAGCTTCTCAATTGGCTCATACTAAATATACTGTAGAATTTTTTATCAAATTAAAAACCCCTATTTGAGAATTCATCCAAACAACAAATCTACTTTCAAATTGCGTTTAATACAAAGGCCCTAAATGTACAACTTTTCTAAACGATCTTGAAATTTCTTTTAGTGCGTTTTTGTTTGGTCTTAATTATAAGTTTGTCAGTATATGTAAATACTTCCCGCCAAATTCTTATGTTCGACAAAGACTTTTCCTTTCAATTGGTGGCTCCTAAATTTGTCGCTGCCATTAAACGGACTTATATGAGGCTTAATGATAAAATTATTTTTGTAAATTCTGTCATTATTGCAGCCGAAAAGGGCACATCGATCACCCTTGCCCATACTAAGCTAGAAATCCTTCGGAACTTACAGCGTAAATAGACTCGCTCAGAACGCCGCCATCTTGGATAAGTCCTTGCCCCCTGGCCACCCCATAATGCACTGTGATTCAAAATGGCCGCCGTATCGTCGAAGTGGACTAAAATGGTAGAGGGTCAAGCCCAAATCATACCGTCCAGAAGGACGTCGGACACCTTATTGAGACATATATAACGGAGTAACTGGTTAGCTTTCGGTTGAGGTTAGGGGTAGCAGTTTATATTGTTAAATTTAGGACTAAGCAACCCGAGAAGCTAGGTGGTACAGTGGTTTCAATAGGGTGTCCGACGTCCTTCTGGACGGTATGATTTAGGCACAACCATGGTAGAGTCTACCTTCTATAGGTCAGAAGGAGGTCGGACACTTATTGAGAATTATATAACTTAAAAGAAGGGTTTCACGATTTGGCGCATGTGCGAGCTATGACATAAGCCATTTAATTTCTTTGTTTAGGCCTATCGGAAGCGAGCAGATAACTCCAGCGAGAAATTTGCCCGTGAAAATTCGCGGTCAGTCAGTTGAAAGAATGGATGATTATGCATACCCATGTGGGCCATGAAAGCCACCAGAGCGTAGAATAAATCCTTCGGGTCAAAGGTTTTATTCAGTGTTGACTTTGTCGGTGTTATTCGTTGAAATTTACTGTAAATTTTGGTCATCCTTCGCTTTGTTTGGACCAATTATAGTATGTTAAGTAAATATGAGTGGTTTCTTAATCGATAAAATGGATAAGAAAGCGAATAAAGCATTTTAATCTCTGCACATGCGCTGAACCGTGAAACCATCCCTTTAATGTCGACACTTAGATAAGAATTTTATTTTCAATAAATTTTTAAGAGTAAAAAAGAAAATCTAAAATCCCCAGTCAGGATTGAACTTGTTACCTCAGCTAGGCTCAGACTTACATAGCCTACCATACCACAGTACCAACTAGCTTCTCAGGTTGTTTAGGCCTAAATTTAACTATATAAACTGCTAACCCCAACCTCAACTGAAAGCTGACCAGTTACTCCGTTATATAAGTCTCAATAAGGTGTCCGACCTCCTTCTGAGCTATGGAATGTAGACTCCCGTCTAAAATATTACAACACAAGATTCTGAAAAACCCAGCCGGGAGAATTAATAAATTGTATTATATTGTAAGGGAAGCCTTTATGAAAAATTGCTCTCAACAATGATTTAGCAACAAGACATACAATTGATAAATAATTTTAAAATTTTGCCGCGTGAGCCTTATTTCGTTTTCATATAATCTATATCAGATCGATGTAAACTGTATAAGCGAGTTCGGAGTTTGAAGAATAGGTTCAGTGGGCATGCGTTTTTATCCCGAGATTATTCTCTTCTTTTGTTATTTAAAATAGTTGAATTTGAATTATATTGTATTTTTTGATTAACGCTTGTTTTTATCCCGACGCGCGCACATGTTTTTAGAAATTCCGAATTAGCTTATTAACAAACAATTTATGCAAAATGCTTATAAAACACAACACGCAAACATTCCATTTCGTTTACAGAAAAAGTTATAACTATTTTAAATCATAATTTCTTCGATAATTTGTCGATAATACTTTTCACCTAGGGCTTAAAAAATTCGGCTCCATTTATTACCCTTTGTTGTTCACCTTATTTTATTTAGAAACTGAAAAACCTCTTCTATTGATGATGCCAATTATCTCGACGAGGGTCTGAGTGCAATAGCAGGTGGCTACAGTGGATGTCTGTTCACCGCGAGTTTTCGGGGCAAAAATGAATAACAAACGGGCCAGTATCCCATTCGGACAGATAATATTATTTTTCCGAATGCAAAAATTAAAAAAGAGAGAAAATAGTGTAAGCCTTTTGCGCAAATAAATAGTTTAAAATCATTCCTAAACGTTATTGAACATTCAAATTCTCTTAGCTACAAAGTGATCGAAATTTCTCGAGGAATGATTTGGCTTCTTTCTTCCAATGTTTCTTATTTGTGGACAATCTGCCGGACTAGGGCTAACCCTGCCTTCTAGGGCTAAATAACTGCCTTCTAGGGCTAACAAATTACAGTATTTAGCACCTTCTTCTCTTCCCTTTTTAATAGCAATAACCTAAGATATCAATGACAGAAACCGGCGCAAAAGAAAACAGTCGGCTATGTCATAATAAATTACGGTTTTTAACGATTTAACGCAAATTTACTGTTTCCTGTTCCAGACAAACATTCTATTTTTAGATGACAAAAGTTAAAATGTTGTGTATAGTTTCTTTCCCCTTGGGATGATCGCCAAACCCTTCTTTTCGACTTTTCCACTGGCATGGACCGTTATTTTTCGGTTTCTGTTCACAAAACATTTTTTGTCATGTTTTTTAAAATGACACCAAATCCTCATTATGCTTCCCTTTATTAAAGTTCCGAACAGGTGAACGAACAATAATAAGTTAATGCTTTTGCAACGGTGTCGATGGAAGTCAGCCAAACAAATACCACTGAACCTCGGCATTTTATATTTGGAGGTTACAACTCCAAAGTTTAAAGTGGCTGAACACAATTTGCGCGCGCCCTTCAATTTCAGCTGCTTACGTGAGTCAGCACTTGCAGAGTTTTGAGAAAAACAAACCACAAACCACAAATTACGGAAGATCCCTCTGTCAAAATTACATAAGACCAGTGTTAACACGCGAACATTTTTACGAGGTTACTGGAGACAAATGATGGACAAAATCTAACGACTAGATTTTCTGAAAATAAACGAAAACAAACATTGCAGGCTGATTTACAATCCACCTCGTTGCCATGGCAACACTTTAAAAGCTCGACAAAAATATCAAAATATAAAACTTGTTGCCTCGCCAATTTTGGGTGCCCAGACGTTAGTGGTTTTAAAATGACAATGAATTCAGCCACCTTAAGGTTTTTAATTAATGAATGATGTTTTTGGCAGTTAACGTATTCTTTTCTTTAGGGCCCCAATTTCAGCGTATAAATACTAGTGCTAACCACAATACGTTTTCAAATGACAATGCCAAGAAAATATTTGTCAGGGGTGGAACTGACGTTTGATGAGTTCATTTGGCTGCAATGGGGGCTGCAATTGGCTAGAACTTAATCAGTCGGTCGCCTGCCTCTAATTAATTGTTTTCGAGCCAGACTCTACCTATTACTTCAGACAAGACAAATTAAAACGTTGTCTTTCAGAGCTCGTTGAATTCACATCTCTCGCCCACACGGTAGGCAATTCAACAAATATACTCAATTCAGCCAGCATGTTTTCTCAATTCATCTGCTGGTTTTTCTTCTTCGTGTTGTCTTCGGTGGTAACTGAAGCAGCCAATGCACAAGGTTAGTCTTCTTTAAGCTTATCATTGCTCTTCGTGCATTTTTCACAGTGAAAAAAAAACAACTAGGTAAATTTTTGTTATAAACTGTCTATACGTGCTACAAAACAAAGCTAACTCAAATATGACGAATAATTCAATAAACATTAGATTTTAACTTCAGTTGTGAGTTAGTCTTTAAAAATTCAGATTATATTTGAGCCGCAGAGGGATGTAGGAGATTAGGAGAATGAAGCACCTCGGAACGCCTGAGAATTAGTCCAGGGCTTGCCGGAATGTTATTAATTAGCGGCGACAGCTGAGGGTTTTTCTATTTCTTCTGATCTGTATGTATCTATAAGAGTCCTTAAAACTATAAAATGTGTGGATGATCTGCATGTCTTTCCTCTCTAAATATCATGAATTTATATTTTCAAGAATTCCCCCTTTTTTAAGTTTCAATAAGTAGCATTTTCATTTTTCCTGAATATTGCCTGCTACATTTTCATTCAGTCATATTTTAAAAGCTTAGCGCGGAATTATTGTGTTTAACTATCATGTTTGGAGCCGTCATTTTATCCTTAACGCGTTTAAGGTGGCTGAACACAGTTTCACTGTACCTATGCGTCATTCATTGTCATTTTAAAACTACTAACGTCTGGGTGCCGAAAATTGGTAACAAACTATATATTTTGATATTTTTGTTGAGCTTTTAGGGTGTTGCCATGGCAACACGGTGGATTGTAAATCAGCCTGCAATATTTGGTTTCGTTTATTTTCAGAAAATCTAGTCATTAGATTTTGTCCATCATTTGTCTACAGTAAACTCGTAAAAATATTCGCATGTTAACACTGGTATCATGTAATTTTAACAGAGGGATCTTCCGTAATTTGCGGTTTAATATGTTTGCGTTTTGTAAAAATCTCCTTTGTTAGATTTCAAATTTCTGGTGGCACGCAAGTTCGGCATATTCGGAACTATTATTCTGCTAAATTTCGTGAAATTCTAACTAGTGGTTCCGAAGAAATCAGCACATTTCCGAAGAAAGTCGCTAAAATATCCAGTCACAATTTTTCGGTCAACTGCGCATGCGTTGCATTTGGCTGGGTTCTCGATCCAAAGACAAAACGACCAAAAAGGCAGTGTATTTCTTCAATGGTTCTATAAATTATCTATTGATTCAACAAACATTTTTACGAACAACAAATTGTTTGATTTTAAGTCGAAAAACAACACTTTCGCGATCCACGCTGAGCAAAATAAAATGATCGCTGAATAGGCGCCACGTTTGTTTTTCTCAAAACTCTGCACGCGCTAACTGTAAGCAGCTGAAATTGAAGAGCGCGTGCAAACTGTGTTCAGCCACCTTAAAGTTAAATTATTCTCACCGCAGAAGTTCAAACTTTTTATCAACCAGGTCTTCGTCGAGAAGATTTCATGAGAGAAAACTCCCATTATTTGAATGTGCCTAGAGTTTGAATATACACAGTGTACGACGTCTTTGACTGTACCTTCAATTGCCTCAACAAGCCTTCGTGTTTGTCTCTGAACCTCGCCGCCTCCAAAGGAGCAGATGGAAAGCTGTGGTGCGAGTTGTTGTCTTCAGATAAATACAGCAACCCCAAGGAGTACAAAGCCAACGAGAGCTCGCATCACTTTTCTTTCAAGGTGGGACTGATCTTTAAAGCGTTTTTTGGAAAACGTAATATTTCAGCCCCAAAAACATCACCGGCACCCGATGGATCGAATTAACAATTTTTAAAATTAAACTGAACTTTTAGCTTCGCCACATAAGCAAGCAGTTCCGTGTAAAACGTTTAGCCGTTAATTCATGCACCGCGGATCTGACATTTCGATGAATTGTCTGCATTTATAGGTCGGGATTGAAAACTAGAGTTAATTTTTTTATTCATAGCCACCTCACTAAAATTTGTCAAAGGTATTTTCGTAAAGCCAGCCGAGTACCTTGAAAAGTCGGCGAGCTAGGGATATATTAAAAATTTTTCTTTTCTGCTGAAAATTTTCCGCCCCTAAAATTTCCAGCAAACAAAGATCGCATGGCCTCCTTCAATAATAAAACGGAAAACGACAAGTTCATTTCCCTAATTTATATGGATCGTTGGCCGGGAGCGATTCAGTGCGCGGGGACCATGCCAACTGTTCACTACTTCTATTGTCTGTCTCTTTGCACTCAACATGCTTACGCGGAAAAAAGTTTTCCTGAGAACGTTTAAGTCTGGTCATTGCTGATAAAATTTCCTTTTCCATTTCAGACCGCATGTATGTCCTCTCCGTGCCAAAACGGGGGAACTTGTGTGGCGAACTACAAGTATCCGCACTCGTTCGGCTGCCGCTGTTATGAGGGTTTCCTTGGAGAACATTGCGAGATAGGTAAATAACTATTTCTACTGAAAACTACCGTTTATACACGTAATGGAAAATTAGGCTGGCATCTAGCCAATATTCCTAGCTTCCATTCGCTTAATAAAGAAAACTCCCTCTAAACGGAGAAATTCGATGTAAGCAGAAGATTAAACGAATGTCAGTGTGGCCGCCTTGGCGATCATGATGTTGGTTATCCTTAGGTTTCTGTTAAAAAGATTTCTACTTTTCACTTCACGTCTATCTGAGATAAAACAAACTGGCGACTTCTAACTGAGTTAATTTTATCTCTTGTTCAGCTTTAAAGTCGTCATGCAAAGACCTGTATGATCTTAATGTTAACAAGCACAAGTAAGTAGCATTACCACTCGTCTTACAATTTTTTCCCTGAATATCGAATGTTTAAGTTTAAAATATCTTTTTTTATCTAATTTTTTTTATTAATTTTTTTTTTTCACTCTGTTAGTGTTAACAACTCCTTACAATCTACAAAATACATAAATATAACAGAAACGTTACATAAAACTAACAATACAAGGTTACAACTTAAAACTAGCCATTACCAATCGTCTTACTATTTTTTCGCTGAATATCGAATGTTTAAGTTTAAAATATCTTTTGAAATTTACGGAAGGCGGTTTGCATGATAGCGAATGCTGCGTTTATTTGGAAAATTTTAAATTGGATTTAAAAAGCGGATAATCTGGATTTTTCGTTTTTAAACCGGAATAAATGAACTAAAAATGAATGAAATTTTCTACGGACAAACTCATGCTCTTTAGTAGTCCATTGGTCAGCGCTAGGTCGCCGCGAGTAACTCATGATAAAATGAAAAATATGATTTTTTTATTGGCTATTGGCATTCTCGAACACAAAGACAGAAAACGAAACCTAACGATGATTTCCATGCCAAAACATTCCAATAATTTCCCCAGAGCTCCTCTCGGCGACAGAGCGCTGACCAAGAACCCTGAGGACTGTGGGTATAATGTAGAGCAGTACAATCTTGTCCCCAGGACCTTCTCCGCTTTCAAAATGGCGGTGAAAGGAGAAGGCCCTGGGGACTAGAAGGCAGTACGTCAGTAAATATAAATGTTGAGTCACGTAGCACTGGTGATACAAGCAAGGAATCAGAGAATTAACTCTGTGTGTAAATTGTAGTGCTAAGGTAAACCCATAAATTTCCCTGTACTGAGCGTTAGCCCTAGTAAGGAAATGAGGGACCACACGAGGGAAAGAAAAAAATCTTTGACCTCGGTGGGATTCGAACCTTGCTTGTATCACCAGTGCTACGTGGCTTAACATTTATTTGTACCCTTCACATTCTCATTGCCACGAATTACCACCTTATTACCCACGAACTGCTCCCGTATGGCCTCGTGGCTCAAGCGGTAGAGCAACGGAAGATCTAATCCGGAGGTCGTGGGTTCGAATCCCACCGAGGTCAAAGATTTTTTTCTTTCCCTGGTGTGGTCCCTCATTTCCTTACTAGGGCTAACGCTCAGTACAGGGAAATTTATGGGTTTACCTTAGCACTACAATTTACACACAGAGTTCATTCTCTGATTCCTCGTCAGTAAATATGTCGAGGACAGTGTTCATATTACTTCGAGTTACCGCTGGCTATGCGTATTCTTTTCGAAAGGCGTAGCGTAGGATCTGAATATGATCCTAGAATCTTTCTCGTAAATCATTGGATTTCTCGTAAATCTTTTTTACGTAAATCTTTGGATTGACGTAAACTGTATGGTTTCCTTCGACAGTTGGTGCGGAATTCAAAAACTTCAAATTGTATTTTTGTGCAGGTTGAACGTGAGTCAAGTTGTTACCCTTCTCTTTGACTCAAAACCAACTTCCGTTCTCTGTCGCTTGGGAGATTTTGGATGTGGAGATGGGGGGTGGACGCCTGTCATGAAGATCGACGGCAACAAGGTATGACATTTATAGGGTATGTTGTCTCTAAGTTTGCAATGTTTTCGAGAAAAAAAGGGGTCTCCACGTAGCACATTTGATCGACTCTACGTATCGATAATTTCTTATCGAAAATATATTCCTAAAGCTCAATTGAACAATTAAGTGTAATTGAACTTCAATATATATTGTTATATCAAGCATTCAATTCATAAATCGTATTAAATTATTTTTTTTATCGAAAAAACTTTTGATTAATTAAGCGAAACAAAAAATTTCAGAAGGAATGTCTGTAGTAGTTGGAAAACGTAGTTTTCGTGTGAAATTCCCCGCATCTGAGGTGACTTTATTCACATCAGGGAAATACGAGGCAATGCATCAAGTAATAAAAATATATGCACGCAATACATTAAAATTCACTCCCTAGCCCAACATAACCTGTTTTTACAACTCACAGCTATTTTTGTATTTTCAATTCTTCATAGCAAACCTTTCACTTTAGTTCCACTCGGTGGAGCAACAAGGAAACCTTCAACGTTGTTGGAGGGGAGACTGGGTTCGACTCGCAAGAGGCAAAGCTTCCATCATACTGGAACACATCCTTCTCCAAGATCTGCCTTGGTATGAAGATCAGTCAGCAGATCAACTTTGCTGTCATTGCCAAGCAAGCAAACTCTTTACATTCTCTGATCGCTGACGGGCAATACCGCAACATCTCACTGGGTCGCAATGCATGGAAGTCGCCGATTGGTTCACAGGCCTCATTGCAGACCAACTGTAGCAGGGAAGGATTCAATGCTGTGTGTGATTCGAGTGATTTAGCTAAAGCAAGAATCGGTATCCTTGGTAACGAGCAGAATGATTGTGTTAGCTGTGACTCCAGAATCGGGTTTGGTACTGGCGGAGAACACGATAACAACAATACTTGTGGAAACGAGGCAGACGGACGATACAAACCCGATAACAATGGCACTAATATCAGGGGGATGGGATATATCTTCGTGCAGTGAAGCTGCAATTTAAGTTCACAGCAACAATGGCCTTGAAAAAGCAACATAGAAAATTTAGTTTCTACAATAAGTCAAGCAGGGCATTAAGTGACAAATGTCACTCAGAAAATAGGAATGTCATTGGCCAAACTGATAGGAAAAAGATAGGAATTCTCACCCCAAAATAGGAAGCTTTCTTTTAATTCTATCCTCTTAACACGCCCAAGAAATTACCAACCCAATTCAAAATGGCAGCTGCACATGTATGCTCATGAACTTCCCACAATCCCTTGCACGCTGCCAAAAGCACGGAGCAAGTTTGGCACGAGTTTCAGAAGAAATGCATTCAAACAGGCTACAAACTGGTTTTTTTTTTCATACAAAGGTTTCAGTTTTTCGTACAATTTTATTGATACATTTTTTTAAAATGTTTCCGTACACTAAGTAAAACCTTAAAAAAATGGGAATTTCTTGAAAAAATAAGAGAAAATAGGAAGTAGGCCAAAAACTAGGAAAAAAATAGGAACTTGACGCCCTGTAAGTGTTTTAAAATCAGATAAGGGTTGTAAAACTAAGATTAATAAAAACTTGCGTGTAACGTGAACACGAGTCCATTACGTGGGTAATCTTTTCTTTCCTTCATATTTTAGTATTGGACCACGTGACCTGTAACACATGGCGAAAATAAGGTGCGGTTACACCAACCACAGGTAAATGGCATTTCCCATGGTAGACCATCCCGCGGTGCATTACACTTGGGTTTAGTATACCGTGTTAACCAGCGGTTACACGCGATTTGTGATTTGTCGGGTAAAAACATGTCACGCAATTCAGTGAAACACTTTTCCTTTGCGGTTACGTGTTGATGTCAAACGGAGCATCGTCAAGGACGGCGGAGCGTATTTTCAAAATTGGGGGGGGAGCTAAAGCCCTCCCCCCCTCGAGCCCCCCGGCTACGCCGTCCCTGATCGTGATTGCCTCTTGTACCTTGGGCATCAAATTAAACACCATTGCAACTTACCACCTTAAATGTCTTGGGCGCTTCGTGTGAATTTTTTTATGTATTTTCGCGGAATTTCCCACTATGTTCTGGAATTTTTCCGCAGACGCTGGTCCACAGAAAACGAGGACTGTACCTTTCCTTTTCTGCGGTTTATTACGACTCTTCAACGTTACACATCAGTCGTACAATCTGCGTTCACAATCTTACAATCACAATCTTTCTACAATCTGGTACAATCTTGTACAATCTCGTACAATCTGCCAAAATCTCGAACAATCTGCCTAAAAGTTACAATCTTCAACGTGTTTATTTATGTTATGCAGATATACGCCATCGCTACGCCTTATTTATGTAAATCCGACTACATTCTACAGTAGTTAAGATACACAATTGTTTCTTTACATTTTGCATGATTCATTTCCTAAGGCGTGGGTAAACGATTGTATTATTCCGTGTCTGAACGAATATTACTGTTTACAAATCTGTCTTTACATTACTTTACGTCACAAACAGTTCCTTTTACACCCAAAATCTGTTGCAAGGACTGTCATCACCATATGATTCACTAAAACAGACTATGTTTAAATCACGCAATTTATAGTAAGAAATTATTACAACATGTATGCATGGATATTTACCACGGGAAATTTACTTCGGGAAATGTCAAAACCACTTGTATAACGGTTTTACAGTTGTTATCATTAATAGTGCTAGCCCCTGAAGAAGCTTTGTTTTGCAAAGCGAAATATTGGGCACTATTATATTCCACGTGACCAGTGAACATTTGAACTAATTATATTCCACGTGACCCTATGAACATTTTTCAATTTAACAATAAATACTACCTCCAAACACACGGCACAGCTATGGGAACACGCATCAATGACGCATGGCACCATCATACGCTAATCTATTTCTCGCCAAGTTTGAGGCTGACGCACTGAAACGAAAAGAAAATGAGGTTAGGTATGATTGGTACTAAGCAAGGTTAACAGGGAAAATAGGTTAAAAATGGAAGGCCTCAGAATAATTAGACTGATATAGGAACCTGTTAGCTTCTCAATTGGCTCATATTAAATATACTGTAGAATTTTTTATCAAATTAAAACCCCCTATTTGAGGATTCATCCAAACAACAAATCTACTTTCAAATTGCGTCTAATACAAAGGCCCTAAATGTACAACTTTTCTAAACGATCTCGAAATTTCTTTTTGTACGTTTTTGTTTGGTCTTAATTATAAGTTGGTCAGTATATGTAAATACTTCCCGCCAAATTCTTATGTTCGACAAAGACTTTTCCTTTCAATTGGTGGCTCCTAAATTTGTCGCTGCAGATAGCACTCACAAGCTTCAAAAATGGAATTTAATCGAGACAGCAGGAGTTAGCTGTATTCCTGACAAACAAACTCTCACCCAATCAAAATAAACACAACACATGCACTGCATATTGTCCTCGACCCATGTCCACAACAGTGCTATAAATCCACTTTCAGACCAATTTTCCTTCTGACAAAAATTAATGAAGATAGGTTTGGGGGGGGGGGGGTGGAGGGGAGGCCTGAGGATATTTTGGTACCCAGTCCCATAGCAGTTACAGCGACCCACAGCTCAACACCCTAAACTGACCAGTACCAGCTCCCATTTATTTTATTTTAGGAAGACAGGGTACTAAGAACAAGTTAAATGGAAGCGACTAGCGAAAATGTCTCAACTTTAAATTTCGGGGCCATTGCCAGCATGCAATTCAACCTCTCCAGTCAAATCAGAAATTCCATCTCTCCCTCCCACATTGCTAAAATTTTGCAGTGCATCCTCCCCCGAGCTTCGCGAGGTTCTGCGAGACACGTATTTCTAGTATGAGGCTTAATGATAAAATTATTTTTGTAAATTCTGTCATTATTGCAGCCGAAAAGGGCACATCGATCACCCTTGCCCATACTAAGCTAGAAATCCTTCGGAACTTACAGCGTAAATAGACTCGCTCAGAACGCCGCCATCTTGGATAAGTCCTTGCCCCCTGGCCACCCCATAATGCACTGTGATTCAAAATGGCCGCCGTATCGTCGAAGTGGTCTAAAATGGTAGAGGGTCAAGCCCAAATCATACCGTCCAGAAGGACGTCGGACACCTTATTGAGACATATATAACGGAGTAACTGGTTAGCTTTCGGTCGAGGTTAGGGGTAGCAGTTTATATTGTTAAATTTAGGACTAAGCAACCCGAGAAGCTAGGTGGTACAGTGGTTTCAATAAGGTGTCCGACGTCCTTCTGGACGGTATGATTTAGGCACAACCATGGTAGAGTCTACCTTCTATAGCTCAGAAGGAGGTCGGACACTTATTGAGAATTATATAACTTAAAGGGAGGGTTTCACGATTTGGCGCATGTGCGAGCTATGACGTAAGCCATTCAATTTCTTTGTTTAGACCAATCGGAAGCGAGTAGATAACTCCAGCGAGAAATTTGCCCGTGAAAATGTCGCGGTCAGTCAGTTGAAAGAATGGATGATTATGCATACCCATGTGTGCCATGAAAGCTGCCAGAGCGTAGAATAAATCCTTCGGGTCAAAGGTTTTATTCAGTGTTGACTTTGTCGGTGTTATTCGTTGAAATTTACTGTAAATTTTGGTCATCCTTCGCTTTGTTTGGACCAATTATAGTATGTGAAGTAAATATGAGTGGTTTCTTATCGATAAAATGGGTAAGAAAGCGAATAAACCATTTTAATCTCTGCACATGCGCCGAACCGTGAAACCATCCTTTAATGTCGACCCTTAGATAAGAATTTTATTTTCAATAAATTTTTATGAGTAAAAATGAAAATCTAAAATTCCCACTCAGGATTGAACCTGTTACCTAAGCTAGGCTCAGACTTACATAGCCTACCATACCACAGTACCAACTAGCTTCTCAGGTTGTTTAGGCCTAAATTTAACTATATAAACTGCTAACCCCAACCTCAACTGAAAGCTGACCAGTTACTCCGTTATATAAGTCTCAATAAGGTGTCCGACCTCCTTCTGAGCTATGGAATTTAGACTCCCGTCTAAAATATTACAACACAAGATTCTGAAAAACCCAGCCGGGAGAATTAATAAATTGTATTATATTGTAGGGGAAGCCTTTATGAAAAATTGCTCTCAACAATGATTTAGCAACAAGACATACAATTGAAAAATAATTTTAAAATTTTGCCGCGTGAGCCTTATTTCTTTTTCATATAATCTATATCAGATCGATGAAAACTGTATTAACAAACAATTTATGCGAAATGCTTATAAAACACAACACGCAAACATTCCATTTCGTTTGCAGAAAAAGTTATAACTATTTTAAATCATAATTTCTTCGATAATTTGTCGATAATACTTATCACCTAGGGCTTAAAAAATTCGGCTCCATTTATTACCCTTTGTTGTTCACCTTATTTTATTTAGAAACTGAAAAACCTCTTCTATTGGTGATGCCAATTATCTCGACGAGGGTCTGAGTGCAATAGCAGGTGGCTACAGTAAATGTCTGTTCACCGCGAGTTTTCGGGGCAAAAATGAATAACAAACGGGCCAATATCCCATTCGGACAGATAATATTATTTTTCCGAATGCAAAAATTAAAAAAGAGAGAAAATAGTGTAAGACTTTTGCGCAAATAAATAGTTTAAAATCTTTCCTAAACGTTACTGAAAATTCAAATTCTCTAAGCTACAAAGTGATTGAAATTTCTCGAGGAATGTTTCGGCTTCTTTCTTCCAACGTTTCTTATTTGTGGACAATCTGCCGGACTAGGGCTAACCCTGCCTTCTAGGGCTAACCCTGCCTTCTAGGGCTAATAAATTACAGTATTTAGTACCTCTCTGAACTCTTCCCTTTTTAATAGCAATAACCTAAGATATCAATGATCGAAAAGGGCGCAAAAGAAAACAGTCGGCTATGTCATAATAAATTACGGTTTTTAACGATTTAACGCAAATTTACTGTTTCCTGTTCCAGACAAACATTCTATTTTTAGATGCCAAAAGTTAAAATGTTGTGTATAGTTTCTTTTTCCCTGGGATAATCGCCAAACCCTTCTTTTTGACTTTTCCACTGGCATGGACCGTTATTTTTCGGTTTCTGTTCACAAAACATTTTTGTTTTGTTTTTTAAAATGACACCAAATCCCCATTCCCCTTTACGAACGATAATAAGTTAATGCTTTTGCAACGGTGTCGATGGAAGTCAGCCAAACAAATACCAACCTCGGCCTATTATATTTGGAGGTTACAACCCCAAAGTTTAAAGTGGCTGAACACAGCTTGCGCGCGCCCTTCAATTTCAGCTGCTTACGTGAGTCAGCACTTGCAGAGTTTTGAGAAAAACAAACCACAAACCACAAATTACGGAAGATCCCTCTGTTAAAATTACATGAGACCAGTGTTAACACGCGAATATTTTTACGAGTTTACTGGAGACAAATGCATGATGGACAAAATCTAACGACTAGATTTTCTGAAAATGAACGAAAACAAACATTGCAGGCTGATTTACAATCCACCTTGTTGCCATGGCAACACCCTAAAAGCTCGACAAAAATATATCAAAATATAAACTTGTTGCCTCGCCAATTTTGGGTGCCCAGACGTTAGTGGTTTTAAAATGACAATGTCTTCAGCCACCTTAAGGTTTTTAATTAATGAATGATGTTTTTGGCAGTTAACGTATTCATTTTCTTTAGGGCCGCAATATCAGCGTATAAATACTAGTGCTAACCACAATACGTTTTCAAATGACAATGACAAGAAAATGTTTGTCAGGGGTGGAACTGACGTTTGATGAGTTCATTTGGCTGCAATGGGGGCTGCAATTGGCTAGAACTTAATCAGTCGGTCGCCCGCCTCTAATTAATTGTTTTCGAGCCGGACTCTACCTATTACTTCAGACAAGACAAATTAAAACGTTGTCTTTCAGAGCTCGTTGAATTCACATCTTTCGCCCACACGGTAGGCAATTCAACAAATATACTCAATTCAGCCAGCATGTTTTCTCAATTCATCTGCTGGTTTTTCTTCTTCGTGTTGTCTTCGGTGGTAACTGAAGCAGCCAATGCACAAGGTTAGTCTTCTTTAAGCTTATCATTGCTCTTCGTGCATTTCACAGCCCAAAAAAAAACTAGGTAAATTTTTGTTAAAAACTGTCTATACGTGCTACAAAACAAAGCTAGCTTAAATATGACGAATAATTCAATAAACATTAGATTTTAACTTCAGTTGTGAGTTAGTCTTTAAAAATTCAGATTATATTTAAGCCGCAGAGGGATGTAGGAGATTAGGAGAATGAAGCACCTCGGAACGCCTGAGAATTAGTCCAGGGCTTGCCGGAATGTTATTAATTAGCGGCGCGCGACAGCTGAAGGTTTTTCTATTTCTTCTGATCTGTATGTATCTATAAGAACCCTTAAAACTATAAAATGTGTGAATGATCTGCATGTCTTTCCTCTCTAAATATCATGAATTTATATTTTCAAGAATTCCCCCTTTTTTAAGTTTCAATAAGTAGCATTTTCATTTTTCCTGAATATTGCCTGCTACATTTTCATTCAGTCATATTGTTAAAGCCTAGCGCGGAATTATTGTGTTTAACTATCATGTTTGGAGCCGTCATTTTATCCTTAACGCGTTTAAGGTGGCTGAACACAGTTTCACTGTACCTATGTGTCATTCATTGTCATTTTAAAACTACTAACGTCTGGGTGCCGAAAATTGGTAACAAGCTATATATTTTGATATTTTTGTTGAGCTTTTAGGGTGTTGCCATGGCAACACGGTGGATTGTAAATCAGCCTGCAATATTTGGTTTCGTTTATTTTCAGAAAATCTAGTCGTTAGATTTTGTCCATCATTTGTCTCCAGTAAACTCGTAAAAATATTCGCATGTTAACACTGGTCTCATGTAATTTTAACAGAGGGATCTTCCGTAATTTGTCGTTTAATATGTTTGCGTTTTGTAAAAATCTCCTTTGTTAGATTTCAAATTTCTGGTGGCACGTAAGTTCGGCATATTCGGAACTATTTTTGTGCCAAATTTCGTGAAATTATAACTAGTGGTTCCGAAGAAATCAGCACATTTCCGAAGAAAGTCGCTAAAATATCCAGTCACAATTTTTCGGTGTATTTGTCTGGGTTCTCGATCCAAAGACAAAACGACCAAAAAGGCAGTGTATTTCTTCAATGGTTCTAAAAATTATCTATTGATTCAACAAACATTTTTACGAACAACAAATTGTTTGATTTTAAGTCGAAAAACAACACTTTCGCGATCCACGCAGAGCAAAATAAAATGATCGCTGAATAGGCGCCACGTTTGTTTTCCTCAAAACTCTGCACGCGCTAACTCACGTAAGCAGCTGAAATTGAAGAGCGCTTGCAAACTGTGTTCAGCCACCTTAAAGTTAAATTATTTTCACCGCAGAAGTTCAAACTTTTTATCAACCAGGTCTTCGTCGAGAAGATTTCATGAGAGAAAACTCCCATTATTTGAATGTGCCTAGAGTTGGAATATACACAGTGTACGACGTCTTTGACTGTACCTTCAATTGCCTCAACAAGCCTTCGTGTTTGTCTCTGAACCTCGCCGCCTCCAAAGGAGCAGATGGAAAGCTGTGGTGCGAGTTGTTGTCTTCAGATAAATACAGCAACCCCAAGGAGTACAAAGCCAACGAGAGCTCGCATCACTTTTCTATCAAGGTGGGACTGATCTTTAAAGCGTTTTTTGGAAAACGTAATATTTCAGTCCCAAAAACATCACCGGCACCCGATGGATCGAATTAACAATTTTTAAAATTTAACTGAACTTTTAGCTTCGCCACATAAGCAAGCAGTTCCGTGTTTGCAACAACGTTTAGCCGTTAATTCATGCACCGCGGATCTGACATTTCGATGAATTGTCTGCTTTTATAGGTCGGGATTGAAAACTAGAGTTAATTTTTTTATTCATAGCCACCTCACTAAAATTTGTCAAAGGTATTTTCGTAAAGCCAGCCGAGTACCTTGAAAAGTCGGCGAGCTAGGGATATATTAAAAGTTTCCCTTTTATGCTGAAAATTTTCCGCCCCTAAAATTTCCAGCAAACAAAGATCGCATGGCCTCCTTCAATAATAAAACGGAAAACGACCAGTTCATTTCCTTAATTTATATCGATTGTTGGCCGGGAGCGATTCAGTGCGGGGGGACCATGCCAACTGTTCACTACTTCTATTGTCTGTCTCTTTGCACTCAACATGCTTACGCGGAAAAAAGTTTTCCTGAGAACGTTTAAGTCTGGTCATTGCTGATAAAATTTCCTTTTCCATTTCAGACCCCATGTATGTCCTCTCCGTGCCAAAACGGGGGAACTTGTGTGGCGAACTACAAGTATCCGCACTCGTTCGGCTGCCGCTGTTATGAGGGTTTCCTTGGAGAACATTGCGAGATAGGTAAATAACTATTTCTACTGAAAACTACCGTTTATACACGTAATGGAAAATTGGGCTGGCATTTAGCCAATATTCCTAGCTTCCATTCGCTTAATAAAGAAAATTCCCTCTAAACGGAGAAACTCGATGTAAGCCGCAGAAGATTAAACAAATGTCAGTGTGGCCGTCTTGGTGATCATGATGTTGGTTATCCTTAGGTTTCTGTTAAAAAGATTTCTACTTTTCACTTCACGTCTATTTGAGATAAAACAAACTGGCGACTTCTAACTGAGTTAATTTTATCTCTTGTTCAGCTTTAAAGTCGTCATGCAAAGACCTATACGATCTTAATGTTAACAAGCACAAATAAGTAGCATTACCACTCGTCTTACTATTTTATCGCTGAATATCGAATGGTTAAGTTTAAAATATCTTTTGAAATTTACGGAAGGCGGTTTGCATGATAGCGAATGCTGCGTTTATTTGGAAAATTTTAAATTGGATTTAAAAAGCGGATAATCTGGATTTTTCGTTTTTAAACCGGAATAAATGAACTAAAAATGAATGAAATTTTCGACGGACAAACTCATGCCCTTTAGTAGTCCATGGTCAGCACTAGGTCGCCGCGAGTAACTCATGATAAAATGAAAAATATGATTTTTTTATTGGCTATTGGCATTCTCGAACACAAAGACAGAAAACGAAACCTAACGATGATTTCCATGCCAAAACATTCCAATAATTTCCCCAGAGCTCCTCTCGGCGACAGAGCGCTGACCAAGAACCCTGAGGACTGTGGGTATAATGTAGAGCAGTATGAGCAGATATATGTTAAAAAATATTCCTAGATTCCATTCGTTTTTATCAGACGAAAAATAAGAAAATATGGCATACGAATTGATGAAAAGTTATAAAGAATTATTTTAAAAAACTCAATGTAAACGGAGAAACTCGACATAAGAAAAGATTAAACAAATGTGTGGCCGTCTTGGCAATCATGTTGGTTATCCTTAGATGTCTGTTAAAACGATTTCTACTTTTCACTTTACGCCGTCTATCTGAGATAAAACAAACTGGCGACTTCTAACTGAGTTAATTTGATATTTTGTTCAACTTTAAAGTCGTCATGCAAGGACCTGTATGATCTTAATGTTACATGTAACAAGTACAGTAACATTACCAATCGTCTTACAATTTTTTCGCTAAATATCGTATGTTTAAGTTTAAAATATCTTTTGAAAGTCACGGAAGGCAGTATTTATGATAGCGAATGCTGCGTTTATATGGAAAATTTTAAATCGGATTTAAAAAGCGGATAATCTGGATATTTCGTTTTTAAACCGGAATAAATGAACTAAAAATGAATGAAATTTTCTACGGACAAACTCATGCTCTTTAGTAGTCCATGGTCAGCACTAGGTCGCCGCGAGTAACTCATGATAAAATGAAAAATATGATTTTTTTATTGGCTATTGGCATTCTCGAACACAAAGACAGAAAACGAAACCGAACGATGATTTCCATGCCAAAACATTCCAATTATTTCCCCAGAGTTCCTCTCGGCGACAGAGCGCTGACCAAGAACCCTGAGGACTGTGGGTATAATGTAGAGCAGTACAATCTTGTCCCCAGGACCTTCTCCGCTTTCAAAATGGCGGTGAAAGGAGAAGGCCATGGGGACTAGAAGGCAGTACGTCAGTAAATATAAATGTTGAGTCACGTAGCACTGGTGATACAAGCAAGGAATCAGAGATTTAACTCTGTGTGTAAATTGTAGTGCTAAGGTACACCCATAAATTTCCCTGTACTGAGCGTTAGCCCTAGTAAGGAAATGAGGGACCACACGAGGGAAAGAAAAAAATCTTTGACCTCGGTGAGATTCGAACCTTGCTTGTATCACCAGTGCTACGTGGCTCAACATTTATTTGTACCCTTCACATTCTCATTGCCACGAATTACCACCTTATTACCCACGATCTGCTCCCGTATGGCCTCGTGGCTCAAGCGGTAGAGCAACGGAAGATCTAATCCGGAGGTCGTGGGTTCGAATCCCACCGAGGTCAAAGATTTTTTTCTTTCCCTGGTGTGGTCCCTCATTTCCTTACTAGGGCTAACGCTCAGTACAGGGAAATTTATGGGTTTACCTTAGCACTACAATTTACACACAGAGTTCATTCTCTGATTCCTCGTCAGTAAATATGTCGAGGACAGTGTTCATATTACTTCGAGTTACCGCTGGCTATGCGTATTCTTTTCGAAAGGCGTAGCGTAGGATCTGAATATGATCCTAGAATCTTTCTCGTAAATCATTGGATTTCTCGTAAATCTTTTTTACGTAAATCTTTGGATTTACGTTAACTGTATGGTTTCCTTCGACAGTTGGTGCGGAATTCAAAAACTTCAAATTGTATTTTTGTGCAGGTTGAACGTGAGTCAAGTTGTTACCCTTCTCTTTGACTCAAAACCAACTTCCGTTCTCTGTCGCTTGGGAGATTTTGGATGTGGAGATGGGGGGTGGACGCCTGTCATGAAGATCAACGGCAGCAAGGTATGACATTTATCGGGTATGTTGTCTCTAAGTTTGCAATGGTTTCGAGAAAAAAAGGGGTCTCCACGTAGCACATTTGATCGACTCTACGTATCGATAATTTCTTATCGAAAATATATTCCTAAAGCTCAATTGAACAATTAAGTGTAATTGAACTTCAATATATATTGTTATATCAAGCATTCAATTCATAAATCGTATTAAATTATTTTTTTTATCGAAAAAACTTTTGATTAATTAAGCGAAACAAAAAATTTCAGAAGGAATGTCTGTAGTAGTTGGAAAACATAGTTTTCGTGTGAAATTCCCCGCATCTGAGGTGACTTTATTCACATCAGGGAAATACGAGGCAATGCATCAAGTAATAAAAATATATGCACGCAATACATTAAAATTTACTCCCTAGCCCACCATAACCTGTTTTTGCAACTCACAGCTATTTTTGTATTTTCAATTCTTCATAGCAAACCTTTCACTTTAGTTCCACTCGGTGGAGCAACAAGGAAACCTTCAACGTTGTTGGAGGGGAGACTGGGTTCGACTCGCAAGAGGCAAAGCTTCCATCGTACTGGAACACATCCTTCTCCAAGATCTGCCTTGGTATGAAGATCAGTCAGCAGATCAACTTTGCTGTCATTGCCAAGCAAGCAAACTCTTTACACTCTCTGATCGCTGACGGGCAATACCGCAACACCTCACTGGGTCGCAAAGCATGGAAGTCGCTGATTGGTTCACAGGCCTCATTGCAGACCAACTGTAACAACGAAGGATTCAATGCTGTGTGTGATTTGAGTTATTTAGCTAAAGCAAGAATCGGTATCCTTGGTAACGAGCAGGAGGATTGTGTTAGCTGTGACTCCAGAATCGGGTTTGGTACTGGTGGAAAACACAATAACAGCAATACTTGTGGAAACAAGGCAGACGGACGATACAAACCCGATAACAATGGCACTAATATCAGGGGGATGGGATACATCTTCGTGCAGTGAAGCTGCAATTTAAGTTCACAGCAACAATAGCCATGAAAAAGCAACATAGAAAATTTATCGTAAAGATTTTTATTCTTGGGCCATCGAAGTTTGATGAGAAATAGAACACAAACCGCGGTGATAAACATATTGAACTTATTCATTTTTGATAAAACTTGACGTTTCGTATGCTACTACATACATTTTCAAAAGTGACCGTTAGTGTTAAAAAACGATACTAATATGGTAGTAAAAAAGGGACTGGGACCGAGATTAAGTACAAAACTTAACAGTTGATCAGTTGATCTATAAAAAGAAACAGCTAATTAATAAAGCATCAGCTTCTCGCTACTGACGTTTGCATTAAGAGCTGGCTTTAGTTCTTGTATAAACAATGTTTCTTTGATTTTACAGTGGAAATCAGTCTTACCCGACGCTAAGATATCAAAATAATCCCACTTGATGTTGTGTGGGAATATCATGAAGCCGTCGACGGCTTCATGATAGAAAAACTGAGCATTTTAAGGCCCTCGCTAAGGATGACCGCACATCAGCCACTGCTGACCATGTTACACCACTGGACACAACATCAAGTGGGATTATTTTGATATCTTAGCGTCGGGTAAGACTGATTTCCACTGTAAAATCAAAGAAACATTGTTTATACAAGAACTAAAGCCAGCTCTTAATGCAAACGTCAGTAGCGAGAAGCTGATGCTTTATTAATTAGCTGTTTCTTTTTATAGATCAACTGTTAAGTTTTGTACTTTATAATATAGAGGGCAAAATTACTGAATGCTGATTGGCTGACGAAGAGGGCATTTTTTCTTAGGGGCGGACCATTAGAAATCTTGGGAGGGGGGGTGACAATTACCAAAAAAAAAATCCTGCAAAGGAATATTGTCTCAAAAAAAATTCCTGCAAGCAGTTGACCATAAAAAAATAAAATCCTGCAAGCTAACTGGCTATATATACATTTATTTATTTATTTATTTATTTTAAACTGGAATATATGAGAGTATGACATGCTCTCTGGTAGTAAAATTCATCAAAAAGCAACTTCAGGTTGAGTCAAATGCTGTCAAAAATTACCTGCCTCAAAGGTCTAGCTGGTACATGTACCAATAACTTACCACTGATTTCACTGTTACGCGACCCTTCGAATCAAAACTACTCTGAGCAATTTCAATTTACTCTGCCGTCAATCATACCTAGTAGGAGGAAATCGAGTACTTGTATGTGGAGCCACACAAAGAGACGCAAAGCGACGAGAAGCCACATCAATTTGCCAAACATTTTTGACAGAAATTGTTGTCTCAGAACACTAGAAATGGAGTTTCAGAGCATCAAGATTTCAAAATTTTCTGGTGGGGCATGCCCCCAGACCCCCCTAGCGGCTCGCGCCTTTGGCGCTCGACCACTCCATCTCAATTCTTATTTCACCCTATTTTTATGCAAAGGTTCGACAGTCTGACTGACTTAAATCTACTCTCCAGCGTTTAATACAAAAAATGGATTGGGCCATTAGTATTGAAAAAAATTGGAGCTTGCACGCATTTATAATGAAGATCTCAGAAAAAAAAAACCTGCAGGCTTGCACCTCCCCAAAAAAAAAATCCTGCAGGAAACTCAGCCCGAAAAAAAAATTCATACACTGAAAAATTTTTGACCCCCCTCCCAGGATTTCTAATGGTCCACCCCTTAATTGAGGGCAAAATTACTCGCTCCTGATTGGTCGAGCATCAAATTTTCTCACTTGTGATTGGTTGAGCGCGTCGTCGTTGCATTCAGTTCGCTCGGCGGGATTTTGAAGAAAATTTACAAACGCAGCGCTCGCATTACATGTTTCGCCGAAGATTTTGTTATAAAAAAGGAATGAAATCGGAAGATACCTAAGAAAGGAATTCTACAGCTGAATTACAGCATTTTACGCCAAACAGGAAGCGATTATTTGTGTCAAATCTTGGATTAACTAGACGCCTGCAGGCCAGTTTGCGACGTTGAAGATCTAGAAGAAATTCATTCATGGCGACAAAAGCTGGTTTTAAAGTTCCATCACTTCATTGAAAAAATGCGGATTTCTGCGGACCTAAAGAAAAGAACTTTGACATATTTTGCTGAAAGGAAAAAATATACGTTTAACAGGAGAACGAATAAGGCTAAAAGACGTGAAAGAAAGCAATTAAATCGCCAAACGTGCAAGGAAGTTTGAACTCTCGCCATTTGTTGTTGTTATCAAAGCGGCAAAAACTTCAAAACACAGGTACGCTAAAATAAAACTTGCTTTGTTTTTGTCGTAAAGTGTCTATGTTTTCTAGATGTACATAGCAGACAAATGTATCTTTGACCGAATAGAAATTTATTTAACCACAGTGAGTTGAAAAGTTTTTCTTGTCAGTTTGCGAGAGAGTATTTTCACTTCGGTTGGTTTGAAGTCTGAGTGACTCTTAAAAAGTCTGAAACGTTTCCCTATAATTTTGCCCTCTATATTATAAACAAGTAATCGCATGTCCCCTCGTAAAATTAAGGATTAATATCACTTGTGTTTTCAGAAGCTTTAGAAATTGCCCTCGTCGCTTCGCGACTCGGGCAATTTCTACAGCTTCTGAAAACACGCGTGATATTAATCCTTAATTTTACTCGGGCCCATGCGATTACATATACAGTCGAAGCTCTCTTAACGGACACTCTCGTAAGCGGGCACCTCTACTTACGGCCGCCTTGTTTCAAACCCCGTTTTAACTCCCATACAAACTCTGTATTTTTACATTCTCGTAAGCGGACATTCCCGTAAGCGGCCGCGGACACTCTCAGAGATTACGACTTAGACTTTTTCTTTGTTTTTAATCTCCCGTAAGCGGACACCCCAAAGAAAATCCTATTAACAACCTCTGTATCTTGTTTTTGTCAATCAACTTGACATCGCCGTTCGTCACAATGATTTTACAGTAATTACAGTACCATATTTCAGTGTTTGTTTTCTCGTCATCCACGTCCGGTTAAATTTCGAAACACCACTTACATGCATTGTTAGCTGGGCAAGCTCCCGTAAGCGGCCATCTATCCCCTGCACCTCAAGTGGCCGCTTACGAGAACCATTCTCGTAAGCGGCCAGCTCCAGTTACGGACACTTTTTTCGCGTTCCGAGGGTGTCCGCTTACGAGAGCCTCGACTGTACTAATCTCGGTCCCAGTCCCTTTTTACTACTATATTACTATCGTTTTTTAACACTAACGGTCACTTTTGAAAATGTATGTAGTAGCATACGAAACGTCAAGTTTTTATCAAAAATGAATAAGTTCAATATGTTTATCACCGCGGTTTGTGTTCTATTTCTCATAGAAAATTTAGTTTCTACAATAAGTCAAGCAGGGCATTAAGTGACAAATGTCACTCAGAAAATAGGAATGTCATTGGCCAAACTGATAAGAAAAAGATAGGAATTCTCACCCCAAAATAGGAAGCTTTCTTTTAATTCTATCCTCTTAACACGCCCAACAAATTACCAACCCACTTCAAAATGGCAGCTGCACCCCACGGTATGCTCATGAACTTCCCACAATCCCTTGCACGCTGCCAAAAGCACGGAGCAAGATTGGCACGAGTTTCAGTAGAACTGCATTCAAACAAGCTTCAAACTGGTCTTTTTCATACAAAGGTTTCAGTTTTTCGTACAATTTTTTTGATGATTTTTTTTTAAATAAAACCCTAAATAAATTGGAATTTCTTGAAAAAATAGGGAAAAATAGGAATTTGACGCCCTATAAGTGTTAATAAGATAATCAGATAAGGGTTGTAAAACTAAGATTAATAAAAACTTGCGTGTAAGGTCAACACGAGTCCATTACGTGGGTACTCTTTTCTTTCCTTCATAGTTTAGTATTGGACCACGTGACCCGTAACACATGGCGAAAATTAGGTGCGGTTACACCAACCACGGTAAATGGCATTTCCCATGGTAGACCATCCCGCGGTGCATTACACTTGGGTTTAGTATACCGTGTTAACCAGCGGTTACACGCGATTTGTGATTTGCCTGGGTAAAAACATGTCACGCAATTCAGTGAAACACTTTTCCTTTGCAGTTAAGTGTTGATGTCAAACGGAGCATCGTCAAGGACGGCGGAGCGTATTTTCAAAATTGGGGGGGGGGAGCTAAAGCCCCCCCCCCCCCCCCCCCGAGCCCCCCGGCTCCGCCGTCCCTGATCGTGATTGGCTCTTGTACCTTGGGCATCAAATTTAAACACCATTGCAACTTACCACCTTAAGTGTCTTGGGCGCTTCGTGTGAATTTTTTTTATGTATTTTCGCGGAATTTCCCACTATGTTCTGGAATTTCTCCGCAGACGCTGGTCCACACAAAACGAGGACTGTACCTTTCCTTTTCTACGGTTTATTACGACTCTTCAACGTTACACATCAGTCGTACAATCTGCGTTCACAATCTTACAATCACAATCTTTCTACAATCTGGTACAATCTTGTACAATCTCGTACAATCTGCCAAAATCTCGAACAATCTGCCTAAAAGTTACAATCTTCAACGTGTTTATTTATATTATGCAGATATACGCCATTGCTACGCCTTATTTATGTAAATCCGACTACATTCAACAGTAGTTAAGATACACAATTGTTTCTTTACATTTTGCATGATTCATTTCCCAAGGCGTGGGTAAACGATTGTATTATTCCGTGTCTGAACGAATATTACTGTTTACAAGTCTGTCTTTACATTACTTTACGTCACAAACAGTTCCTTTTACACCCAAAATCTGTTACAAGTACTGTCATCACCATATGATTCACTAAAATAGACTATGTTTAAATCACGCAATTTATAGTAAGAAATTATTGCAACATGTATGCATGGATATTTACCACGGGAAATTTACTTCGGGAAATGTCAAAACCACTTGTATAACGGTTTTACAGTTGTTATCATTAATAGTGCTAGCCCCTGAAGAAGCTTTGTTTTGCAAAGCGAAATATTGGGCACTATTATATTCCACGTGACCCGTGAACATTTGAACTAATTATATTCCACGTGACCCTATGAACATTTTTCAATTGAACAATAAATACCTACCTCCAAACACACGGCACAGCTATGGGAACACGCATCAATGACGCATGGCACCATCATTCGCTAATCTATTTCTCGCCAAGTTTGAGGCTGACGTACTGAAACGAAAAGAAAATGAGGCTAGGTATGATTGGTACTAAGCAAGGTTAACAGGGAAAATAGGTTAAAAATGGAAGGCCTCAGAATAATTAGACTGATATAGGAACCTGTTAGCTTCTCAATTGGCTCATATTAACCCTATTCAGACTGGGGGGGGGGGGGCTTTTCGAACCCCCCTCCAGTAAAATTGCGATAACTCTTACACCGAAATAGCTACGAGGCTGAAATTTTCTGACTTTTCCTAGAATTTATCTAGGGACATTTTGGTATCCATAACATGTCAGTGTGATTAACCTTGTTGCCATGGCAACCGGTTTTTGACACATAGGTTTTCAAAATATTAAAATATGGTGAATTTTTTATTTTAAGATCTTATTCTTTAACTTATAGTGCATTTTCTTGTTAGAAAAGTTTTTTCTTGTGACTAGTTCTTGAAAGACATCAAAAATTTTTAACATCAAATATTTGGGGGGGAGGGGTAGGCAGATTTTTGCTCTCTTTTACTTATAAGGAAAAATGTTGTACTATTTATTAAATAACGCTTCTAAGTTCATTGTTTGGGTAATAGACATTAGTTTGATACGTGTTTTATACATTCTGATCCTTTTCTCTTTTAGATATTTTTTAAATTTTAATTTAAACGAAAAAAAAAGGAAATCCAAGATGGCGGATCCAAGATGGCGGACAATAATTTCAAAATTATAGTTTTATCGCCTTTTTTGCTTTTTCTCGCTTTACAAGTGTGTCCTTGTTTGTATTTATTATGTTTTAATATTAAAGAGATGATTTTACAGTTATATTTGATATTTTAAGTATCTGGATGGAAAAATATCAAAGAAACGTCATAAAAACAAAAATGACGTCATTGTGACGTCATAATTGGGTGTGGCAGGTCAAAACTGGGTGTGAGGTTTCCTTGTATGGAGATGAACATTGTGTGAAAATTTCATGGTCCTAGCCTTACTGGTTCCAGAGATATGAAGGGGGGGTCCGAGGAGCCCCCCCCCCCCAGTCACAGATTGCCTAAAAAAGCCCAGTCTGAATAGGGTTAAATATACTGTAGAATTTTTTATCAAATTAAAAACCCCTATTTGAGGATTCATCCAAAGTCTCCAAACAACAAATCTACATTCAAATTGCGTTTAATACAAAGGCCCTAAATGTACAAATTTTTCTTAACGATCTTGAAATTTCTTTTAGTACGTTTTTGTTTGGTCTTAATTATAAGTTTGTCAGTATATGTAAATACTTCCCGCCAAATTCTTATGTTGGACAAAGACTTTTCGTTTCAATCGGTGTCTCCTAAATTTGTTGCTGCCATTAAACTGACTTGTATGAGGCTTAATGATAAAATTATTTTTGTAAATTCTGTCATTATTGCAGCCAAAAAGGGCACATCGATCACCCTTGCCCATACTAGGCTAGAAATCCTTCGGAACTTACAGCGTAATTATAAAAAGACTCGCTCAGAACGCCGCCATCTTGGATAAGTCCTTGCCCCCTGGCCACCCCATAATGCACTGTGATTCAAAATGGCCGCCGTATCGTCGAAGTGGTCAAAAAGAGCCTTAAATGGTAGAGGGTCAAGCCCAAATCATACCGTCCAGAAGGACGTCGGACACCTTATTGAGACTTATATAACGGAGTAACTGGTTAGCTTTCGGTTGAGGTTAGGGGTAGCAGTTTATAGCGGAGCACTTGCCAGGCCGAAGGCCTGGCTGCGCAGCTCCATACTCATAGAACCTATGCCCTTCATTTTTCATGGTCATGGCTATCGGAATGTTTCGCGGGCGCGCGTGTGCCCTCCGCCGCCGTCGCGCAGGACTAGCTCGCGGGCGCGTATGACGTCGCAAAACATGCGCGTACGACGTCATTTTTCGCGCGGTTACAAGGCCGAATGTCACGACAGCTAGAAAAACACTTTGATGTTTTGCTGTGAATTTACTAAGCTTAGAAAACCGTTTAAATTAAAGGCGTTATTTCCCTGAATATTTCGCGGTTTGCTACTCAAGACAAGGATACTAATTAAGGTATACTCAGAAGCCGCTTTAGTGGAAAAAGACGAGCTTTCAGGGATAAAATCTTGCTTCGAGGAACTTCATGTATTACGTTTTTATCAAATGCGGGAGATGTTTGTTTTCTACGGATTTCAGAACCAGAAGCGGAGATTTGAATTTCCAAGCAAGCGAGGGACTTAAAGGTAAAACAGATTACAGTTTTCGGTGAGAATTTATGTTGATATCAATCTGTGAGTGACTTATTATTGGTGTTATTGTTAGTTTTGGAGAATTGATTTTAAAACGTGCTTAAATTCAGTTGTATCGATCTCTTGAATTTCATCGAAGAAAGCTTGAACTCGATGAGCTATAATTAAATGGTACGCGTTTTGCTTTTAAACGTAAACTAATGGAGATTTGAATAAATTTTTTCGAAAGAAGATTGTGTTGTCCATTTTTATGTGTTTGTTCATACATTAGACATTTAGATAGTTTGAAAAGCGATTTTATGTAAACAAAACAAGACTTAGATTTTATAGTACAGTTCTATCTTCACTCGCATCGCCATATGTTTGTGTATTTTTGCAATTTTTGATTTTCAAATCAGTTTCTCGGGCAATTTTTGACAAACAAAAACTAGTAAAGAAGTATTTTTCGTTTGTCTCACGATGTAGTCACTTCCGATGTGGATCGCGACGTTTCGACTGCATACTGCTAGTCTTCTTCAGGCGATGGGGTCGACTGGTTACGCGTCACTTTATGAAGCACGATGCTCTGCTGTGATTAATTGGTTTTTCAACAGCTGTGACTGGCGCATTTTGATCGTCGTTGTTTCGGCGAATTGTTCCCTCGGCGGTCCGTAGTCGTACGGCTCTCCTGTTGTTGTGTTTCTTGATCGTGGGCATCCATGCTTCTGGAATTTCTATTCCACTGTCCCTGTTGATGTTGTTAGGGTTAAGTCTTATGTGGATCGCCTCTTTGACCCTGCGTGTGTACCAATGAGGATCACGATCAATAAACGTTACTTCATTCCAAAGCGGGTGGTGTCCGGTGTTGTTGGCGTGCTCTGAAACGGCGGAGGTCTGGGTACGGCTCTTGCATAGGTCTTCCAAAGGTCTGTCTTCAAAGGTCTGTCCTTGTGAACTTTTGTACGGTCTATAAAAATGTACTGTGCAGACGGTCGCGTAATACTGTTTTTGAGAATTGCTAAAATTGAAAATAGCCCGTTCGTCAATCTTAATTCTTGTGCTTCCAACCTTTCACTTTAGTTAAGTTTCACCTTAGTTAAGTTTCACCTTAGTTAAGCTTGTTCAAAGTGCGACGCTGTTAGCCTTGGGCTATCTATTATATATTATTGTTAAATTTAGGACTAAGCAACCCGAGAAGCTAGGTGGTACAGTGGTTTCAATAGGGTGTCCGACGTCCTTCTGGACGGTATGATTTAGGCACAACCATGGTAGAGTCTACCTTCTATAGCTCAGAAGGAGGTCGGACACTTAAGGCTATGTTCACACTTGGTGCCCCAGCACTAGTCCCTGGGTACCGGCACAAAATGGTGCTGTGTTCAGACGCTGGGTACTCGAGATATCAACATGTTCACATTCTGAGTGTACTCTAAGGAATTGTGGATGCGCAAAGCAGTGGTTTGTGGGTGTAGTGCCTCGGAACTAACGCAAAACGCGTGCACACTGGGAACCGGTACCCACTTTAGTGCCCGAGTACAAGGTCTCGACCTTGTACTCGGGCACGGTGCCCGTGCCCGAATACTGGCGTAGGTACTTGAAAAAAAGGTGTGTTCACATTAGTGCCAAGGGATAATCGTACTCAAGCACCGTGCTCGGGCACCAAGTGGGAACATAGCCTGAGAATTATATAACTTAAAAGAAGGGTTTTACGATTTGGCGCATGTGTGAGCTATGACGTAAGCCATTTAATTTCTTTGTTTATAAACCAATCGGAAGCGAGTAGATAACTCCAGCGAGAAATTTGCCCGTGAAAATGTCGCGGTCAGTCAGTTGAAAGAATGGATGATTATGCATACCCATGTGGGCCATGAAAGCCACCAGAGCGTAGAATAAATCCTTCGGGTCAAAGGTTTTATTCAGTGTTGACTTTGTCGGTGTTATTCGTTGAAATTTACTGTAAATTTTGGTCATCCTTCGCTTTGTTTGGACCAATTATAGTATGTGAAGTAAATATGAGTGGTTTCTTAATCGATAAAATGGGTAAGAAAGCGAATAAAGCATTTTAATCTGTGCACATGCGCTGAACCGTGAAACCATCTTTTTAATGTCGACACTTAGATAAGAATTTTATTTTCAATAAATTTTTAAGAGTAAAAAAGAAAATCTAAAATCCCACTCAGGATTGAACCTGTTACCTCAGCTAGGCTCAGACTTACATAGCCTACCATACCACAGTACCACTAGCTTCTCAGGTTGTTTAGGCCTAAATTTAACTATATAAACTGCTAACCCCAACCTCAACTGAAAGCTGACCAGTTACTCCGTTATATAAGTCTCAATAAGGTGTCCGACCTCCTTCTGCGCTATGGAATCTAGACTCCCGTCTAAAATATTACAACGCAAGATTCTGAAAAACCCAGCGGGAGAATTAATAAATTGTATTATATTGTAAGGGAAGCCTTTATGAAAAATTGCTCTCAACAATGATTTAGCAACAAGACATACAATTGATAAATAATTTTAAAATTTTGCCGCGTGAGCCTTATTTCGTTTTCATATAATCTATATCAGATCGATGTAAACTGTATAAGCGAGTTCGGAGTTTGAAGAATAGGTTCAGTGGGCATGCGTTTTTATCCCGAGATTATTCTCTTCTTTTCTTATTTAAAATAGTTGAATTTGAATTATATTGTATTTTTTGATTAACGCTTGTTTTTATCCCGACGCGCGCACATGTTTTTAGAAATCCGAATTAGCTTATTAACAAACAATTTATGCAAAATGCTTATAAAACACAACACGCAAACATTCCATTTCCTTTACAGAAAAAGTTATAACTATTTTAAATCATAATTTCTTCGATAATTTGTCGATAATACTTATCACCTAGGGCTTAAAAAATTCGGCTCCATTTATTACCCTTTGTTGTTCACCTTATTTTATTTAGAAACTGAAAAACCTCTTCTATTGGTGATGCCAATTATCTCGACGAGGGTCTGAGTGCAATAGCAGGTGGCTACAGTAAATGTCTGTTCACCGCGGGTTTTCGGGGCAAAATGAATAACAAACGGGCGGGTATCCCACTCGGACAGATAATATTATTTTTCCGAATGCAAAAATAAAAAAAGAGAGAAAATAGTGTAAGACTTTTGCGCAAATAAATAGTTTAAAATCTTTCCTAAACGTTATTGAAAATTCAAATTTTCTAAGCTTCAAAGTGATCGAAATTTCTCGAGGAATGTTTCGGCTTCTTTCTTCCAACGTTTGTTATTTGTGGACAATCTGCCGGACTAGGGCTAACACTGCCTTCTAGGGCTAACAAATTACAGTATTTAGCACCTTCTTCTCTTCCCTTTTTAATAGCAGTAACCTAAGATATCAATGATCGAAAAGGGCGCAAAAGAAAACAGTCAGCTATGTCATAATAAATTACGGTTTTTAACGATTTAACGCAAATTTACTATTTCCTGTTCCAGACAAACATTCTATTTTTAGATGCCAAAAGTTAAAATGTTGTGTATAGTTTCTTTCCCCCTGGGATAATCGCCAAACCCTTGTTTTCAACTTTTCCACTGGCATGGACCGTTATTTTTCGGTTTCTGTTCACAAAACATTTTTGTTTTGTTTTTTAAAATGACACCAAATCCCTATGATTCTTCCCCTTTAAATTCCGAACAGGTGAACGAACGATAATAAGTTAATGTTTTGCAACGGTGTCGATGGAAGTCAGCCAAACAAATATCAACCTCGGCATGTTATATTTGGAGGTTACAACTCCAAAGGTTAAAGTGGCTGAACACAGCTTGCGCGCGCTCTTCAATTTCAGCTGCTTACGTGAGTCAGCACTTGCAGAGTTTTGAGAAAAACAAACCACAAACCACAAATTACGGAAGATCCCTCTGTCAAAATTACATGAGACCAGTGTTAACACGCGAATATTTTTACGAGTTTACTGGAGACAAATGATGGACAAAATCTAACGACTAGATTTTCTGAAAATAAACGAAAACAAACATTGCAGGCTGATTTACAATCCACCTTGTTGCCATGGCAACACCCTGAAAGCTCGACAAAAACATCAAAATATAAAACTTCTTGCTTAATCTTGTTAGTGGTTTTAAAATGACAATGAATTCAGCCACCTTAAGGTTTTTAATTAATGAATGATGTTTTTGGCAGTTAACGTATTCTTTTCTTTAGGGCCGCAATATCAGCGTATAAATACTAGTGCTAACCACAATACGTTTTCAAATGACAATGCCAAGAAAATGTTTGTCAGGGGTGGAACTGACGTTTGATGAGTTCATTTGTCTGCAATGGGGGATGCAATTGGCTAGAACTTAATCAGTCGGTCGCCTGCCTCTAATTAATTGTTTTCGAGCCGGACTCTACCTATTACTTCAGACAAGACAAATTAAAACGTTGTCTTTCAGAGCTCGTTGAATTCACACCTTTCTTCCACACGGTAGGCAATTCAACAAATATACTCAATTCAGCCAGCATGTTTTCTCAATTCATCTGCTGGTTTTTCTTCTTCGTGTTGTCTTCGGTGGTAACTGAAGCAGCCAATGCACAAGGTTAGTCTTCTTTAAGCTTATCATTGCTCTTCGTGCATTTCACAGCAAAAAAAACAACTAGGTAAATTTTGTTATAAACTGTCTATACGTGCTACAAAACAAAGCTAGCTTAAATATGACGAATAATTCAATAAACATTAGATTTTAACTTCAGTTGTGAGTTAGTCTTTAAAAATTCAGATTATATTTGAGCCGCAGAGGGATGTAGGAGATTAGGAGACTGAAGCACCTCGGAACGCCTGAGAATTAGTCCAGAGCTTGCCGGAATGTTATTAATTAGCGGCGACAGCTGAGGGTTTTTCAATTTTTTCTGATCTGTATGTATCTATAAGAGCCCTTAAAACTATAAAATGTGTGGATGATCTGCATGTCTTTCCTCTCTTAATATCATGAATTTATATTTTCAAGAATTCCCCCTTTTTTAAGTTTCAATAAGTAGCATTTTCATTTTTCCTGAATATTGCCTGCCACATTTTCATTCAGTCATATTTTAAAAGCCTAGCGCGGAATTATTGTGTTTAACTATCATGTTTAGAGCCGTCATTTTATCCTTAACGCGTTTAAGGTGGCTGAACACAGTTTCACTGTACCTATGCGTCATTCATTGTCATTTTAAAACTACTAACGTCTGGGTGCCGAAAATTGGTAACAAGCTATGTATTTTGATATTTTTGTTGAGCTTTTAGGGTGTTGCCATGGCAACACGGTGGATTGTAAATCAGCCAGCAATATTTGGTTTCGTTTTATTAATTTTCAGAAAATCTAGTCGTTAGACTTTGTCCATCATTTGTCTCCAGTAAACTCGTAAAAATATTCGCATGTTAACACTGGTCTCATGTAATTTTAACAGAGGGATCTTCCGTAATTTGTCGTTTAATATGTTTGCGTTTTGTAAAAATCTCCTTTGTTAGATTTCAAATTTCTAGTGGCAGGTAAGTTCGGCATATTAGGAACTATTATTGTGCCAAATTTCGTGAAATTCTAACTAGTGATTCCGAAGAAATCAGCACATTTCCGAAGAAAGTCGCTAAAATATCCAGTCACAATTTTTTGGTCAACTGCGCATGCGTTGCATTTGACTGGGTTCTCGATCCAAAGACAAAACGACCAAAAAAGCAGTGTATTTCTTCAATGGTTCTATAAATTATCTATTGATTCAACAAACATTTTTACGAACAACAAATTGTTTGATTTGAAGTCGAAAAACAACACTTTCGCGATCCACGCTGAGCAAAATAAAATGATCGCTGAACAGGCGCCACGTTTGTTTTTCTCAAAACTCTGCAGCCTAGTCCCTAGGCGTTATCTCTTGCCCCGTTGTCCGCGCGAAGTCTGGGATGAGGTGGCGATGTCTGGTGGCGAAGTCCGGGATGAGTCTCGGCGAGGCTCTCTCGGTGACGTCACGGCTCAAAGTAGGATCCAGGTTTGACCGAGCCGAGAACGCCTAGGGACTAGGCTGAAAACTCTGCACGCGCTGACTCACGCAAGCAGCTGAAATTGAAGAGCGCGTGCAAACTGTGTTCAGCCACCTTAAAGTTAAATTATTCTCACCGCAGAAGTTCAAACTTTTTATCAACCAGGTCTTCGTCGAGAAGATTTCATGAGAGAAAACTCCCATTATTTGAATGTGCCTAGAGTTGGAATATACACAGTGTACGACGTCTTTGACTGTACCTTCAATTGCCTCAACAAGCCTTCGTGTTTGTCTCTGAACCTCGCCGCCTCCAAAGGAGCAGATGGAAAGCTGTGGTGCGAGTTGTTGTCTTCAGATAAATACAGCAACCCCAAGGAGTACAAAGCCAACGAGAGCTCGCATCACTTTTCCATCAAGGTGGGACTAATCTTTAAAGCGTTGGAAAACGTAATATTTCGGCCCCAAAAACATCACCGGCACCCGATGGATCGAATTAATAATTTTTAAAATTTAACTGAACTTTTAGCTTCGCCACATAGGCAAGCAGTTCCGTGTTTGCAACAACGTTTAGCCGTTAATTCATGCACCGCGGATCTGACATTTCGATGAATTGTCTGCTTTTATAGGTCGGGATTGAAAACTAGAGTTAATTTTTTTATCCATAGCCACCTCACTAAAATTTGTCAAAGGGATTTTTGTAAAGCCAGCCGAGTACCTTGAAAAGTCGGCGAGCTAGGGATATATTAAAAGTTTCCCTTTTCTGCTGAAAATTTTCCGCCCTTAAAATTTCCAGCAAACAAAGATCACATGGCCTCCTTCAATAATAAAACGGAAAACGACAAGTTCATTTCCCTAATTTATATCGATCGTTGGCCGGGAGCGATTCAGTGCACGGGGACCATGCCAACTGTTCACTACTTCTATTGTCTGTCTCTTTGCACTCAACATACTTACGCGGAAAAAAGTTTTCCTGAGAACGTTTAAGTCTGGTCATTGCTGATAAAATTTCCTTTTCCATTTCAGACCCCATGTATGTCCTCTCCGTGCCAAAACGGGGGAACTTGTGTGGCGAACTACAAGTATCCGCACTCGTTCGGCTGCCACTGTTACGAGGGTTTCCTTGGAGAACATTGCGAGATAGGTAAATAATTATTTCTACTGAAAACTACCGTTTATACACGTAATGGAAAATTGAGCTGGCATCTAGCCAATATTCCTAGCTTCCATTCGCTTAATAAAGAAAACTCCCTCTAAACGGAGAAACTCGATGTAAGCAGAAGATTAAACAAATGTCAGTGTGGCCGTCTTGGTGATCATAATGTTGGTTATCCTTAGGTTTCTGTTAAAAAGATTTCTACTTTTCACTTCACGTCTATTTGAGATAAAACAAACTGGCGATTTCTAACTGAGTTAATTTTATCTCTTGTTCAGCTTTAAAGTCGTCATGCAAAGACCTGTACGATCTTAATGTTAACAAGCACAAGTAAGTAGCATTACCACTCGTCTTACTATTTTTTCGCTGAATATCGAATGTTTAAGTTTAAAATATCTTTTGAAATTTACGGAAGGCGGTTTGCATGATAGCGAATGCTGCGTTTATTTGGAAAATTTTAAATTGGATTTAAAAAGCGGATAATCTGGATTTTTCGTTTTTAAACCGGAATAAATGAACTAAAAATGAATGAAATTTTCGACGGACAAACTCATGCTCTTTAGTAGTCCATGGTCCGCGCTAGGTCGCCGCAAGTAACTCATGATAAAATGAAAAATATGATTGTCCCCAGGACCTTCTCCGCTTTCAAAATGGCGGTGAAAGGAGAAGGCCATGGGGACTAAAAGGCAGTACGTCAGTAAATATAAATGTTGAGTCACGTAGCACTGGTGATACAAGCAAGGAATCAGAGAATTAACTCTGTGTGTAAATTGTAGTGCTAAGGTAAACCCATAAATTTCCCTGTACTGAGCGTTAGCCCTAGTAAGGAAATGAGGGACCACACGAGGGAAAGAAAAAAATCTTTGACCTTGGTGGGATTCGAACCTTCCTTGTATCATCAGTGCTACGTGGCTCAACATTTATTCGTACACTTCACATTCTCATTGCCACGAATTACCACCTTATTACCCACGATCTGCTCCCGTATGGCCTCGTGGCTCGAGCGGTAGAGCAACGGAAGATCTAATCCGGAGGTCGTGGGTTCGAATCCCACCGAGATCAAAGATTTTTTTCTTTCCCTCGTGTGGTCCCTCATTTCCTTACTAGGGCTAACGCTCAGTACAGGGAAATTTATGGGTTTACCTTAGCACTACAATTTACACACAGAGTTCATTCTCTGATTCCTCGTCAGTAAATATGTCGAGGACAGTGTTCATATTACTTCGAGTTACCGCTGGCTATGCGTATTCTTTTCGAAAGGCGTAGCGTAGGATCTGAATATGATCCTAGAATCTTTCTCGTAAATCTTTGGATTTCTCGTAAATCTTTTTTACGTAAATCTTTAGATTTACGTAATTAAACTGTATGGTTTTCTTTGACAGTTGGTGCGGAATTCAAAAACTTCAAATTGTATTTTTGTGCAGGTTGAACGTAAGTCAGGTTGTTACCCTTCTCTTTGACTCAAAACCAACTTCCGTTCTCTGTCGCTTGGGAGATTTTGGATGTGGAGATGGGGGGTGGACGCCTGTCATGAAGATCGACGGCAACAAGGTATGACATTTATCGGGTATGTTGTCTCTAAGTTTGCAATGGTTTCGAGAAAAAAAGGGGTCTCCACGTAGCACATTTGATCGACTCTACGTATCGATAATTTCTTATCGAAAATATATTCCTAAAGCTTAATTGAACAATTAAGTGTAATTGAACTTCAATATATATTGTTATATCAAGCATTCAATTCATCAATCGTATTAAATTATTTTTTTTATAGAAAAAACTTTTGATTAATTAAGCGAAACAAAAAATTTCAGAAGGAATGTCTCTAGTAGTTGGAAAACGTAGTTTTCGTGTGAAATTCCCCGCATCTGAGGTGACTGTATTCACATCAGGGAAATATGAGGCAATGCATCAAGTAATAAAAATATATGCACGCAATACATTAAAATTCACTCCCTAGCCCACCATAACCTGTTTTTGCAACTCACAGCTATTTTTGTATTTTCAATTCTTCATAGCAAACCTTTCACTTTAGTTCCACTCGGTGGAGCAACAAGGAAACCTTCAACGTTGTTGGAGGGGAGACTGGGTTCGACTCGCAAGAGGCAAAGCTTCCATCGTACTGGAACACATCCTTCTCCAAGATCTGCCTTGGTATGAAGATCAGTCAGCAGATCAACTTTGCTGTCATTGCCAAGCAAGCAAACTCTTTACACTCTCTGATCGCTGACGGGCAATACCGCGCCACCTCACTGGGTCGCAAAGCATGGAAGTCGCTGATTGGTTCACAGGCCTCATTGCAGACCAACTGTAGCAGGGAAGGATTCAATGCTGTGTGTGATTCGAGTGATTTAGCTAAAGCAAGAATCGGTATCCTTGGCAACGAGCAGAATGATTGTGTTAGCTGTGACTCCAGAATCGGGTTTGGTACTGGCGGAAAACCCGATAACAACAATACTTGTGGAAACGAGGCAGACGGACGATACAAACCCGATAACAATGGCACTAATAGCAGGGGGATGGGATACATCTTCGTGCAGTGAAGCTGCAATTTAAGTTCACAGCAACAATGGCCATGAAAAAGCTACATAGAAAATTTAGTTTCTACAATAAGTCAAGCAGGGCATCAAGTGACAAATGTCACTCAGAAAATAGGAATGTCATTGGCCAAACTGATAGGAAAAAGATAGGAATTCTCACCCCAAAATAGGAAGCTTTCTTTGAATTCTATCCTCTTAACACGCCCAGCAAATTACCAACCCACTTCAAAATGGCAGCTGCACATGTATGCTCATGAACTTCCCACAATCTCTTGCACGCTGCCAAAAACACGGAGCAAGATTGGCACGAGTTTCAGAAGAAATGCATTCAAACAGGCTACAAACTGGTTTTTTTTTTTTCATACTAAGGTTTCAGTTTTTCGTACAATTTTATTGATACATTTTTTTAAAATGTTTCCGTACACCAAGTAAAACTTTAAAAAAATGGGAATTTCTTGAAAAAATAAGAGAAAATAGGAAGAAGGCCAAAAACTAGGAAAAAAATAGGAACTTGACGCCCTGTAAGTGTTTTAAAATCAGATAAGGGTTGTAAAACTAAGATTAATAAAAACTTGCGTGTAAGGTGAACACGAGTCCATTACGTGGGTAATCTTTTCTTTCCTTCATATTTTAGTATTGGACCACGTGACCTGTAATACATGGCGAAAATTAGGTGCGGTTACACCAACCACGGTAAATGGCATTTTCCATGGTAGACCATCCCGCGGTGCATTACACTTGGGTTTAGTATACCGTGTTAACCAGCGGTTACACGCGATTTGTGATTTGCCTGGGTAAAAACATGTCACGCAATTTAGTGAAACACTTTTCCTTGGCGGTTACGTGTTGATGTCAAACGGAGCATCGTCAAGGACGGCGGAGCGTATTTTCAAAATTGGGGGGGGGAGCTAAAGCCCCCCCCCCCCTCCGAGCCCCCCGGCTCCGCTGTCCCTGATCGTGATTGCCTCTTGTACCTTGGGCATCAAATTTAAACACCATTGCAACTTACCACGTTATGTGTCTTGGGCGCTTCGTGTGAATTTTTTTATGTATTTTCGCGGAATTTCCCACTATGTTCTGGAATTTCTCCGCAGACGCTGGTCCACAGAAAACGATGACTGTACCTTTCCTTTACTGCGGTTTATTACGACTCTTCAACGTTACACATCAGTCGTACAATCTGCGTTCACAATCTTACAATCACAATCTTTCTACAATCTAGTACAATCTTGTACAATCTCGTACAATCTGCTAAAATCTCGAACAATCTGCCTGAAAGTTACAATCTTCAACATGTTTATTCATGTTATGCAGATATACGCCATTGCTACGCCTTATTTATGTAAATCCGACTACATACACAATTGTTTACAAATCTGTCTTTACATTACTTTACGTCACAAACAGTTCCTTTTACACCCAAAATCTGTTGCAAGGACTGTCATCACCATATGATTCACTAAAACAGACTATGTTTAAATCACGCAATTTATAGTAAGAAATTATTACAACATGTATGCATGGATATTTACCACGGGAAATTTACTTCGGGAAATGTCAAAACCACTTGTATAACGGTTTTACAGTTGTTATCATTAATAGTGCTAGCCCCTGAAGAAGCTTTGTTTTGCAAAGCGAAATATTGGGCACTATTATATTCCACGTGACCCGTGAACATTTGAACTAATTATATTCCACGTGACCCTATGAACATTTTTCAATTTAACAATAAATACTACCTCCACACACACGGCACAGCTATGGGAACACGCATCAATGACGCATGGCACCATCATACGCTAATCTATTCCTCGCCAAGTTTGAGGCTGACGCACTGAAGCGAAAAGAAAATGAGGTATGATAGGTACCAAGCAAGGTTAACAGGGAAAATAGGTTAAAAATGGAAGGCCTCAGAATAATTAGACTGATATAGGAACCTGTTAGCTTCTCAATTGGCTCATATTAAATATACTGTAGAATTTTTTATCAAATTAAAAACCCCTATTTGAGGATTCATCCAAACAACAAATCTACTTTCAAATTGCGTTTAATACAAAGGCCCTAAATGTACAACTTTTCTAAACGATCTTGAAATTTCTTTTAGTACGTTTTTGTTTGGTCTTAATTATAAGTTTATTTTGTCAGTATATGTAAATACTTCCCGCCAAATTCTTATGTTGGACAAAGACTTTTCCTTTCAATTGGTGGCTCCTAAATTTGTCGCTGCCATTAAACGTATTTATATGAGGCTTAATGATCAAATTATTTTTGTAAATTCTGTCATTATTGCAGCCGAAAACGGCACATCGATCACCTTGCCCATACTAAGCTAGAAATCCTTCAGAACTTTATACAGCGTAAAAAGACTCGCTCAGAACGCCGCCATCTTGGATAAGTCCTTGCC
The DNA here is from genome assembly GCA_022457155.1 of Cladopsammia gracilis. Classification (NCBI taxonomy): domain Eukaryota; kingdom Metazoa; phylum Cnidaria; class Anthozoa; order Scleractinia; family Dendrophylliidae; genus Cladopsammia; species Cladopsammia gracilis. The sequence continues at coordinate 2,529,372 of JAJGOT010000036.1, read as the reverse complement.
CCCTGGCCACCCCATAATGCACTGTGATTCAAAATGGCCGCCGTATCGTCGAAGTGGTCTAAAATGGTAGAGGGTCAAGCCCAAATCATACCGTCCAGAAGGACGTCGGACACCTTATTGAGACATATATAACGGAGTAACTGGTTAGCTTTCGGTTGAGGTTAGGGGTAGCAGTTTATATTGTTAAATTTAGGACTAAGCAACCCGAGAAGCTAGGTGGTACAGTGGTTTCAATAAGGTGTCCGACGTCCTTCTGGACGGTATGATTTAGGCACAACCATGGTGGAGTCTACCTTCTATAGCTCAGAAGGAGGTCGGACACTTATTGAGAATTATATAACTTAAAGGGAGGGTTTCACGATTTGGCGCATGTGCGAGCTATGACGTAAGCCATTTAATTTCTTTGTTTAGACCAATCGGAAGCGAGTAGATAACTCCAGCGAGAAATTTGCCCGTGAAAATGTCGTGGTCAGTCAGTTGAAAGAATGAATGATTATGCATACCCATGTGGGCCATGAAAGCCACCAGAGCGTAGAATAAATCCTTCGGGTTAAAGGTTTTATTCAGTGTTGACTTTGTCGGTGTTATTCGTTGAAATTTACTGTAAATTTTGGTCATCCTTCGCTTTGTTTGGACTAATCATAGAATGTGAAGTAAATATGAGTGGTTTCTTAATCGATAAAATGGGTAAGAAAGTGAATAAAGCATTTTAATCTGTGCACATGCGCCGAACCGTGAAACCATCCCTTTAATGTCGACACTTAGATAAGAATTTTATTTTCAAAAAATTTTTAAGAGTAAAAAAGAAAATTTAAAATCCCAACTCAGGATTGAACCTGTTACCTCAGCTAGGCTCAGACTTACATAGCCTACCATACCACAGTACCACTTAGCTTCTCAGGCTGAGTGTTTAGGCCTAAATTTAACTATATAAACTGCTAACCCCAACCTCAACTGAAAGCTGACCAGTTACTCCGTTATATAAGTCTCAATAAGGTGTCCGACCTCCTTCTGCGCTATGGAATCTAGACTCCCGTCTAAAATATTACAACGCAAGATTCTGAAAAACCCAGCCGGGAGAATTAATAAATTGTATTATATTGTAAGGGAAGCCTTTATGAAAAATTACTCTCAACAATGATTTAGCAACAAGACATACAATTGATAAATAATTTTAAAATTTTGCCGCGTGAGTCTCATTTCGTTTTCATATAATCTATATCAGATCGATGTAAACTGTATTAACAAACAATTTATGCAAAATGCTTATAAAACACAACACGCAAACATTCCATTTCGTTTGCAGAAAAAGTTATAACTATTTTAAATCACAATTTCTTTTGATATTTGTCGATAATACTTATCACCTAGGGCTTAAAAAATTCTGCTCCATTTATTACCTTTGTTGTTCACCTTATTTTATTTAGAAACTGAAAAACCTCTTCTATTGGTGATGTCAATTATCTCGACGAGGATCTGAGTGCAATAGCAGGTGGCTACAGTAAATGTTTGTTCACCGCGAATTTTCGGGGAAAAAATGAATAACAAGCGGGCCAGTATCCCATTCGGACAGATAATATTTTTTTCCGAATGCAAAAATTAAAAAGGAGAGAAAACAGTGTAAGACTTTTGCGATAATAAATAGTTTAAAATCTTTCCTAAACGTTATTGAAAATTCAAATTCTCTAAGCTTCAAAGTGATCGAAATTTCTCGAGGAATGTTTCGGCCTCTTTCTTCCAACGTTTCTTATTTGTGGACAATCTGCCGGACTAGGGCTAACCCTGCGTTCTAGGGCTAACTAACTGCCTTCCAGGGCTAACAAATTACAGTATTTAGTACCTTCTTCTCTTCCCTTTTTAATAGCAATAACCTAAGATATCAATGATCGAAACCGGCGCAAAAGAAAACAGCTGGCTATGTCATAATAAATTGCAGTTTACTGTTTCCTGTTCCAGACAAACATTCTATTTTTAGATGCCAAAAGTTAAAATGTTGTGTATAGTTTCTTTCCCCCTGGGATAATCGCCAAACCCTTCTTTTAGACTTTTCCACTGGCATGGACCGTTATTTTTCGGTTTCTGTTCACAAAACATTTTTTGTTTTGTTTTTTAAAATGACACCAAATCCCCTTGATACTTCCCCTTTAAATTCCGAACAGGTGAACGAACGATAATAAGTTAATGCTTTTGCAACGGTGTCGATGGAAGTCAGCCAAACAAATACCAACCTCGGCCTGTTATATTTGGAGGTTACAACTCCAAAGTTTAAAGTGGCTGAACACAGCTTGCGCGCGCCTTTCAATTTCAGCTGCTTACGTGAGTCAGCACTTGCAGAGTTTTGAGAAAAACAAACCACAAATTACGGAAGATCCCTCTGTCAAAATTACATGAGACCAGTGTTAACACGCGAATATTTTTACGAGTTTACTGGAGACAAATGATGGACAAAATCTAACGACTAGATTTTCCGAAAATAAACGAAAACAAACATTGCAGGCTGATTTACAATCCACCTTGTTGCCATGGCAACACCCTAAAAGCTCGACAAAAATATCAAAATATAAAACTTGTTGCTTAATCTTATGCCTCGCCAATTTTGGGTGCCCAGACGTTAGTGGTTTTAAAATGACAATGAATTCAGCCACCTTAAGGTTTTTAATTAATGAATGATGTTATTGGCATTTAAAGTCTTCTTTTCTTTTATAGGGCCGCAATATCAGCATATAAATAATAGTGCTAACCACAATACGTTTTCAAATGACAATGACAAGAAAATGTTTGTCAGGGGTGGAACTGACGTTTGATGAGTTGGCTGCAATTGGCTAGAACTTAATCAGTCGGTCGTCTGCCTCTAATTGATGGTTTTCAAACCGGACTCTAGCTATCACTTCAGACAAGACAAATTAAAACGTTGTCTTTCAGAGCTCGTTGAATTCACACCTTTCGCCCACACGGTAAGCAATTCAACAAATATACTCAATTCAGCCAGCATGTTTTCTCAATTCATCTGCTGGTTTTTCTTCTTCGTGTTGTCTTCGCTGGTAACTGAAGCAGCCAATGCACAAGGTTAGTCTTCTTTAAGCTTATTATTGCTCTTCGTGCATTTCACAGCCCAAAAAAATACAACTAGGTAAATTTTTGTTATAAACTGTCTTTACGTGCTACAAAACAAAGTTAGCTTTAATATGACGAATAATTCAATAAACGTTAGATTTTAACTTCAGTTGTGAGTTAGTCTTTAAAAATTCAGATTATATTTGAGCCGCAGAGGGATGTAGGAGATTAGGAGAATGAAGCACCTCGGAACGCCTGAGAATTAGTCCAGAGCTTGCCGGAATGTTATTAATTAGCGCGACAGCTGAGGGTTTTTCAATTTTTTCTGATCTGTATGTATCTATAAGAGCCCTTAAAACTATAAAATGTGTGGATGATCTGCATGTCTTTCCTCTCTAAATATCATGAATTTATGTTTTCAAGAATTCCCCCTTTTTTAAGTTTCAATAAGTAGCATTTTCATTTTTCCTGAATATTGCCTGCTACATTTTCATTCAGTCATATTTTAAAAGCCTAGCGCGGAATTATTGTGTTTAACTATCATGTTTGGAGCCGTCATTTTATCCTTAACGCGTTTAAGGTGGCTGAACACAGTTTCACTGTACCTATGCGTCATTCATTGTCATTTTAAAACTACTAACGTCTGGGTGCCGAAAATTGGTAACAAGCTATGTATTTTGATATTTTTGTTGAGCTTTTAGGGTGTTGCCATGGCAACATGGTGGATTGTAAATCAGCCTGCAATATTTGGTTTCGTTTATTTTCAGAAAATCTAGTCGTTAGATTTTGTCCATCATTTGTCTCCAGTAAACTCGTAAAAATATTCGCATGTTAACACTGGTCTCATGTAATTTTAACAGAGGGATCATCCGTAATGTTTGCTTTTTGTAAAAATCTCGTTTGTTAGATTTCAAATTTCTAGTGACAGGTAAGTTCGGCATATTCGGAACTATTATTGTGCCAAATTTCGTGAAATTCTAACTAGTGGTTCCGAAGAAATCAGCACATTTCCGAAGAAAGTCGCTAAAATATCCAGTCACAATTTTTCGGTCAACTGCGCATGTGTTGCATTTGTCTGGGTTCTCGATCCAAAGACAAAACGACCAAAAAGGCAGTGTATTTCTTCAATGGTTCTATAAATTATCTATTGATTCAACAAACATTTTTACGAACAACAAATTGTTTGATTTTAAGTCGAAAAACAACACTTTCGCGATCCACGCTGAGCAAAATAAAATGATCGCTGAATAGGCGCCACGTTTGTTTTTCTCAAAACTCTGTACGCGCTGACTCACGTAAGCAGCTGAAATTGAAGAGCGCACGCAAACTGTGTTCAGCCACCTTAAAGTTAAATTGTTATCACCGCAGAAGTTCAAACTTTTTATCAACCAGGTCTTCGTCGAGGAGATTTCATGAGAGAAAACTCCCATTATTTGAATGTGCCTAGAGTTGGAATATACACAGTGTACGACGTCTTTGACTGTACCTTCAATTGCCTCAACAAGCCTTCGTGTTTGTCTCTGAACCTCGCCGCCTCCAAAGGAGCAGATGGAAAGCTGTGGTGCGAGTTGTTGTCTTCAGATAAATACAGCAACCCCAAGGAGTACAAAGCCAACGAGAGCTCGCATCACTTTTCCATCAAGGTGGGACTGATCTTTAAAGCGTTTTTTGGAAAACGTAATATTTCGGCCCCAAAAACATCACCGGCACCCGATGGATCGAATTAACAATTTTTAAAATTTAACTGAACTTTTAGCTTCACCACATAAGCAAGCAGTTCCGTGTTTGCAACAACGTTTAGCCGTTAATTCATGCACCGCGGATCTGACATTTCGATGAATTGTTTGCTTTTATAGGTCGGGATTGAAAACTAGAGTTAATTTTTTTATTCATAGCCACCTCACTAAAATTTGTCAAAGGTATTTTCGTAAAGCCAGCCGAGTACCTTGAAAAGTCGGCGAGCTAGGGATATATTAAAAGTTTCCCTTTTCTGCTGAAAATTTTCCGCCCCTAAAATTTCCAGCAAACAAAGATCACATGGCCTCCTTCAATAATAAAACGGAAAACGACAAGTTCATTTCCTTAATTTATATCGATCGTTGGCCGGGAGCGATTCAGTGCGGGGGGACCATGCCAACTGTTCACTACTTCTATTGTCTGTCTCTTTGCACTCAACATGCTTACGCGGAAAAAAGTTTTCCTGAGAACGTTTAAGTCTGGTCATTGCTGATAAAATTTCCTTTTCCATTTCAGACCCCATGTATGTCTTCTCCGTGCCAAAACGGGGGAACTTGTGTGGCGAACTACAAGTATCACTCGTTCGACTGCCACTGTTACGAGGGTTTCCTTGGAGAACATTGCGAGATAGGTAAATAACTAGCAGTAATCGGAGATCATGGAGACGCGTTCGAAGGAACTTCCGGCGGAAATGAGCCCCTGAAAAAACCAATAGGAGCGGCCATTTGGAAGATCGTCTACCAAAAAATCTCAAATTTTACTGCATGTAAACCACAGGAAAACCAACACGAACCAAATTAGAATTGCGTTCTTCGAACGCAATTATTTCTACTGAAAACTACCGTTTATACACGTAATGGAAAATTAGGCTGGCATCTAGCCAATATTCCTAGCTTCCATTCGCTTAATAAAGAAAACTCCCTCTAAACGGAGAAACTCGATGTAAGCAGAAGATTAAACAAATGTCAGTGTGGCCGTCTTGGCAATCATGTTGGTTATCCTTAGGTGTCTGTTAAAAAGATTTCTACTTTTCACTTTACGCCGTCTATCTGAAATAAAACAAACTGGCGACTTCTAACTGAGTTAATTTTATCTCTTGTTCAGCTTTAAAGTCGTCATGCAAAGACCTGTATGATCTTAATGTTAACAAGCACAAGTAAGTAGCATTACCACTCGTCTTACAATTTTTTCGCTGCATATCGAATGTTTAAGTTTAAAATATCTTTTTTTATTTAATTTTTTTTATTAATTTTTTTTTCACTCTATTAGTGTTAACAACTCCTTACAATCTACAAAATACATAAATATAACAGAAACGTTACATAAAACTAACAATACAAGGCTACAACTTAAAACTGGCTATTTGGATATACTTACTTATTACAGATTATAATTCTTAAACACAGATACATAACAAACAAAGGAGGACAAAGTACAAGTACGGGGTTTAGAGAGAAATGTTCGCTTATAAAGCAATCTTTACTTTTGGATGATATTTGCATCTATTAAGGGTTTCCATTTATGGTAAAAAGTTGTCAGAGACTTAGACCTAGTTGCAATTCGTTTTTCAATTTCAGCTTTACTTACAACTATAGCTTGGAACGTTGAAAATATCTTTTGAAAGTCACGGAAGGCAGTTTGCATGAAAGCGAATGCTGCGTTTATTTGGAAAATTTTAAGTCAGATTTAAAAAGCTGATAATCTGCATTTTTCGTTTTTAAACCGGAATATATGAACTAAGAATGGATAAAATTTTCATGACGGACAAACCCATGCTCTTTAGTAGTCAATGGTCAGCGCTAGGTCGCCGCGAGAAACTCATGATGATAAACTGATGAAAAATATGATTTTTTATTGGTTGTTTGCGTACTTGAACACAGAGACAGAAAAAGAAACCGAACGATGATTTCTACGCCAAAACATTCCAATAATTTCCCCAGAGTTCCTCTCTGCGACAGAGCGCTGACCAAGAACCCTGAGGACTGTGGGTATAATGTAGAGCAGTACAATCTTGTCCCCAGGGCCTTCTCCGCTTTCAAAATGGCGGTGAAAGGAGAAGGCCCTGGGGACGAAACGGCAGTACGTCAGTAAATACGTCGGGGACTCCACCGCGGTCAAACGTTTTTCGTTTTATTTAGTGGGGTTTTATTTAACAGTAAATGGAAATATGGCGAAGGGTATATAAAAAAAAATTAGTTGACGTTGCCATCTTTTAATTTTTCTCAAAATAATGAGCTTTTTTTCGTTGAAAACTGAACAAAACTCTTTGCGCCTGATCAACATTATGTTAGCAAATGGCGCTGACAAGTCTGCAGTTCACAGTTTTTAAACGCTTAGAAATTTTTTGGTAAACTTTCAAAACGTTTGGTAAATTGACAGTGTATTGGCAATATATTAAACTTTAATCAGTGAAAATGACAACCTTACCTTTAAAGTACTTTGCTTAACTTTTGCAAAATCGGGGACAGTGTTCACATTACTTCGAGTTACCGCAGGCTATGCATGCGTATTATTTTCGAAAGGCGTAGCATCGGATCTGAATATGATCCTAGAATCTTTATCGTAAATCTTTGGATTTCTCGTTAATTTTTTTTATGTAATCTTTGGATTTACGTAAACTATATGGTTTTCTTCGACAGTTGGTGCGGCATTCAAAAACTTCAAATTGTATTTTTATGCAGGTTGAACGTAAGTCAGGTTGTTACCCTTCTCTTTGACTCAAAACCAACTTCCGTTCTCTGTCACTTGGGAGATTTTGGATGTGGAGATGGGGGATGGACGCCTGTCATGAAGATAGACGGCAACAAGGTATGACATTTATCGGGTATGTTGTCTCTAAGTTTGCAATGGTTTCGAAAAAAAGGGGTCTCCACGTAACACAGCTGATCGACTCTATTTATCGATAATTTCTTGTCGAAAATATTTATCTAAAGCTCAATTGAACAACAAAGGATAATTGAAAGTAAAATATTATTACGGTATCAAGCATTCAATTCATAAATCTTATTAAATTAAATTTTTTTTTTAGAAAAAACTTTTGATTAAGCGAAACAAAAATGTCAGAAGGAATGTCTCTAATAGTTGGAAAATGTAGTTGTCGTGAAAATTCCCCGCATCTGAGGTGACTTTATTCACATCAGGGAAATCTGAGGCAATATATCAAGTAATAAAAATATATGCACGCAATACAATAAAATTTACTCCCTAGCCCACCAAAACCTGTTTTTGCAACTCACAGCTATTTTTGTATTTTCAATTCTTCATAGCAAACCTTTCACTTTAGTTCCACTCGGTGGAGCAACAAGGAAACCTTCAACGTTGTTGGAGGGGAGACTGGGTTCGACTCGCAAGAGGCAAAGCTTCCATCGTACTGGAACACATCCTTCTCCAAGATCTGCCTTGGTATGAAGATCAATCAGCAGATCAACTTTGCTGTCATTGCCAAGCAAGCAAACTCTTTACACTCTCTGATCGCTGACGGGCAATACCGCGCCACCTCACTGGGTCGCAATGCATGGAAGTCGCTGATTGGTTCACAGGCCTCATTGCAGCCCAACTGTAACAAGGAAGGGTTCAATGCTGTGAGTGATCAGAGTGATTCTTCCAAAGCAAGAATCGGTTTCCTTGGTAACGATCAAAAGGGTTGTTCCAGCTGTGACTCCAGAATCGGGTTTGGAACTGGCGGTAAACAGGATAACAAAAATACTTGTGGAAACGAGGCAGCTTACTTACCCGACCCCGATAAGAATGGCACTCATATCAGGGGGATGGGATATATCTTTGTGCAGTGAAGCTACAATTTAAACACGAAGTTCCGATAGAAAAGGCTAAGCTCCTTCCCCATTTTACACCTTTTGGATGTGAAATGCAAAATAAGACGTCTTTCGCAATTAATTTAGTCACAAAACATAGTTAACGTGCGCGTCCTTTAAATATATTTTGCTTCAAAAATCTAATTAAACCAATACTTTACCAAAGCAAAAAAAGAAAAAGGAATAGAAGTATATAAAGACTTCTGATATAACTTTCATAAAGTTTTTCCAAATTGTGTTAGCAATGGTGTTAGTAATGACGCATGTTATTTGTCAGTTGTTTATGCTTTAGTGGTTGATTGACGACTGGAGGTGAGAATAGCCAGGCCAGGCTCCTTTTATACCGGAACTTCGTGTTTAAATTCACAGCAACAATGGCCTTGAAAAAGCAACATAGAAAATTTAGTTTCTGTAATAAGTCAAGCAGGGCATCAAGTGACAAATGTCACTCAGAAAATAGGAATGTCATTGGAAAAGATAGGAATTCTCACCCCAAAATAGGAAGCTTTCTTTTAATTCTATCCTCTTAACACGCCCAACAACTTACCAACCCACTTCAAAATGGCAACTGCACATGTATGCTCATGAACTTCCCACAATCCCTTGCACGCTTCCAAAAGCACGGAGCAAGACTGGCACGAGTTTCAGAAGAAATGCATTCAAACAGGCTTCAACCTGGTCTTTTTCATACAAAGGTTTCAGTTTTTCGTATAATTTTATTGATAATTTTTTTTTAAATGTTTCCGTACACCAAGTAAAACCCTAAGAAAAATGGGAATTTCTTGAAAAAATAAGAGAAAATAGGAAGTAGGCCAAAAAATAGGAAAATAGGAACTTGACGCCCTGTTAGTGTTTTAAAATCAGATATATGAGGGTTGTAAAACTAAGATTAATAAAAACTTGCGTGTAAGGTCAACACGAGTCCATTACGTGGATAATCGTTTCTTTCCTTCATATTTTAGTATTGGACCACGTGACCTGTAACACATGGCGAAAATTAGGTGCGGTTACACCAACCGTAGACCATCCCGCGGTGCATTACACTTGGGTTTAGTATACCGTGTTAACCAGCGGTTACACGCGATTTGTGATTTGCCTGGGTAAAAACATGTCACGCAATTCAGTGAATCACTTTTCCTTTGCGGTTACGTGTTGATGTCAAACGGAGCATCGTGATTGGCTCTTTTACCTTGGGCATTAAAACACCATTGCAACTTACCACCTTAAATGTCTTGGGCGCTTCGTGTGATTTTTGTATGTATCCATGGATATTTACCACGGGAAATGTCGGTCACACTCACTAAATGCAGTTAGTCACGAAACCACGCTTCTCTGTTCCTTGCAAAAGAATCGTCGCCGCCTCACTGTAGTTTTTTTTATTGCTACAGTGTTGTAAACAACACTTGGCCGTCGCAGCAGTATCGCAAATACATTTAGCGAAAAAGCCGGACAATAGAACACGACAGTTCCTGAGGATTAGTTTCTCTGAAAAAAAAAAAATGAATTTTCGAAAAAGCTAATGAGCGAGGAAAAAATCGGCTGTTCTTTTGAATCGAGGCTTATTTTGAATTTTGCATTATTTATTTGAAGAGCGGATTATTGAAACGAGTAATGAAATCAAATTTGCAATAATGAATTCATTAATTCATTGTTGGCGGGAACGCTTGACCGGTTTTGACTGAAAGTAAGATTTTAACTCTGAAGTTTAACGTTACTTGTATCATACCTAGCCTCAATTTGGTGCGGTAACACGGGGCACTTTTACCGTGGCAGGAAACCGTTTGTTTCGGTTTCTTGCGGTTTCGAGTCGCTTCTGATTGGTTGCTGCACAATGGGAAATGTCAAAATTTGGATTCTCACAGTAATCCAATCAAAATTTGATTTTTGAATAGAGGCTTATTTTGAATTTTGCATTATTTATTCCAAGAGCGGATTATTGAAACGAACAATGAAATCAAATTTGCAATAATGAATTCATTAATTCATTCTTGGCGGGAACGCTTGACCGGTTTTGACTGTAATAGGGAAAATAAGTTAAAAATGGAAGGCCTCAGAATAATTAGGCTGATATAGGAACCTGTTAGTTTCTCAATTGGCTCATAATATAAATATAAAGTAGAATATTTTATCAAATTAAAAACCACTATTTGAGGATTCATCCAACAACAAATCTACATTACAATTACGTTTAATACAAAGGCCCTAAATATAAAACTTCTCTAAACGATCTAATCCTTGAAATTTCTTTTAATACGTACGCGTTTTTGTTTGGTCTTAATTATAAAGTTGCTCACTATATGTAAATACTTCCCGCCAAATTCTCATGTTGGACAAAGACTTTTCGTTTCATTTGGTGGCTCCTAAAAGAGCTGTTTTGTTTGCAAATGTCACTTGTTAGTTCTCAGGTTTTCTTTTCGCTCGTTCTCTTTTTATACTTTCTCTTCTTTTTCTGAAGCAGAACGGAGTGAATATTTGGCAGCACTCCGGCATGGGGTAGAATCACTCTTGGCGTCAATTGACTGAGTTCTTGATCGTTTCTAATAGCGAGTGCGATAGCGCGAGGATTTATCCGCCGTTTCTTGTTATCCCGGGCGGCATTGCCACTCAACTCAAGAACTTCCGCGTCTAAATACTCGAGACGGCTGCCAAGTATACGGACGCCCCAGCTGCGATATGATGCGTTCAGAGTACTTCCCTCCGCGTAAATATCGGTGTATTCGGCTGACTGGCAAATGAAGTCCGGCTTTCGCTGTACGACTGATTCGCCCTGATCTACCACTGCAATTATACGCATTGCGCACATACACTTGTATTGCGCATGAGCAAAGAGCATGTGCCAGACCATGGAAGTAAACGTGCCTGTTGAGTTCCACGAACCACTTTGCCTTGTTGCTTGACGTTAGATAGATAGATAGAAACTTTATTTATGTGTCAGGAAGAACTAGCCGAGGGGCAAGCCCTCTACAATAGTTTAGCGACGAGGGTGTCAGAAATCGCATTCATACCGCCTTTTGATCCCTTCGAACAGGCCGGTAGCGTCGGTTCGCGATGGACCAGGTGGATAACCAGACTACATGACATCGATGCACGAGGAATTACGGTCGACAATTGCAAACGAGCTTTGCTACTTCATCTCGCTGGGTCAGTCATCCAGAACATCTTTGCTACGCTCTCGGACACTGGCACTTTGTATACGACCGGAAGCTGTCACCTTGCTGGAGACGTATTTCTCCCCTCTAAAGAATTTACAGTTCGAACGACATTCGTTCCATCAGGCACGTCAAGCGCCAAATGAACCGATCGAGCAGTAGATCACTCGTCCGCCCCGTCATGGCGAAAATTGTGAATTCGACAAATATTGTCTCGATGAACCCATCGAGGATCAGTTAATTGAACATTGTTCGTCCGCCATACTCCGTAGACGCCTGTTGCGTGAAAAATCTTCAGTAGTACACTCAGCTCCTTATTGGACATTGCCCGTTAGGAAGAAGGGAGTTAGCGTCGAACTTGCCAGAGGAGAAGCACGATTGTTCAGAAATTTATCCATGGTCAAGAAAGTAGTCGCTTCAACAAGGAATATTGAACAATGTGGAAGCCCTGTTCAAGAAAAGCGAATCCCCAGATCAGTCTGAACATAACAGCACCGAACACTGGACATACTGGTAGGCCTTCTCGACGACGGCATATCCCCAGGTATTTGAACGATTATGTTTTAGGGTAGGACGTTTTAGACTCTAGTGCTTAGTCATACTCCTACTGTGAAACATAGTTTTAGTCATTGTTGTTGCTTTATCACTTGTCACTCTTTTACACCTTCTTAGGAAAAAGGGAATATTGTATATGCGCATTGCGTACCTATACTTGTATTGCGCATGAGCAAAGAGCATGTGCTCGTGCCAATCTCGTTCCCAGAGGCCGCGTTCCTTTTGGTCAGCACCAAGGTTGCGGACCTCTGGGATAATCCATATCAAGTTCCGGTTAAGAACAGTTGTGATTGGCTACTATATTTTACCGGAAGTGCCATTGAAACAGTACGTTTGCGAATATAAATAAAGCAAGTTGCTCGCGTCAAAAAAACATGAAAATGTCTTTGTAAAGTGTTGAAAATGATGGAAACAAGCCTTTATAACTTGAACACTGAAAGAGCTGCAAAGTCATGCCGTTGTTGCGGCATAAAAAGCTAGTCCTTTCCGCGTTCTCCTGGACGGTAAAAAATCATCTGAACGATCGACCAATGCATACCTCTGCACAATTTGTGTAAAAGAGTGCTGCATGTCAAGAATAAAATTATGGAACTGAAAGTGATGTGTCAGTCGTCTCAAGAAACGTTCAACTTCTTCATGTAAAACTAAAAGAGGCTTTCAAGAAACAAAACCGAATCGGTCGATCTTGCCCCTCGCAAAGAAGGCGATGGTATATGTCGCCACCAAAGACACCAAACGGAGGAGAAAGCTGCTTCATTTCCAAGTTCAGACGAATTGCACCGAAGCCACCGACTGCTGATTTAGTACATGTAAAATTCACCGCTTTAGCCTCCGCTTCGACGGCCATGACTGTCACAAAGCAGCCAACAACAAGCGCGCCTCGGATGTTACCAAAATTTTTAGAGCAAGAAAAAGATGAGGGAGCTGACATGGTCGCTAGCTTTAATTCGTATTGAGATTTTGCGCAAAACAAATTTACAATCTGGAAATGAGGAGATAGAAGTGAAGACAAGTATTTCCCTGGTTATCAAATCCACAACAAAGGTTCAACAAAGGACAGTGCAGAGATAATTTCCGTCCCGTGCATTTGATATAAAGTTTATGTTTTCTTCGCCTGAAGCAGTTTATTGGCATACAGCACGAAAGTGATAATAGTTTAAGTGATTTTCAAATCATCTTTTGACACTTTAGAACTGTCCAGTTATCTGTTTAATAGGATTTTTCTGATAGTGTTTCAAACAAGATGTAAAAGTCAGACAGTTCAATTCGTAAAACCAGACAAATGACACAACATGCGGACCGCCGAGGAAATAGTTTTGTTGTCAAATTAATTTTGAGGCGAACGGCGATAATTCTTTCCTAAGTTATCAAAAGTATCAAAATTATAACACTTCGTAAAAGAATGACTTTATTCTCATATATATTGTGCCACTATACACCTGTATTTTTTTTCTTCTCTTCTTATTCAGTAAATTTTTGCGGTAATAAAGCAGAATATCGTAGACAAAGCTAATTAAATATGTGCTGAACACTTTAGAACTGCCTTTAAGGACTAGGCGTTGAGAAAAATCAAACAAAGAAGTTTATGAAAAAAAGCATACTGTACTGAGATAATTATTAGAAGTAATTTCTATTATACCCGGAACGGCCACGCGGTTGCAAAATAAGCGACGGCTGTCCGAAGTAGAGCTTTCTTTAATATTTCAAAACCAAAACTTGAATCCCAACTCCTCTTTTACTGAGTATCAAATAAATAAATAAATAATGTTATTTTACCAGGGTGACCTCATCAGCATAAAAGTACTGTTATCAATAAGGGCCCTGGAAATTTAAAACAAAAGACTATGCACTAAAAATTATGAAACGGTTAAAACTAAATCAAAACAGAACTATACTTGAACGCGTTAAAAAGCTAAGCTGAGTAAAACTGGAGAAAAAAAAGAACTAAAAAACTATCGACCTATAAAAATCCAGTACACGGTGTAAAAGTATAAGGGGTACAAAAGGCAATAATGATAGTAATAAAATTAGTAGTCTAGGTATTCTTAGAACTATTTAAGCATCAATGAGTCGCGAAGATAAAGATAAGCTTAAAGTGAGAATAAAAATGATTCCTGCTCGAGCGGAGATGCGCGTCCGAGTCCTTCGTCATATGAATTGAAGTGATCGACCGCGATAAGATAAGCATAAATTTTTTACTGAATGTTTAATAAGTAATCTATCAGTACTCACAAATTTGCCTTCTTTGTTGTCCAAAGGTTTTTCCCCATTTAGCGTGGTGTTTGCTTATCGCTGTGACGAAATTCTTTTGTGCCGGCCGGCGATAACAAACTTCCGAAGTATTTAAAAGCCGCCTAATTTCCACCACAAACGTTCAAAGTTTGCCTTCAGAGTCCTCATTACATGTACTTTAGTGTACAAACAGCATCAATTTCAGTCATAAAACGGCATTTCCAGATAAACAAAACTAAAAGGTTCTCTCCCTGACCGCGTGTGATTCACCGTGATTGATTTTTTGATTCGCTAGCTCTTGACAGTTGGCTTTGAAATGGATTTCTCACTGGAAACGTTTTTTTTTTTGGCATATGGGGTTGCCAGACTCGTGAATTCCATGCTGATCTTCTACAAGAGCGTTCAACGGCCCGGGGACACCACAATGACGAAGGATTGGTCGTCTTCATTAAAAATGTCAGAAACGTAGGGGAGAATTTGGTAAAAAAGACTTTCCTTAACCGGTTGAAGAACACATATAGTGTCCTTTCCTTCTAAAACAACAGATTTTAACGCTTCATATTGTCCTTCCTAATTTGTTCAACAATTGTTCCAATCGCGACAGCGAAGATCAACTGATATATACCGATGCTGCCATTTTTTTCATCAAGACTGCTGTGCAAGGCTCACCATCGCGCGCTGCATCGCGAGAAAAAATGAAAGAGGCTGAAAGAGGCGAGAAAAAAAGCCGGCGACGGACCGGCGACGATGACTTTTCGCGCCCTTTATGTCACGAATATAGCCTTTGCGCATGCTCAGCTCATGCACGCACGCGCACATACGCATGCGCTTGCGCATGCGTACCATGACCGGAAGCACAAAATCGTGCTTTCGGTTATGGATTGTCCCAGAGTCCGTGAACGTTCGGTCTCCGCTGACCTGAAACGTGCGGGCTCTGGGGACGAGATTGGTGCTCGTGCCTGTTGAGTTCCACGAAACACTTTGCCTTGTTGCTTGACGTTACAATAATAATATAGCTTTGCCTTTGATTTTCAAAGCTTGCTCTTGAATTGGCGGGTGAAAGCGCCATTCTTCAAATAGTCTCAGTGCAGCCGATGTAAACTCGATTCTTCAGTCCTATCAAGTAGTAATGAATCCAAAGGCGGAAAGCTAAGTCTTCCTATACAAGGTGAATGGGACCAAGGTCTCAGTTTAATGATATCCTTTCGGGGTGAAATATCTACAATGTCGGATGATCGCTTCGAAGATGGGCGGCTAAAGTAATGTAACCGAAATGTACAAAAATACACCTAAATTAAAGAATTAAATTCCAATCCTTTTTTTTTAAATTTCTACATTTAAACTTGTGCAAAGCAATTAGAAGCCTCAAATTATAGGCCTTGATATGACAACACAACATTCTGAAAAACCCAGCCGAGAGAATTAATAAATTGGTATTATATTGTAAGGGAAACCTTTATGAAAAATTGCTCTCAACATTGATTTAGCAACAAGACATACAGTTGATAAATAGTCTTAAATTTTTTCCTCGTGCGCCTTATTTCGTTTTCATATAATCTATATCAGATCGATCTAAACTGTATTAACAAACAATTTATGCAAAATGCTTATAGCGGAGCACTTGCCAGGCCGAAGGCCTGGCTGCGCAGCTCCATACTCATAGAACCTGTGCCGTGATTTTTCATGGTCAAGGCTAGCGGAATGTTTCGCGGGCGCGTGTGTGCCCGCCCGTGTTGGACAACATCTGGGATCTTAGCAATTTTGTTTTTCGTGCGGCCACACAGCCGTGAGCTCGGTAAACACTTTAGTTGTTTTCTTGTGTCTAGTGCTACTCAAGACAGGGATACTAATTAAGGTACACTCAGAAGCCGCTTTAGTGGAAAAAGACGAGCTTTCAGGGATAAAATCTTGCTTCCAGGAACTTCATGTATTACGTTTTTATCAATGCGGGAGATGTTTGTTTTCTACGGATTTCAGAACCAGAAGCGGAGATTTGAATTTCCAAGCAAGCGAGGAACTTAAAGGTAAAACAGGTTACAGTTTTTGATGAGAATTTATGTTGATATCAAAGAATTGATTTTAAAACGTGCCTAAATTTAGTTGTATCGATCTCTTGAATTTCATCGAAGAAAGATTGAACTCGATGAGCTATAATTAATTGGTACGCGTTTTGCTTTTAAACGTAAACTAATGGAGATTTGAATAAATTTTTTCGAAAGAAGATTGTGTTGTCCATTTTTATGTGTTTGTTCATTCATTAGATAGATTGAAAAGCGCTTTTATGTAAACAAAACAAGACTACAGTTCTATCTTCACTCGCATCGCCTTATGCAAATAGAGTTTGCCTTTTGGGCGAGGGTCGAGGGTCGAGGGTACTACGTCGAGGGTCGAGGGTAACTAGTCGAGGGTCGAGGGTAACAAGTCGAGGGTTAAAAAATCTCAAAATTGAAAAAAAAAATCTGAAAAAATAAAAATAATAAAAATAATAAATAATAAATATTATAATAAATGAATAGATAAATAAATAAATGGATTAAAAAATCGGATAAAAAAATCGTAAAACCGATAACAGTAAGGGCTTCCTTTTACCACCCACAGACTATAAGCTTCGCAAAGCCAATCCCCACCCCACCCCACCCCGCTCTTCAGAACACACACGGCTCGTTGAGGTTCGCGTTCGAGACTTTCATCCATTTCGTTTGAACTGGACTTACGTCGCAGAAAAATTGCAGGTGAGAATAAATATTAGTACAAAAAAATTAGTAGTAAATAGTAATCGCTCTAAGCTTATACTTTAATAGGCTTGTAGTGTTTTGTTCACTATTCACCGACGGCCATCATTTATTGTTATCAGTACGGTATCCACGTAAGTGTCCGCATTTCCGTAATAGTGACAGTATACGTAATAGCGGAAGTCATTTTCAGTCAAATCTCTATAGCTTTCGCCGGGATCTGGATTTTGTCCGTAATAGTGAGGTGTCCGCCAGGCGAGAGTTGACTGTAATGACACAAATTGCTCGTCATAACACTTAGACATGAGTCAAACCTCATGCAAATGACCAAAAACAATAGCTTTTACTAATTTGTATTAGGTTCGTCTCATGAGAAGTTCGACGTTTGGCCTGGGCCTTAAACACATGAACAAGTTTGAGAGATAACTTTTAATTAATAAATTTCCATAAACATGGTAATCTCATCAAAAACAAACACAACAACAGATCTCTCATTCACAGCTTGGCAAATAACTACCATTGATCGTTCTATTAAACCGTGACTTTTAACTCGCAAATAATTAATACCAACATTACATTGTTCTTTAACAAAACAGCTCAACTCGTTAAAACGTTTACATATTTAAAAGTGAAGTAGTAATATGCCACCTATTGCGACAAAATTAAATACAAGATGTTTCGTGTTTCTGCCTATTCCACAGGCAAGTGGCAATGATCGGCAATTGCACCCATTCAATAAATGAAGTTAATAAAAAACAATATTAGGCTATGCAACGCGTTTAGGTAATTGCGCTGGGCATTATCTAATGACATGTAAAGGTCACGCCTGAGGTAAACTTGGCCAGAAAAAAGTGGATTTTTTTTTAGTTATATGAGCTGCTAAAGATGATAATAGGTGTTTGAAAAATCTTGACTGTATTTTAGTTGTCCTGTTGTACAATCTTTTCCCGTCACCCGTTTGTCTACATGTTTTATTATTAGTACACGCTTCAACAACTTAGCACTACCACTTGTCTCCATTACTCAGTGTCTGTAAAATTAAAAAAAAAAAATACTTAACATTCTTACAATTTCTAAACACTTTTTCGAAAAAAGGAGAAACCTTATTCGTGAAACTTGGGATTTTTCCATCTAGCCGAATAGAAAGCAATGGAATGTTGATTTAGAAATGTTTGTCCGGAAAACGAGTGTCGTCGCATTCTGTCTCTTCGACTACGAAAGATAACATTGTTATTCTTTTGTCTGACAGCTCCAGAGAAAACAGAACATAATTGCTGTAATAACATTATATATCGTTTATAACTATACCTGAAGGAAACTTTCAAGCTTTGGAAATTAAAATCTGGACGTGACTAGTTAATGCGTGATCTACGCTGACCACAGCTGCTCTGCGCACTTCATTCACCGCCCCCGGCCGGCGCGGGTCCATTCATGCTGACTGGGAGGAAAATATAAATCTGAATAAAATCGAAATTCTTTAGTTTGGTTTTTCTTGATGAATGGGCGTATAAAGTAAATTTTAGAATCGGCCGTTTACCTTTTAAAGCTGAACAAACTGGAAGTCTTGCGAAATTAGAGTACTGATAAGAGATTTTCCCAACACATGTTTGCCTTCGGTAGATAGTGAACAAAACACTACAAGCTTATTACTCATGCGCGTAGCGGCATGAGGTAAGGTTTCGGCTCCGTTTTTCTTGTTATTTTTATTATTATTATTATTATTATTTTTATTTTTTGTGTCACGATTTTGCATGCAAATTTATGCACGCATATTTTAAATTGTACACTTCCGGTTCATAGCTTTTCCACTACACTTCCTGTTTAGTGACTTCCGGCTACTCTCACTTCCGGTAAAAGAGCATTACTCAAGTGTCACGACAGCGTCTCCTACAACCCTACTTACATTAGCAATGTTCATGTTTGGTATATATAAGTCTTAGAAGATTCATTCCCTTCATTGTGGTACAGCCTACTTACGCATGCGCATGAGTATAGGCTGCTAGGAGCCTCTTGTTTAAAGCATAAGCTTAGAGCGATTACTACTATTTACTTCTAATATTTTGTACTAATATTTATTCTCACCTGCAATTCTTCTGCGAAGTAAGTCCAGTACCTGCAATCTTCTGCGAAGTTAGTCCAGTTCAAACGAAACAGATGAAAGTCTCGAACGCGCAATGTGCTCAATGAACCTCAACGAGCCGTGTGTGTTCGGAAGAGCGGGGTGGGGTGGGGTGGGGATTGGCTTTGCGAAGCTTATAGTCTGTGGGTGGTAAAAGGAAGCCCTTACTGTTGTCGGTTTTACGATTTTTTTATCCGATTTTTTTTATCCATTTATTTATTTATCTATTCATTTATTATAATATTTATTATTTATTATTTTTATTATTTTTATTTTTTCAGATTTTTTTTTTCAATTTTGAGATTTTTTAACCCTCGACTTGTTACCCTCGACCCTCGACTAGTTACCCTCGACCCTCGACGTAGTACCCTCGACCCTCGACCCTCGCCCAAAAGGCAAACTCTGCAAATATGTTTGACGTGTATTTTTGCAATTTTTGATTTTTCAAATCAGTTTCTCGGGCAATTTTTGACAAACATAAACTGTATTTTATTAGGAAACTAGTGGTACTATTTATTCTAGACAGAGAAAAGTTGTTTTTGTGAACTTTTGTACGGTCTATAAAAATGTACTGTGCAGACGGTCGCGTAATACTGTTTTTGAGAATTGCTAAAATTGAAAATAGCCCGTTCTTCAATCTTAATTCTTGTGCTTCCAACCTTTCACCTTAGTTAAGTTTCACCTTAGTTAAGCTTGTTCAAAGTGCGACGCTGTTAGGCTTGGGCTATGTATATATATTAAAATACAACACGCAAACATTCCATTTCGTTTACAGAAAAAGTTATAACTATTTTAAATCATAATTTCTTCTGATATTTGTCGATAATACTTATCACCTAGGGCTTAAAAAATTCGGCTCCATTTATTACCCTTTGTTGTTCACCTTATTTTATTTAGAAACTGAGAAAACTCTTCTTTTGGTGATGTCAATTATCTCAACAAGAGTTTGTGTGCAAAATAATAGAGCGTATGCACATGACGTCACGGCGGCCATATTGGTGTACCAAAACAATAGAACGGCGGCCATGTTGGTGTACCAAAACAATCCTGTGGGATTTGAACGCTTTTCTTATGTTAACACTTTCTTTTGTTCCAATAAATTTGCATAGCTGCTTGCCACGTGAGTGCATACGCTCTATAGCAGGTGGCTACAGTAAATGTTTGTTGACCGAGAGTTTTCGGGGCAAAAATGAATAACAAACGGGCCAGTATCCCATTCGGACAGATAATGTTCTTTTGTTTCTGAATAATCCTATGTGTCGAAGCCAAGAACGTGTTAGAACATCATAAAGAATAATCACGCGACATCACGTCTGCTGTACACGTTCGACGTATAATGAAAGAAAAAATTCGTGTCCCGAGCAGGATCCGAACCCACGTCTCACCGTACACTAGTCTGGCGTGATATCCACTACACCAGAGGTTTTCAGAGGCTATGGAACGTACTATGAAAGAAAAGCGTTCCATGGATTGGCCACGTTCTATCTAGTAACATCAATAAGTTGCCACGTATCCAGCGTGGTGACCCGATGGTGCAGTTAATATCACGCCCGACTAGTGTACGGGGAGACGTGGGTTCGAATCCTGCTCGGGACACGAGTTTTTTCTTTCATTAATATAGTACGTCGAACGTGTACAACAGACGTGATGTCGCATGATTATTCTTTATAATATTCTTTTGCCAAATGCAAAAATTAAAAAAGAGAGAGAAAATAGTGTAAGACTTTTGCGCAAATAAATAGTTTAGTGAAAATTCATACCCTCTAAGCTACTAAGTGATCGAAATTAATTTCTCTTAAGGTGATTCCTCAGAAATAAAAGTTGTCGAACGATTTTTTTTTAATTTTCCCTAACAGCTCCCTAACAGCTCCCTACCATAAGTTGTTTCGAAAAATTCAATAAAAAAGATAGGTCACCATGCTCGGTAAAGAGATATAATGGACCAATGTTGCCCCATTTATGCCTCTAGCAATACCGATCACGCACGTCATTATTTGATCGGTTCATGTTTCTTTTCCCGGTAACCCGTGAAAGCAAAGTTTACAATTCTTCCAAAAAACGTGATAGGTTAAAGTCTCCACCATATGGGAACACTTTAAAATAAAATTTATAAAAACGTCACACAACTTCAAATAACACGGACGCAAAACGTTCCTCGCGTCCATGTTTTCAAGGTCATCAATTTGCTCCCACGAGTAACTGATTTGAGAACGTTTTTATCGATATCTTTTTTTCCTGTCGAGGAATTTTTTTTTTAACTTTCTTAACTTAAAAAGCATTAATTTAACATCAAAATGATGCAATAAAAAATATAGGTCACCATGCTCGTTAGAGAGAAAAAGACAGTCGTATTTTCTAACGAGCTTGCGGGCCTTTGATAAAAAACATTCCATCCTCCAAAATGTGCGCGCGCTCATTTTGCTCAACCGCGCACGTTCATTGCTTATAAATTATGGTAATTCTCCTTTTGAAAAATACTCGTAAGACAATTAAATTTCCGGCTGCGTGTTTTAAAAACCATTCACTAAAAAGAGTGTTATTATCAACTGGCTGCCAAGAAAGGACTATTACGTGTGTTATGCGCAGTACAGGATGCGCAGTGCAATACTGAGGAATCACCTTAAGGAATGTCCGAGCTTCCTTCCAACGTTTCTTATCTGTGGACAATCAATATACTGCCGTACTAGGGCAAAAAAAAATACAGTACATAGCACCTTCTCTGAACTTTTCCTTTTTAATAGCAATAACCCTAAATATCAATGATCCAAAAGGACGCAAAAGAAAACAGTCGGCTATGTCATTATAATTTGCGGATGTTTGTTCACGATTTAATGCAAATTGACTGTTTCCTGTTCCAGACAAACATTCTATTTTTAGACGCCAAAAGTTAAAATGTTGTGCAATAATTTCTTTCCCTTAGGGCTAATCGCCAAACCCTCGATCCATTTCGACTTTTCCACTGGCATGGACTGTTATTTTTCGGTTTCTGTTCCAAAAACATTTTTTTCTAAATGACACCAAATCCCCATAATACTTCCCCTTTAAGTTTGGAACAGGTGAACGAACGAAAATAAGTTAATGCTTTTGTAACGGTGTCGATGGCAGTCAGCTAATCAAATAACAACCTCGACCTGTTATATTTGGAGGTTACAACTCCAAAGTTTAAAGTTTTTAATTACTGAATGATGTTTTTGGCAGTTAAATCCCTCTTTTTTCAATAAATGACGAGCTCTTTTTTCATATTGCGTGTTTAGAAAAGAAGGATAGAAGGGTGTTTAATTTTCCGCTAACCACAATAAATTGAAGTAATTATGTTCAGTTTCAAATGATGACAATGCCCTGAAAATGTTTGTCGGGGTGGGAAAGACGTCGAGTTGGCTAGAACTGAACCGATCAATTGCCTCTAATTGATGGTTTTTGACTTTAGCTGTCACTTTGCAAGACAAAACGTTGTCTCTCAGAGCTCGTTGAATTTGCACTTTTCGCCCAAGCGGTAGGCAACCGTTACTCTATAAATCGGACAGCATGTTTTCTCAATTCATCTGCTGGTTTTTCTTCTTCGTGTTGTCTTCGGTGGTTACTCAAACCGCCAATGCACAAGGTTAGTCTTCTTTAATCTTATCTTTTCTCTAATCCATGCATTTTTTATACAGAAAACAGAACCAGGAAAATTTTTGTTTAAAATTCTGTCTATGTGTTACAAAACAAAGCTAGCTCAAATATAAAGAATAATTCAATAAAAATTAGATTTTAACTTCAGTTGTGGGTAGTCTTTAAAAAAATACAGCGGATTATAGTGGAAAGAGAGATGTAGGAGAATGAAGCACCTCGGAGCGCCTCAGAATTAGGCTAGAACTGGCCGGGATGTCAGTGACGAAAGCATTCGCCTTCCATCAAATCCCGTAATCCATCGGCGTCCGCGCAGGGTTTTTCTAATTTTTTTTTCTGATCTGTATGTATCTATACGAGCCTTTGTCTTTCCTCTCTAAATATCATGAATTCATCTTTTCAAGAATTCCTCGATCCTTTTTTTAAGTTTCAATAAGTAGGATTTTCCTGAATATCAGTTACCCGTTACATTTTCACTCAGTCATATTTTAAAAGCCTAGCACGGAATTATTGTTGTTTGAAGCCGTCATTTTTTTCTTAACGTTAAATTGTTCTCAATTTGTATCACCCAGGTCTTCGTCAAGATGTTTTCATAAGAGAAAACTCCCATTATTTGAATGTGCCTAGAGTTGGAACATACACAGTGTACGACGTCTTTGACTGCGCCTTCAAATGCCTAAGCAAGCCTTCGTGTTTGTCACTGAACCTCGCCGCCTCCAAAGGAGCAGATGGAAAGCTGTGGTGCGAGTTGTTGTCTTCCGATAAATACAGCAACCCCAAGGAGTACAAAGCTAACGAGAGCTCGCATCACTCGCTCGATTCCGTGCGCTGGGACCATGCCAACTGTTTACTTTTACTGTGTCTCTTTGCGCTCCACATGCTTACTGCGCGGGAAAACGTTTTCCTGGGGACTGATTTAAGGACGTTCGCGCCCATTGCTACTGCGCATTTTTTCGCGCATGTCACGCAAACGTACTGTTACGTGACCCAACGCAAACTTTTTTCAACTTTATAGAATGGAACGTAAAGAGCGTGTAGTATTATGGGATAGCTGTGGATCCAGGTCTTCTCGGAAATGTCACGCAATGACGTGACAGTGCGAATAGATGGCCACTTTGAGAACTTCGCAGCGATTTTACTCTCTTGGATGCCCTGTGACCCCTATTTTTCTTTCCGTAGATCATTTCCTTTCCTAATTTTCTCCATTTTAACAAAAAACAGAAAAAATCCGTACGTGAAAAGTTACAAATATTTCGCTTTTTCTGCTCTCGTGCGACCAAAGTTTTCTTCGAATGTGGACGGGCAAGACTAATATGTTTTCTTTTTCAAGGCCTATTCTACCTCAAGGAACGACATCAGATGCAAACGTTTACGTAATAGACTTAGTTGTGTTGAATTAAGTACGTTTACCTGATCTAAATTTCACTAAAGTAGCTTCTTTTATTGCTAATAGTTGTAAGCTAAGATCGTCTTAAAATAACGAAAGCTTCTTTAAACGGATTTTCTTCAATGCGCCTTATCTCGAAAACGAGCACGGTGACCCCCCATTTTTTTGGTCATTTTGGCAATAGTTGATCTTCACCTTACTGCATGGCAAGTTTTAAAAAAATCTGTACGTGGGAACATTTTGGGCGCGAACGTCCTTAAGTCTGGTTGTTGCTGATAAAATTTCCTTTTCCATTTCAGACCCCATGTATGTCCTCTCCGTGCCAAAACGGGGGAACTTGTGTGGCGAACTACAAGTATCACTCGTTCGACTGCCACTGTTATGAGGGTTTCCTCGGAGAACATTGCGAGATAGGTAAATAATTACTTCAACTGAAGACTACCGTTTATACACGTAATGGAAAATTAGGCTGGCATCTAGCCAATATTTTTTTATGTAATTTTATTTACATAATAATCATTACTAGATTACCGTTTAGGATATATGTTAAAAAATATTCCTAGATTCCATTCGTTTTTATCAGACGAAAAATAAGAAAATATGGCATACGAATTGATGAAAAGTTATAAAGAATTATTTAAAAAACTCAATGTAAACGGAGAAACTCGACATAAGAAAAAGATGAAACAAATGTGTGGCCGTCTTGGCAATCATGTTGGTTATCCTTAGATGTCTGTTAAAAAGATTTCTACTTTTCACCTTACGCCGTCTATCTGAGATAAAACAAACTGGCGATTTCTAACTGAGTTAATTTTATCTTTTGTTCAGCTTTAAAGTCGTCATGCAAAGACCTGTATGATCTTAAGCTTAACCAGTACAGGTAAGTAGCATTACCACTCGTCTTACTATTTTTTCGCTGAATATCAAATGTTTAAGTTTAAAATATCTTTTGACAGTCACGGAAGGCCGTTTTTATGATAGCGGATGCTGGGTTTATTTGGAAAATTTTAAATCGGATTTAAAAAGCTGATAATCTGGATTTTTCGTTTTTAAACCGGAATAAATGAACTAAAGAATGGATTAAATTTCGACGGACAAACTCATGCTCTTTTGTAGTCCATGGTCAGCGCTAGGTCGCCGCGAGTAACTCATGATAAAATGAAAAATATGTTTTTTTTTATATTGGCTGCTTGCATTCTCGAACACAGAGACAGAAAAAGATTTCCATGCCAAAACATTCTAATAATTTCCCCAGAGTTCCTCTCGGCGACAGAGCGCTGAACAAGAACCCTGAGGACTGTGGGTATAATGTAGAGCAGTACAATCTCGTCATCAGGGCCTTCTCCGCTTTCAAAATGGCGGTGAAAGGAGAAGGCCCTGGGGACGAAACGGCAGTACGTCAGTAAATACGTCGAGGACAGTGTTCATATTACTTCGAGTTACCGCTGGCTATGCGTATTCTTTTCGAAAGGCGTAGCGTAGGATCTGAATATGATCCTAGAATCTTTCTCGTAAATCTTTGGATTTTTCGTTAATCTTTTTTAAGGTAAATCTTTGGATTTAAGGTTACAGTGTACCTTCGGGGGTGTCTCCAGTATAACAGCTCTAGCGCCTTAAGATTACACTAAACCCAGATATCAAATTAAAGCTTATAGAGCTGGCTATCTAAATATGGAAATCATTTGGTAATAAAAATGAATTGTCGAATTTTTTACGACGTCTAAATCCGAATGTCCGAATCAGCTTTAAAACGCTATAACTCAAAGCGATTATTGTATTTTGCTAAATTGATTTGTTCTCGGATTTCCGGATACGAAGCACTAAAAAAACGTGTCGGCGATTTCACATATTCAATTGCAGTGAAAAGTTCGAATATTTTCGAAAAAGGGAGAAAAAAATTGGAATGATCGCACGGAAATGGCTCTTGACAAAAACGTTTTCGGAAATAAGAAATTCGCCGACAGGTTTTTTGTTGATTATATGTTAGCCTAGCTTCTGTCCAAATTTGAGGAAAAACGAACAAATTTCCTTTGAGTTGTAGCTCTTTAAAGTGTCCTCAACAAGCGAAAAATTAACTTTGAGAAAACAGCGCTTAAAAAAACATATCGCTTCATAAACAAACTCCTCCCACAAAAGTTAAACCGTCATTTCTCCGTCAATTCTCACTATTTTTCGATATTTTTTTTGGATGAAAGTTCATTCTGTAAACTTATTTTGACGCCAAAAAAAATATTTCAATAAATTTTCGATCTGAAAGTACTCTGTAACCTTAAGTAAACTGTATGGTTTTCTTCGACAGTTGGTGCGGAATTCAAAAACTTCAAATTGTATTTTTGTGCAGGTTGAACGTGAGTCAGGTTGTTACCCTTCTCTTTGACTCAAAACCAACTTCCGTTCTCTGTCACTTGAGAGATTTTGGATGTGGAGATGGGGGGTGGACACCTGTCATGAAGATCGACGGCAACAAGGTATGACATTTATCGGGTATGTTGTCTCTAAGTTTGCGATGGTTTCGAAAAAAAGGGTCTCCACGTAACACAGCTGATCGACTCTATGTATCGATAATTTCTTATCGAAAATATATTCCTAAAGCTCAATTGAACAATTAAGTGTAATTGAACTTCAATATATATTGTCATATCACGCATTCAATTCAAAAATCTTATTAAATTATTTTTTTTTTGATCGAAAAAGCTTTCGATCAAGCGAAACAAAAATGTCAGAAGGAATGTCTCTAGTAGTTGGAAAACGTAGTTGTCGTGAAAATTCCCCGCATCTGAGGTGACTGTATTCACATCAGGGAACATGCCATGATGAGGCAATGCATCAAGTAATAAAAATATATGCACGCAATACATTAAAATTTACTCCCTAGCCCACCATAACCTGTTTTTGCAACTCACAGCTATTTTTGTATTTTCAATTCTTCATAGCAAACCTTTCACTTTAGTTCCACTCAGTGGAAAAACAAGGAAACCCAACCTCTTCCCCAGGGCCTTCTCCGCTTTTACAAATTCAAAATGGCGGGTCGAGCGGGGAAGACATTTTTCTCCGCTCGACCCTCCATTTTGAATTTGTAAAAGCGGAGAAGGCCCTGGGGACGAGGTTGAAGGAAACCTTCAACGTTGTTGGAGGGGAGACTGGGTTTGACTCGCAAGAGGCAAAGCTTCCATCGTACTGGAATACATCCTTCTCCAAGATCTGCCTTGGTATGAAGATCAATCAGCAGATCAACTTTGCTGTTATTGCCAAGCAAACAAACTCTATGAAATCAGAAAACGGCAAACTGATCCTTACGGCAAGGCGATGAAGGAGTAAATAAAAGAATAAAACAAAATTTATATTTAAACGAATTATACAAGTAATTATACAAGTAATTATTATACAATATTATTATACAATATTATTATACAATATTATTATACAATATTATTATACAATATTACAATATTATTATTAGTATTATTATACAATTAATTATACAAGTAATTATTGTACTGATCCAGGTCTACAACTGGGAGATCCGGCACCACTCAACGGTTTGTCGCTGTGGTCTTGCTGATATTTTATATTTTAAACAAACTCTATACATTCTCTGATCGCTGACAGGCGATACGTACCACGCCACCTCACTGGGTCCCAATGCATGGAAGTCGCTGATTGGTTCACAGGCCTCATTGCAGCCCAACTGTAAGAAAGAAGGATTCGATGCTATTCTCACTGGGGCCATCTCGTACAAACGCCCCAAATCTCTTCGGAATTCAAGGATAAAAATTCCCGCGCGCTCGTAGTCCCCCGGGTGTTCTGTTTCACACAGGTTTTGTATAAATAGGCCTGTTTTTGGCCTGTTTAATTCCTCTTTCGTTAAACGTTCGCCAGTCGTTAGCTTGGCGTCCCTCCCTCCTCCCCTCAGCGATGACCATTGTTCCCGTCCTAGCTAGCTCCCGCTCCTTTACGCCTCCGGGCTCGCTTCTTCCCATATCTTATCCTTGCCTGGGGCGTTTGGGAGTGAGGGCTCCCAGTGTGAATATATTACTGTGTGTGATTCGAGTGATTTTGCTAAAGCAAGAATCGGTTTCCCTGGTAACGAGCAGAAAGATTGTGTTAGCTGTGACTCCAGAATCGGATTTGGTACTGGCGGAAAACACGATAACAACAATACTTGTGGAAACGAGGCAGATGGACGACACTCGCCCGGTAACAAAGGCGCTCAAATCAGGGGGATGGGATATATCTTCGTGCAGTGAGGCTGAAAATTTTGTTCACAGCAACAATGGCCTTGAAAAAGAAACATAGTAAAAGTAGCTTCTGTAATAAGTGCAGGGCATCACGTGACAAATGACATTCAGAAAATAGGAATGAAAGTGGCCAAACTGATAGGAATTCTCTCCCACAACAGAAAAAAAGGAAGCTTTTCTGAACTCTATCCTCTTAACACGCCCAACAACTCACAATAATGGCAGCTGTATACCAATGGCTTCCCACAATTCCTTGCACACTGCCACAAGCACGGAAAAAGTCTGGGCTCGAATTTCAGAAGAAATGCATTCAAACCGTTTTTTTTTTTTCACATAAACGCCGATTTCAGTTTTTCGCATAATTTTGTTTCAAATATTTCCGTGCACCAAGTAAAACCCTAAAAAAATATGAAAAACTAGAAAAATTCTTTACGAAATAAGTGGATTAATAAAAACTTGGGTGTAAGGTCAACAGGAGTCCATGAAGTAGATAATTTTTTTCTTTCCTTCATATTTTAGTATTGGACCATGTGACCCAAAACGCATGACCTTAATTAGCGAAATAATGAGACGAGAAAGCAAGGGACCGTGGACGAAAATGCTGCTAGTATACGCAGGATCTGTAAGAGATCTGATCAGCCAAAAGTAAACAAATACTATAAGAAGCAAGGGCTGACAACTGC
Source organism: Cladopsammia gracilis (assembly GCA_022457155.1). Classification (NCBI taxonomy): domain Eukaryota; kingdom Metazoa; phylum Cnidaria; class Anthozoa; order Scleractinia; family Dendrophylliidae; genus Cladopsammia; species Cladopsammia gracilis. Next base: position 2,500,065 of record JAJGOT010000036.1, on the reverse strand, counting down.
GTGGAAAAAGGAACGCAACAATGGCATGATTGAGACCAAACCGAAATTATGCTGCGTCATTTTTTTCACATGGTTTTGCCATGTCCCCTCTGGCAGATAGTTTTGCTATCGCCGCTTAGTTCAACGCAACAGTGGCATGATATTTTCAAATGTTTTGTTCATTGTGTATGGCATAAGCTGTGCACGTGGACAGACATATGATCTAGAGGTCATATCCGGAGTTTTTACCAAGCGCACATTAGTACAGTGCTAACTCAGGTAAAATAATCAAAAGCGCAATTGGCTCATAATATAAGCTAATATAAATATACTGTAGAACATTTTATCATAATATATAAAAGCCCTATTCGAGGTTTCATCTATCAACATATGTGAAATTTCTTTTTAGTGCGTTTTTGTTTGGTCATAATTATAAATTTGCTCAGTATATGTAAATACTTCCCGCCAAATTCCCATCATAGTTGGACAAAGACTTTTTGTTTCATGTAGTGGCTCCTAAAAGAGCCGTTTTGTTTGCAAATGTCACTTGTTAGTTCTTAGACATTCTCTTCGCTCGTTCTCTTTGTATACTTTCTCTTCTTTCTCTGGAGCAGAACGGAATGAATATTTGGTAGCACTCCGGCATGGGGTACAATCACTCTTGGTGTCAATTGACTGAGTTCTTCATCGCTTCTGATAGCGAGTACGATGGCACGAGGATTTATCCGCTTTCTCTTGTTATCCCGGGCGGCATTGCCACTCAACTCCAGAACTTCCGCGACTAAATACTCGAGAACGGCTGCCAAGTATACGGGCGCTCCAGCGGCGATACGTTCGGAGTACTTTCCGTGGCGTAAATATCGGTGTATTCGGCTGACTGGGAACTGAAGTCCGGCTTTCGCTGTACGACTGATTCTCCCTGATCTACCACTGCCATTATATAGCTTTTTCTTTGATTTTCCAAGCTGGCTCTTAGCGGGTGAAAGCGCCATTCTTCAAACTAAGTCTTCGTATACAAGGTGAATGGGACCAAAGTCTTCTAAATGAGCAGTTTATACAATTGTATTAAAACTGCAAAGTAAAGAAAAAGAAGGTTGAACCTTATTTATACAGTCAGCTCGGATCGATTTTATCCAATTAGAAATCAAAACGCGTTGCAATGTACACGCTATTTCCACTGCGGTTCGCAACAAGTGAGTGTAAGAGCGCGCGAAAAATACACGTATTAAATTTAGCGGATTCCTGGGCGGATTGTTCGGCTTCCAGGAGATGTTAGTATAAATCTTAATCGCTCTCATAAAGAAACTGCTATTGCCCGATCAGTGTTTGCCGCCAGAAATAGCAGCGCCTGAGATGGTTTGTTTATAACAAAAAATCATTGAGTGGCGTGACACTTAAAAAATCTCCGTCACGCTACTGCAGCAGTGGCCCCCGTTTATAGTCTTCTTGCAGGAATCTGCATGAAAATGGAATGTTTATGTTTTGTTTGTGACTGTTGCTACTTCTGCCCCGACTGAAGTCAGGTTACGAGTGACTGATCTAAAAGTAGAGGGAACCGCGTCTCCTTTATTTAATACCTACAGTCGGCGGAAGTTTATAAAGCTCCAGCGGCAGAATAATTATTTAGATCCTCTCGTTTTTGGCTGAAATTTAGTTCCTTAACCCGGGGGGGGGGGGGGGGGGGGGGAACTCAACAAAGTTTTGAGGTCCAAACCCTTACTCTTTCATATACCATTTTTTCACAGAAAAGGTACCCCTTTCATATACCTTTCATTGAAAATGGTACCCCTTTCATATACCTTGCACTGAAAATGGTACCCCTTTCATATAGCCTTTACGTGCGTCCATTTGATATATTTTGAAAGGTGCTTTTTATAATACTTAGATGGCGGTTTTCCCTACGTTTTCTTCAAATCGTTTTTTCGCTGCCGTTTCATATTCTTCGTGAAATCCCTACCCTTTCATATACTTCAACTCGTGAAATTCCTACCCTTTCATATACCTCCAGCCGCAAAAAGGTACCCCTTTCGGGCGGAACATCCCCGTATAGCCCATTATAGGGAGTACCCTCTCCCCGGGTTCCTTAAGCGCCCGAGAATTTTTTGGGCCCCTTTGATAGAAAAAAAATCCCTGCACTGAAGAAATTTGTGCTCCTCAACATGGAATAAGGTTTGTCTTCGCTCGACGTTTTAAATAAGGCAGTCTTACAAAATGGACAAAAACACATGCCTGTTTCAAGATCAAAAAGTTGTACTTGATTTATATTATTTTATTTTGTGCAATTCGGGTAGAAGCCGGCCATTAATATCAAGTTTGATCATTAATTTATCATCATTTAAATAAGCGGAGGACGCAGTCCACACTAACAGAGAATGGTATACCGTAATAATCGATTTAGCACCCTCATTCCAATAAGTGCCTTCTTTCTAATAAGCGCCTATCTTTCAGTCAGTTTGCTAATAAGCGCCCCCTCCCCCTTCGAGTGTTGTTTTTAGCGCCCCTTGTCTCGACTCAGGGCTTCTGCTCGACTGTAATATTTCTATGTGAGAGCACACTCCTTCAAACGCAAGATCTCTGAAGAAATTGAGGTATAATATTAGGCCTTTTAATAGTGAATAATATTCCGACTACTCGAACCATAGTCTGAAGTGTCAGCCGCCTTCTTGCCCAGCCCCCGCGGGCGAACCATTGTTTCTGTTGTTCTGACCGATGCGAATTGTACATTTCCTGCTATTTTTTTGTCAAAAAAGAAATAAGCGCCCTATCCCATCTCTTATAAGCGCCCCTCTCCAATAAGCGCCCTATCCCATCTCTTATAAGCGCCCCTCTCCAGTAAGCGCCATATCCCATCTCTAATAAGCGCCCCTCTCCATTAAGCGCCCTATCCCATCTCTAATAAGCGCCCCTCTCCAGTAAGCGCCATATCCCATCTCCAATAAGCGCCCCTCTCCAATAAGCTCCATATCCCATCTCTAGTAAGCGCCCCTCTCCAATAAGCGCCCTATCCCATCTCTAATAAGCGCCCCTCTCCAGTAAGCGCCCTATCCCATCTCTAATAAGCGCCCCTCTCCAATAAGCGCTCTATCCCATCTCCAGTAAGCGCCCTCCCTTGAGCGAGCAAAAGCAAATGAGCTCTCCTGGCACTAAATCGAATCATTACTGTAATAACTCGGCAAAACTGATCACTTGCAGCGGAGAAAAGACATAGACCCAGGTGCGAAATGGAGGGCAAATTGTTAGACACCCAGAAGACCTATTAAAAAAACAGATCCAAAAAAAAAAGTCGAACGGCCCATAACGTAACCTCCAAAAGTCCCTTTTCTCTGCATAAAAAGGTTATGCTTTTTGCTGACCACCAAAAAAGGTCCTCAGGCGGCAAATCTATTTCAAACCCCGAAGGTCTTTTAAGTACCCCCTTGGAGACAGAGTCAAGAAAAACAAAATGATTGGTTATTTTCTCCGCTAAAGGGTCAGTTATGCCGTGTTATTTTACATTTATTCAATATTTTTCTGATGCAGATTTTTGTCATGGATCGATCGGGCCCTTGGAATTTCGCAGAAAACGGCAATTTGAAGCCACTAATGCTGTTCTATGGCTGCTGTGGAGGCTGACATTGCAAGCAAACTGTCCAAAACGTTGTTTGCAACGTGAAAAAATAAAACATATTTCAACTTAAAAACAACAAAGTTATTGCTTATTTACCTCCCGTTGCTCCCTGTACAGAAGAAACGTGACAAAGAACTGAAATCGCCCCACAATGCATTGCCAGCTTTGTGCTCTGCATTATGTTCTGCATGATGTCACTGAGTTGCAAACAAGTTCCCCACGTGTTTTAGGGCGACTGGAAAAAGGTCAGAACGGTCGATTAAACAATATTTTTGTACTCAACTTGATAACTTGATGTCCATGACTACAGATATCTTCAAAATGCAGGAAAATGCATCTCCGGGAGACTAAAATTTAAAAATTTCCCCGCGGGCATGCCCCCGGACACCCCTAGAAAAATGGGCCTTCGGCTCTTCCAATCATGCCCCCACCTGCTCAAACTCCAACACGTTCTCAGGTCTAAATTCACCATTATCCTGAATTGTCAAATTGCTCTGAATTCATGATTATAGTGAATTTAGAACACTGTTTCCCAGGACATTTCAGAAAAGAAGAAATAAAAAAAAAACATGTTATTTGGACTGCGGGATTCGAACCCGGAACTACCGCTACTAAGGAACGTCTTCTTACCACTAGACCACCGAACAACACGGCGATGGGAAATTATATCTGCAAGATATTTATTTGAGTCTTAGAATATCACTGATCTACAGTGATTAGGCCTAAGCGCTGATTTCAAATGGTTAGCTTTTTGTTGAGGTTTGGTGATCAAGCTTTCCATTTACTTTTTAAAATAATTTTCAAGCGAGTGATTTTATAGGCTTACTACAGGGTGTAGAATAAGCGCATTAATTTTATTATGTTAAAAAATTGAGGTTTGCTCAACGAGCAGCGTGGTGGTCTAGTGGTTAGAAGAGGGGATAAGTCAGCGAAGGGTTGTAGGGTCGTAGGTTCGAGTCCTGTCCGAACACTAAGGTTTGTTCTTTTTCAACAAAAATGCTGATTTCCCAGAATTCCTTTCAGACTGTCAGTGTTCTAAATTCACTATAATCGTGAATTCAAAGCAATTTGACAATTCAGGATAATGGTGAATTCAGAGATGAGAACGGGTTGTCAAACTCATTACCCTCCTGTTCCAAATTTTAATGGATCTTAACGAAATCCCTGCATTGGTTTTAACAGTTTTCTTTTTAATTGCAACAATGAAAAAAAAAACAATTATAGACTTAGGCATATACCCGTATCCACTCCCCCCCCCCCCCCCCCCCACCTCCCCCATAAAATATCCTGGATCCGCCGCTGCGATGATTGGTCTGATTGGTGTTTGGTGTTTGGTCATTCATTACTCCTGGTGCATTCTGGTATAGCAGTGCACGTTCTCTGCGTCGCTGTCCACAGACATTTGCCTTGGTATTCTCGATCCAAAAAAAAAAACGAAATCTGTAAAAACAACAACAAAACAAGAAAAATCTTTATTGTGTTTACGTTCTCCACAAAACCTATAATTTGATCATTTCACGATGTTGTTTTGCAGGGAATAACAATATGTAAAACGCACGTGCAGAGGCAATGTTTTCACTCATTAATCGTATTGTTTTGTGCCGCTCTCGCTAGCAAATGATAACATGATTTCTCACGTTCAAAGTTAAACCTTCTGAAATGCGGCCGCTCAGAAAAATAAACTCGGTTATTTCATTACAAACACCTATTCACCGAGTTATTTTTTAAGGAATTTTAACCGGGTTACTAAAAAATAACCCAGTTAACTCCAAGCATGTCCTTGCCTGCGAACAGGCTCTTGGCTCGGAGGGGCGCTATTTAACGGCGCAAAGCGCCGAGAAGAAGAGACTTGACCCCGCCGACCGACTGGAAGCCTGTCCGCAGGCTAAGCATGTCCAATACACCCAAAGTGAGTCGATTCGTCTAAGGCAGTTGACGATTCGACTCTCACCGGAAACAGGTCGCGATTTAGCGGACCGTCTAACCGGACGTGTGGTTCCGCGGACCGGAAGTGTGGTTGCTTAAGACAACAGCACAACATGAACCTTCCTCGTTCTTAAAGCGTGTGCACGAGAACGGAAATATATCAAGCGTGTGCTCGGTTCGACACGAACCATCTTCGAGAAAGTCGAAACCACCGTTTGCGCTCACCGATCGGGCTCACCGGAAATGTGGTCAAATGAAACATTGATACAACATGAATATTTCTCGTTCTTAAGTGTCACTGTCTGAGAAAGTGTTCCAGAAGTTGGAAATGGGGGTTAACCGATTTTGATGAAACTTGCTGGAGAAGTTGACCTTGGTAAGATATTCCAAAAGCCAAAGTGGTTTTGTTTTCTGACTTTTAGTTCAGAAGTTTTAGGGGGGGTACCATTTGAGGCCAGCTGATCATGGAAAATCACGTTTTACAAGGGGTAAGTTTGGACTAGCGTAAAAACAAACAAACAAATCCTATTGACTAATTAATTGTATAGTGTCTTTCCATTAGAAAGGGTCTTTCAAATCATGTATGCAGATTTGGCAGAGAAGGTTCTGGCAGTACCTCGCCGAAAACGAAACCCTTGGCCCAGTCTGTCTCGGTTGCGAAACGTCGTCGTCGTCCGTTTCGTTGTCGATGCTTAAGGTCCCTTATCTTAAATAAAGTGCAAAACTTGGTTTTGCCGGTGAGTACTGATTTTCTTCTTCTTAGGCAACTTAAGATTCTAAGGTATTTACTAGGGCATGACAAAAATATTCACACTGGACCGAAAGTTTTAAAATTTCAAGGGAAAAAAAAACTTTCAAATTATATGTAGAGTTTTTGCTTCTTTGTTTTGTTTTACATGTAACTTGAGACCAATGCTTGGGCTGCCTGTGGTTGGCATTTTCGCGCCAAAATGATTTTGCGCATGTTCATTACGTTCTCAAAGGCCCGAAGGAAGGCACATGCAGAAGTAAGAAGTTTGTCGCGGTTTATCTGCTTTTATCTTCTCGATTCCACGCCAAGGTATGTTTTATTTTATTGCTGTACGAACATAAATCACCAGTGTATACAAAACTAGTCAATGAAGAGGCTTTCGTGTAAGAAAAAAGGAAATAATTTTGCTTAAATCAGGTAAGCTTACCAGGTATCAGGTATGCCTCAAACTGGCAAACGTGCGTCGAAAATGCTTAATAATTCCTCAACTAGTACACCAACTAAACCTAGTGCTAAACAACCAAAGGTGTTAGACAAGACAAGAGGTCCTTAGGTCCTGATGACGAGCTACCACCTTCTTTGAGGGTTTTTATGGTGCAAATTAATGAAAATTTGAAGAAGCTTGATAAGCTGGATGCGATCGAGTCACGCCTGGCCTCCATCGATGAAGATGTTAGAGAGCTAAAGATCTCGTTGACATTTCTCCATGACACTACCGAAGAAATCAAACGGGTGCAGACGCTGCAACAAGATAAGATGAAGGAAATTGAAGGGAAAATCCAGGCCCTCAGGGCTGTCATTAATTTTGTAAGAAGCAGGCTGAAAATGGAAAAGTAGGCGGCTTGGCACTCGAGCGCCGAAGGCTTCCTTGATGCGGATGCCATGATGTTGTTTTTTCGGAGATTACGCGCAAACCTGGGAACCACCTGTCAAAATGTTCCAGTGCGCTACCCACAGACCTTCGATAACTTCAAAAGAGATCGAGTAGCCCATAACATCAGCTGCCGACGTTTAAAACTGTTGTAATACAGATTGATACACCTTTACTTTGACTAAAAAATTAGAAGGAATGTCTTACAAGTAATTTCGATGGACTTTTTTTGTTACTGTAAGCTTTCTCTTCAACAGTAACAGTGAAATGAAACTAAAGTAGACGGCCAAGGATGGGCAAGTAGCCGTCTGTTTTGGCCGGCTACCGGCCCTTAATGACAGCACTGGGCCCTTGATACTGCAAAACAACAACTGGAGCGGGAAATAGTTGATATTCGAGCTCATTCAATGAGGAACAATTCAATCTTTTACAATGTAGAGGAAGAAAGGGAGGAAGAACCAATTGCTGTGGTCAAATCGTTTATCTCCAGTAACCTTCATATTGATCCACATCAGATCGAAATAGAAAGGGCTCATCGCTTGGGAAAGCCGCAACAACGCGAAGATGGTCAACGAAATGTCCGCCCTCTGATTGCGAAATTCCTGCGTTACCAGGATCGTGAGAATATTCGCCGTTCTGCAAGGCATTTGAAGGGAACAGAGTATGGAATTGGAGAACAGTTTCCGAAAGAAATTCACGACCGTCGTAAAGCACTATATCCGATGTTCAAGCAGGCGAAACAGCAAGGGAAGAAGGCATCTTTAGTAAAAGACAAACTGTTTATCAATGGTCAATTGTATAGAGCTCCCGCAGTTTGACCTTGCATATCACATGTCAAATGACATTTAAAATACTATGTTATAAAACCGTAAGTTTCTTTTATTTCATTTTACTTCTATGTTTTTTTTCCTATTTAATTTAGCTGAACTGACTTACTTTCCAATTGCACAGCTATGTCACAAAAAATTAAATAAACCTTGCAACTCTGTGATTGTGACATAACAGAGAAACAAAGGCATTTAACATGTAACATCTGTCATAATCATTATAACAAGGCTTGTTCACGTCTGGATAATTTATTAGATGGTCTGCCAAATTTTACATGTTTTCAGTGCAATGAAGTTTGTTTTCCTTTTGCTAATGTTAGTGATTTAGGTTTCAAAAGCATAAATGGCCAAAGTAATGACTTGTCTGTAAATGAATCACAACGGTTTGAAAACATAATATTCAACCCACTTCAGACAATGGGTGATTCCAAAAAATATCCATACCCTACCACGGGCGGCATCTTCATCAAGACCCCCCCTTGCCTTAGGAAATTCCAAAATGTTCAATCCCCCCTTGCCCTCGGAATTCCAAAACGTTTTATCCCCCCATGCCTTCGGAATTCGGTAATCATTCAAACCCCCCTCAGGAATTTCTGCTTTTCCTTCCAACTGATTTGAGAAGCCCCTCTCTAACTTCCAAACACCTTTATTTATAATTTCAGCCCAGCGAACGATCAATGGAAAGACCTGATCGAATTAAGCTCTTTGACTTCCTTGAAAATGAAAACAAAACTAAAACTGTTTTTACCTGCCAAATTCCATGAAGCATGAAAGTAGTAGCCAAATTTTTTTATATGAGAGAGAAAATTCTTGAAAAACGCCAAAAAACCTGAAAAACAAGCTCCGAAACACTTCGAACTTCTTCAACGTAAGCTTTGGCCACCATTTTGTATCCCAGAAGTCTAAGCGATCACGCCATTTAAGCTCATTTACGTGCCATGGTTCTTAGCGTTGCGTGATGACAAATAGCGGCCCTGAATCTCTTGTCTGATAATTGATTTTACACGAATAAACTTGCGATCCGTTTGCTTTGTATAATTTCTTTTGATTTGACAGGGTATTATTCAACAGTGGTAAGTTTTTCATATAACCTTGCAATTTGAACTGAGGAATCTACACTGCAAATTGAACAATCTTTTATTGTCAGTGTATTGTACTCTAAAACAGTTGTTGGAATACATGCACAAATGGCAAAAGGCGAAATAATTTGGCGTGTTATTTATTATGACGAATTCTTATGCCACTTCAGTCGACTGGGGATTTTTTCTCGGTTTAAGCTCTTGTAGTGTTTTAATCTCCGTTCAGTCAATCAACTGATAACATTGGTGATTTGGGTAAGCAGTTTAAATTTGCCATTTGCGGGTGTATACCAAGACCTACGGATACCATCTCTGCGACAAAGCTTGATTTCTGCCATGCATGAGAAACAATTGCGAACTTTCTTGTATGGAAGCCGCGCACACTTAAGACAAAAATTTCACGTGAAAAATATTAAGCATGTTTGATTTTTTTTGCCCAATTTTTGTCGACAACAATGGATGAAAATCGTGTCGTAAGGAACCGCAAACCTTCCCATTAAGTCTAAATTTAGTTCGTTTTTTTGTTGCATACGACAAAAATCGGGCGAGGCTTTGTCGCAAAGGTGTGTGGCGGGCATTATCGAGCACTTATGGCAAGGAAAGCCCCCCTGACATTAGCTCTTCACTTTCAAGCATAAGCATAATTAGCGAAGAGTGCCTGCCCCCGATCGTTGGCCTATTATAAAAGAAACTTAGGTACATCGCTGTTCCTCCTGAAGGTGCCTGCCGAGATTCGGCAAGAGCGGCGTGCTAGTGATAGCAAAACACTGCTCGTCCCTGAGGACAATGGATTGCCAAGAGGGCTACTTTTTCAACGACGAGGAATTGACACAGATCGTCTGCAGCAATTACCTGTTAACCGGTTTGATTATTCCATACGCCTTTGTGGATAACCGCACCTTCAAATTCACAACTGACAGCCTGGAAAATTTAACCTATATTTGCATGTGTGAGACTCGTGTTACACAGGCTTGTGTGGACAGGATGAGAAGCAAAAGGCCCAGTTTAGAGATTTGTTGGAATGTAAACCATACACCGTAACAAACAATCTAAGTTTTTATCATCAAGTGAACAGTTGTTATGACGCATCTTCACATTTACTTAGCATAAATTTCACTGTGGGCAAACGAGGTGAAAATGCAGTGCTTGTATAATCGTTTTTGCAAATCCATGCTTCCCACCAAAGGTATACAATTTTGGTAAAACCAGCAAATTTTTTAGCGCTTATTATCTTTAGCTATGGTTAATAATTAACCCATTTCTTCAGAAGTTAACTATCGTCAAATCTGCTTGCAAATACTGCATTTCACGCTCAATTTGCGTCGCAAGCAAATGAAAAGCTTTTCCTTTTGTTGCTGTTTAAATTATCCAGTCTATTTGCACATTTTCCGATCAGTCGGGTGTAAAACATTCTTTCCCTCGAAATGGGAGATGGCATCCGACTGCCATCCTTATATAATTTTTACTTTTACCGCGCAACTAAGTTAATACTTGGGCTATGCAACGTAGATTGTCATAGCAAGTATGAAAAACAGTATCTCACAAATATCACGGTAGTTATTTTGTCTTTGAAGATTGCTCATGTGTGATTTATAGCGTGAACAGGTCGATTTTTCCCAACAACTGACGCGCGGCTAAAAAATACAAATCTGACAGGCGTTCCAAATGACAGTGAGAGACTGGCCCGAGTTTCCGCTCACGACGCTTTCAAAACATTTGCGAACGATCGTACCAGGTGGGAAAAATGTGTCTTTTATGTAATAATGTAGGCGGTAGGAAACAACAATTTTTGAAATTATTAATCTAACATGCAGTATATTAACATTAGACCCTCTGGTGCTTTGTTTGCCTTTCTTCTTCGAAATGAAATGTACGGCTCGATTTGCGAACTTGTATTTCCCTTCTGGAAGTCCAGACCTGAAAATCCCCCCTTGCCTACGGAATTCCAGTCCAATGAACCCCCCCTTGTCCTCGGAATTCCAGTCCAATGAACCCCCCCTCCCCTTCAGAATTCCAAGATGCCGCCCGTGGTATGGGTATGGATATTTTCTGGAACCACCCAATACCCAAAGAATTCAAAAACGTCATTACAACTGAAAACATTTGTGAAGAGATAGGTGAAACCTTTAACACCAGTTACTATTCGACCCTTAAATTTTCCAACTTAATAAAAACTCAAAATATCCTTGATGATAGGTTTTCGTTATTGCATCTAAATATAAGAAGTATTAGAAATAAGTTTGATTCACTAAAAAATCTCTTAGACTCATTAACCTACAAATTTTCAGCAATAGCTCTAACTGAAACTTGGCTTAAAGATAATGACTACGATAACTTTGAAATTCCTGGCTACAATCTAACTAAAGTAAACCGGAAAAATAAAATTGGTGGTGGAGTATGCATTTTTACAAAAAAAAAGCTTAACATTAAACTGAGAAATGATATAAATATAGGAGCGAATGATGATAGTATTGAATCCTTGTTTATTGACTAAAGACTAAAAATGTCATTATTGGAACTATATACAGACCACCAAATAACCAATTTAATGATTTTGAAACTCACTTAAAAGATGTCTTATCAAATTTAGATAAACAAAATAAACCTTGTTATATTATGGGAGACCTCAATATTGATCTACTACTAGTAGTAATTGGAAATTAGGGGAGTGCCTTCGACACGGTGGGGTGATGGTACTAGGGGATGAAGAAGTGGGAGGTGGAGGTGAGGGCCAATAGGCCTTGTTTTTTTTTTGGGGGGGGGGCAGGGGGGGGTGGGGGTTTCACTGTGGCAGTTATCAAGGCTGTGCTCCAAGAGTTATCATAGGGCCAGCCCGAAAAGAGTGCAACTATAAAATTTAGGGTGCCCAGCAGTTAAGTTATGTGCAAAAACTAAGTTTGCTGACTCGAGAGAAATTACTACATTTAGAAACTCGATAATATTCATTGTTTTCTCTCAAAATGACAATTTAATTCGCCGTATGATCGCGACATTAATTCTATTTTAGCGCGCGCTAATACAGTTGCTTTCGTTATATGGCACGGCACCGCTAAAAGTAACCAAAGCCAACCGTTCCACTAATGCAGTTGCTTTCGCTATATTGCACGGCACCCCTAAAAGTAACCAAAGCCAACCATTTCGGCACACGAGCAGCGAGCTGACACGAGCGAAGGCGAAAGATGAAGGCATTACCACTTGATTAGCTAGGCTTATTGCTATTTGCGAGGCTAATTGCGCATCATCAAAGCACAATTATTGCGCATCATCAATTGCGCATGAAATCGAGGCTTGTGGACAGCCAGTCCAAACCTCCAAATTTCATGGCATGTAGCCCAATTCCTCCCACAATCCCCTGCGCCCAGACCGATAATCGATCAGAATAGATAGCGTTCTCCTATCGTCGAACGCAAAAATATAATCAATGTAATTTTACGAGTCAACTTTTCAACCAATTCTCTTCTTCTGGCTTTATGCTGCTTATTATGAAACCTACGCGAATAACACGTTCCACTGCTACTCTAATTGACAATATATTTACTAACTAGAAATAGCTGAGAGCCAGTGAAGTGCTGCCATGTTACTCATCAAATAGTGTCAATACTTATGATTGTCAATAGGCTCTGTGATGATTAATGTTTTTTTTTTGTATATTTTTCCCAAAAATGTAAGTGCATTGTTTGAATAATAAGCATGAATTTGTGTTCAATATAAATATAGTACTAAATAGTACAGAATTCGTCGTTTTCCATTGCTTAGCTTGTAATGTTTTATGCCCCCGGGCATACGACGAGGAGAGGTTAGCTCTGCATAGTCATAGTCCAATGCAGACATCCTTAGGGCTTGTCACGCAATCTTTCCTCCCTCGTGCTACATAGTGGGAAATTTGACGCCCGGACGGGGCGATTGACTTCAACAAAAAAATTGATCAGCGGTCGCAAGCTAAAGGATTTGGTAATCCATATTTTCCGGTAGTTTCCATGACTACATCCAACGATAAAATTGTGTTTGACATGATAACTCTGCGTAATAAGTAAACAGCTTACCTCATCATAATAGGTAATTCGTTAATGATCTGTGCCTCAACGGGCGATTGGTTTGAATTGTTTGCCTCAAAGGGCGGTTCTGTGGCCTCGACGGGCGACTGTTCCGAATAGACCCATTCCGATATATTAAAATTCATACTTGGCTCCAAGGCTTAGGGGAATAAAACAAAAGAAATCACATCGAGGTTCAGGGATGGATAATTTATTTCTTTTGTTTTATTCCCCTAAGCCTCGGAGCCAAGTATGAATTTTAATATATCGGAATTGGTATATTGGTTGCTTCAACGGGCAGATAGGTCAGGGACATAGTCTCTGTATCTGGGATGCTTTGCCTTTCAAGTGCATCCAACTACATCCTGTCTCCTTTGATCAAAATTTGGTCAACTGTACCAGTTGTCCATCGCTGAACTGGACATGACTTTGCACATAACAGGGCTGAAAAACTTATAAAAGAACATTGTATTCCCCTCGAAATGTCACTAAATCGTTCATGACCTTGATGAGTACTTCCAGCGATTGATAAAATTGTGTTTGACATAATAACTCTGCATAATAAGTAAACAGCTTACCTCGAGCAAGAACGCAAAACCTCGGCTTTGGTTACTTTTTGTGGTGCTGTGCCATATAACGAAAAACCAACTGTATTATTGCGCGCTAAAATAGCGCATTTAATGTCGTCAAATTGCGTCAGCAATACTAATTAAAGGCCCGGCCAAACGAACGCAACATTTCAACGCAACATCTTGCAAAATTATTGGATCGTGTTGTGAAGGAGCTGGCCAAACGCGCGCAACATGTTGCATGGTGTTGGATCAAGTTTGAAAATGGTCAAATTTGATCCAACACCATCAAACATGTTGCAACAGGGTGGCCAAACGCGTGTTAATAAGTTGCGCGCGACAATGTTGCAAGATGTTGCGTTCGTTTGACGGCCTTAAAGTTTAAAAATAAAAAAAATTCAAATTTGACTATGTTCAGAAACTGAATAATATTCATCATTTTCTCTCAAAATGACTATGATCGCGAGAATAATTCGCAATTTTAGCGCGCGGTAATACAATTGTTTTTACAGTTGCTAATATGGTTGTTCAAAACCTATCATCGTTTTCTCTCAAAATGACAATTTTACTCGCCATATGATCGCGACATTAATTCCTTAACAACACAGTTGATTTTACAGTTACTAAGTACAGTTGTACATGTTCAGGCCTAGCTTTACCACGCACAATTCTACAACTACTGCCGCTGATAATACATACTGCATCCTCAGTCAAAATCATCGTCCACGAAATCCTCCACGAAAAACTCAAAACGATCTGTTGTGCCGTATATATAGCGCCCAGGTCTCACTCGGTCAAATGAAACACAGGGAGCCTGTCACGATTAGTGTGCTGCTCGCCTAAGGGCTCGCAGCAATACTTTCCAGCAAAAAGAACATTTGAATAGCTTTTCAAAGTGATACTAGAAAAGGTGGCATTGCCCTAGGTATGAAACATTTCTGTGTACAATCAGGATAGCAAACTCCATTTAAATTTGTGCCATTTAGTCATATATATGTTTGGATAATTTTAACATTCAAATCTGCCCAAAATGAAACTGTGAGGCAATATCCCCCAAGGTGGTCTCTTCCAAGCACTAAGAGTGTGTGATGTATTGAGCAATGTTGGATTATTACCCAGCCACTTTCTTTGTGTGTATTTGCAATACCTCTTTTCATTGACTTTCCTGTTAAATGGAGAATCTGACCCCGTAAACAACTAAGGATAGAAATGTGAACATGTCAGATAACTAACGAGCTGCCAGGCAAGCCATCATGCTTTCTAAAACGTACAGTTGAATTCTATTAGATCTCTTTTATCACAACACGGTTGGAAGGGAAATTTTAAAGAAAAAACATTGGATGTAATTCAATTGGGAGAGAGGAAACTGTCTGCAATATTCAATATTATTGTCAGTATTAAAGAGCTACTACAATCAAATTTTTGCTTTTGATTTTTTTACATTTTCGTGTACTGTTAGACTTCCTTACTCCTCTTGCCAAATTGCAAGTCATTATGAACATCAGAAGTCCTTTAATTTTAACATTTATTTCCGAGAATTTACGGCTGCCATTAAAAAACCTTGTTCCAATGCTTGGTTGCGAATGGGAGAAAGTGACGTAAAAGACTCAAACATACCTCACGGGTTGAAATTATAATAACAATCAGCATAGAAAATTGCATGAAGAACAAGTCCAAAGTTTTTGTTGCTTTTCGCGTGATTTTCAATACTTGATGTCTGCAGTGTTATCAACAACAGTAATAACAACATCGTTTACTTTTCTACAACACCCTTATTTATTCTTTTAGTTTTGCACTGTAGAAACACAACTCACGTATTGTAAACAGTTAAGATTCGATGCTTCTGCACACAGCCATTATAATCCATTTACCACACTCAAACGGGGAAAAGTTCACCATAAATATTTAAAAAACATTTCCTTATTGTACCATGTATGAACGTCCACTTCCTGAGTAAATATTCCTTGAAATCGACAGTCTTCTTTGGCTTCTTGAGTCATTCTTGCCTCCCAATTCGGCAGCTTTCTTATTTTCTGAAGCCGTACGTCGCCAAATCCTCATGAAACGAAATAGATCCTGAAAATTCATAGTTTTTCGCCAAAATTGTCCTTCGCAAAGCTTTCCGACGAACTGGAAAGTAAATGTTACGGCGAAGACGTCTCCAAATCCTTTTCATTCAGTGACTTCTTTCGCTGTTGTCCAAGAAATGACAACGATCTTCGTTGCAAATATGTCGTCATGAGACAACTCACACGTGAGACCGCTTTCTAGAATAATCACGTGCTTGACTTTTTAAATTGAGTAATGGCGGCCAGATTTTTGGTGGTTTTGGGCTGTTTTCGGCCAGCAATTTCTAGCTTCATTGAGCTTATATCGTTCTAAACTATAGCGATTTATGTTATTATGAACTCATTGGATAAACTGAAGTAAAAAAAAAGTCGAAAAGAAAGACAAAAATTTTTGTCGTAGTACCACTTTAATAGTATAGAGCGTATGCACATGACGTCACGGCGGCCATATTGGTGTACCAAAACAATAGAACGGCGGCCATTTTGGTGTACCAAAACAATCCTGTGGGATTTGAACGCTTTTCTTATGTTAACACTTTCTTTTGTTCCAATAAATTTGCATAGCTGCTTGCCACGTGAGTGCATACGCTCTATATATAAATCCGCCGCCGCCTTCATTATCGCTTTAGTATAATGTGCCAAGAATGTTCTTCTGGTTTGCTACGTAGATCCGCTTAAGAAATGCCTTAATAATAATGTGTATAAATATGATTTACCAAGAGAAATAAAATCAGTGTTGTTACTTCTATTTGAGTGATACGTTATCTTGTGTGAAAACTATGGTGGCATTGCTGAGCCTAACAAACAATATCGATTAAGTTATCAGATAAAAGAAGTACTTGCATTTCGAAATTTTGTTAGTGTGCAATATTTAAAAATATTCTTACATAAATGAAGTAGACTGAAAACACTTTGATCGCCAGATCATCCAATTGACCACCAATCATATGAGGGGAAGCATGTTTGGTGTGCACTGATAATGTGCTGCCTCTCACTGCTGGGGTGGCACGTTTAGTCCCTATATGTGCTATCTCTTGTGAGTAGAGTTGTTTGTTGGTTCTCCTGTGCTTTGAGGGTTTTCTCAGGGTTTTCCAGTTATCCTCCCTCCAGAAATCACTTCTAAATTCCTATTCTATCTTTGGGCATTCGTCTTAGATAAGAGCTTAGCTCTGTAATAAATGACCCATGTTGTCTCTTAACAACAAAAAGCTTTGTAAAATTGTAAAATATGTGAACACTCTCTCACCAATCCAGTAATCATCTGCAATCATCAATGATCAAGGAGTGATTTTGGACAACCTAGAGATCAACAGTGATCATCGGCAATCATACGAGAACCAGCCTTAAGAGTCAAAAAGCTTTTACACAATTTTATACGTAGGTCTTTTTGTTTGGATTTGGCAGATACTTGTATAGTGATAGGCACTGAAAGTGACAGTCAACCCTATACAACATCAGGTTGTAGCTTTGAGTAAGGACAGATTGAATGTTACCAGCTAGTTTGCTAGCTAAATATTGAAAGATTTTATTGCTAGAGTATAGCTTGACTCTACTGGATTATAGTTCCTCGGTAAAGAGGCTACTGCGTAATATTATTTATTAGTGGATTTTTATCAGAGCATGGATGTCATCCTTCCCCGCCACATGGTATTTCATTAGATCATTGCCTACCTTGTACTAGTCTTATATGGAGTTCAAACATGTTTGATAAGAAATGAAAGGGTATCACTTTACTTTCCATAATTATGTTCAACACTTTATATTACTATTCCAATTTTATTAACTCTGTAAGCAGTTGAAAGGTTGTAAACAGAGAATAGCAGTCTAATGACAGCCTCCTAGAACATCAAAATACTTAAAATTTAAATTAAATGAGTTAAATCAAAGGCCATTTATTATAAGTAATATCATGGCACTGAGGGATATTAGTAATTAAATGTCCCCTCAGCCTTGGGACATTTAATCACTAATATCCATTTAATCACTAATTGACATTTAATCACTAATATCCCAAGGAAGACACGATATTACTTTGTAATACCATGAGCAGTGAGGAAAATAGGAAAATATAATTCACTGTTTCTTTATCCAAAACTTGAATAAATTATTGTATGGCCAAAAAAAGAAATATGTGTGTTTCTGGTTGCACGACCAAAAACCTATATGGTCGGTTATTTATTATTTTTGTTAAAGAAATAAGAAAGAAAAGAAAAGAAAAAGCTAAAGGCATATTTTGATCTATATGGTTAAAAGGAAAGGAGTCCTAGCTTTATTGTAGGTGATTAAAAAACATTTTTATTTTCACTGGTAGAAGATTAATGATACATTTTTTTGATGCAAAGGTTTGAGAACAAGAGCCATTAAAGATGGGACCAGCAAATAAAACAATTCAAAACATTTATTAGTGTAAAATTATCTAAACACATTCAAATTTCAAATATTTGACTTCAATTCTTGCCAAGTTCCCAATACTAAGTCCTTGATTTAAAATAAATCTTCTGCTTTTTGACTTGTTGAAGGACACACGTTGGTCCCTCGTGGAAGTAAATCAACAAATTTTGGAATCATTGTAAGTTTTGAAGACATCCTGTCATAAACAGTGATTTGGAATGGGAGTAAAAGTCTGCTTTTCTTCAAGAAACACTTATCGAGCAGGTTGCCATTTTGTCGAGCCATGTGTGTTTTCCCATGATGCTTTTCACTGAAACTGAGCTGAATGATTGTTGGGATTCCTGTGGCACTATGCTGGAAAAAAGTTGTAGGGTCGGTGCAAAAAAATGGGGTCAGTCAGGAAACTGGAAACACACATTTTTTATTTTGGCCTAGAATGTTTTTACCTAGTGTTTCTAAATTTGTTCAGTTCTGCCCAAGTGTTTGTTCTGTGTGTTTTGCTGCTTTGGTTCTTCGAGAGTAACATACTCTCCCGTAATCCAGATGAACTAGATGTTCCCCTCCCGTTCCTCACTATAAATCCAAGGATGTAACTTCACCTGGTCACACAAGCATTTATAGTAGTTGTTACAGTTAATTTCACATAACTTTGCCCATGCTTGTTGCAAAGTTTGTTGGGAAATTCGGAAGTACGTTGTGAAGTTCACAAGTTAGTTGGCAATTAGCCGGTCTACTTGCGAACTTCAAAACAAAGTTCCCAACTTGTCTGGCACGGATGTTCAGAAATATCGTCTTAACTGAACTAAACTACGAAATATTCTAATTTTATTGATCTTATAAGGATCAAATATTTCTTCATACTTCATATTATTTGGTGAAAGGGCAAAGTTCTGAACTTCCGTGGTAGGCAAGTTGGGAACTTTGTTTTGAAGTTTGTAAGTAGACTGGCTAAATGCCAACTAACTTGCAAACTATGTTACATACTTTGGAACTTCCCAACGAACTTCACAACCCACATGGGCAAAGTTATGTAAAATTAACTGTAAGAAATGTCTAAAGCTCATACATATAAGGCTATGTCGGTTTAGATTTGTTGCGAATGTTTATTACAGTAACAAACAAGAGAATACAAAATGCCAAGAAACACACTACTTGGGCTGCTGAAGATTATAAAGAATAGGCTGAAGCAAAAATAAAGATTCTATTATATAGGGACTGTACCTCATGAATAGTAATGAGGGATATTTAGTTCTAATTTCCCTCATTCTATTCAGAGAAAGAGCATGTTAGAGATTAAATGTCCCTCTTGAAACAATTAAATCTCTAGGTGATCATGGTATTATTCAGTTAAGATTTGTAATAAAAAGGTGCCTTAAAAATCTTTTATGAAGAGACAAAAGTGAGTGGCAAAAACTGACTCTAGGTATATATAGTATGTTAACAAATCTGAGAAATGTTCACAAGTGTGCCCTGTAAAATATAATTGAATTTTTGTTGTTGTTGTTCTTTTTTTGTTTTTTTGTTTGCTTGTTTATTTATTTATTTATTTAAACTGACTCTAGGTATATATAGTATGTTAACAAATCTGAGAAATGTTCACAAGTGTGCCCTGTAAAATATAATTGAATTTTTGTTGTTGTTGTTCTTTTAATAACGAAAGATTTAGATATACATTTAAGAATAAATATCAGCGATATAAAAACATGACGTTTCGGCGACGACATGTCACCATTATCAAATGTAAAATTATTTGTGAAGTCTAAAGTGTGAAAATAAATAAATAAAAGATGCGAAGATGAACGAAAGAATGTGGCTTAATTAACTAAACAGTTTCGCTGGTATGGAGTCTTTTTGAGTGTTAAGATCGTGTATTACAACCAGTTTTCACAAGTAGGAAAATCTCTGAAGATTTGAAAGTCACGGAAACAAAGCCCTCACTAGTTAACCAACAAAGCGTTGTGTATGAATTTAAATGTAATTCGTGCGATGCGAATTATATAGGCTACACGTGCCGTCACCTCCACCTTCGCATTGAGGAACACAAATATTCTGCCATCGGCAAACACCTTAAGTACGAACATAACCAAAGACCGTACAATCTTCATGAGCAATTTACCATCCTAAAGAAATGCCGCGGAAAGTTTGAGTGCCTTATTTATGAGATGCTATTGATAAGGAAAAAGAGTCCGTCTCTTAACACTCAAAAAGACTCCATACCAGCGAAACTGTTTAGTTAATTAAGCCACATTCTTTCGTTCATCTTCGCATCTTTTATTTATTTATTTTCACATTTTCGACTTCACAAATAATTTTACATTTGATAATGGTGACATGTCGTCGCCGAAACGTCATGTTTTTATATCGCTGATATTTATTCTTAAATGTTGTTCTTTTTTGTTTTTTTGTTTGCTTGTTTATTTATGTACTTGTTTATTTATTCATTCATTCATTATTCATTCATTTAATTTTAATTTTAATTTTTTCTGTTTTCAGACAATCATGAGTTCTTCTAGTTCCACAAAAAGAAGAAGGCTTGATACAGAAAATTCTAATGAAGAGTGTTCGAAAGGAAAGCAGCAGCTCAAAGATGAACTTTTAGAAGTCCTTTCAGCTGTCCAGGAAAAGAAGACATTTGATTTTGCAGTTGGTAATGTCAGCACCAAACTTCCTGCATCTCCTGGTATTGAAATACCTGGTTATGGTACAGTAAGTTTACCAGTCACAGAGACAACAGTAAAAGATCTCAGAAAGCATTTCCATCAGGCTCCTTATGGGTTAGGTGAAGAAACATTGATTGACAAAGCAGTCAGAGACTCATTGCAGCTTGATCCCAAGAATTTTAAAATCACAAACCCACAATTTAATGCAGGTGTCAAAAAGCTTGTCAGAGAATTACAGGATGATCTTGGCTGCAGTGAGCAGAATGTCACCTCACACCTCTACAAGTTGCTGCTTTATGAACCTGGTGGTCATTTCAAGCCTCATCGTGACACTGAAAAGCACAAGGGGATGTTTGCAACTCTCATCATTCAACTTCCCTCTGTCTTTACTGGTGGAGATCTAGTTGTGAAACATGGTTCCAGAGAGAAAAGGATCAAATTTGGTACTCCAGAGTCTAAGTTCTCGTGTGTGTATGCTGCCCACTATGCAGATTGTGAACATGAACTGACTGAAATTACATCTGGTTATCGCATGGCACTTGTGTACTCCCTGTGTTGGGATGGCAATGGTGTAGTTCCCAGTCCTCCTGACATTCCAACCAATAAACTGGCTGGTTTGCTTCAGCAGCTTGATCAAGTTTTACCTCATCCTAGTATGATAGCTTGGGGACTAGATCATCATTACTCAGAGAGTTCCTTTCTTAACAAGGGAGTACAAGCTCTAAAAGGAGGTGATAAGCTGATATATTCCACTTTGCAAGGAGCTAATGCTTTGCTCAGAAATGATAAGAAATTAGATTTCTTCATCGTAGAGGCTAAAAAGTTGGACAACATGTATGGGACTTGTACGAGGGAATATGAAGGATATCGTGGATGGGGCAGGTATGATTACAGCTCAGGAGATTGTTTCGAGGATGATGATTGTGAAACAGAATATGAGTTTCAGGTTATTGGCACTGATGGAAAACCTTGGAAGGGTTCCAGGGGTTTTGATTTGGATGTTGGTGAAGATGTACTGAATTTTGGTGAAGATGATGATGAGTTTTGGGGTGAGTGTCGTGAGGGAGAATGTAGTGGGCCTTCTGGAAATGAAGGTGCATCGAAGACCAACTGGTATCAGCGCTATGTCCTTGTCATTTTCCCAAAAGAAAATGCCATCAAAGTAGTCTACAAGAATGGTTTGGAGTCAGCTATTGATTATATGGCCCAGCAAGTAGAGAGTGAAGATGCAGCATCAGTGAGAAAACTGGCAATTGACATTGTTGATCTGTGTGTAGAACAAAAGGAGAAATTTTGTTCTAACGAAAACAGTGTAGTTACCATGCTCAAACTGGTTATCAAGCTGAAGGACTTGGACTTTTTGAGGAGGATTCTCCCTTTGTTGTCTGAGCCACTTGTCACTTATTCATCAGGATACTATTGGATGACACCGCGAACAAAAGGTGCATTTGGAATTCCATCTGAGAAAGTGATCTCTGTCTTAAAGGATGTCATTTCCACATTTGGCTGGCAACCCTTGAGTGAAAGCTTGGAGAAGGTGATTGAGTCATGCCCATCTAAGCATTATAAACAAGTAGCCATGTTCCTGGAGCAGTGCCCTGAAGATGTGCCTCACGATGAGCTCCTTGTCTCTCTGGTCCAAAAAGCTGTAAACATAGCTGACCCTGAAACCAATCTAAGTGATGAAAGCCTAAAGGCAATTAGTCTTGTTATCTTCAATCATCCCAAGTCATGTTCTCAGTACATTCAGCCTTTCCTTGACTCCCCAAAGCTCCAGAGTGTTCACAAGTTGAGTGATATGTTGTCATGTTTGATAGAGAAGAAAGACAAGAGAATAAAAAAGAACAAACTCTACCAAATGACTTTAGCAAAGTATAGTGAAAAGTTAAATGAGTTATCTAAGGCTGAGAATTTTACATCAGCTACACAAATTGATGCTGTTGTGAAGGGTGCAGAGTCTCTTGTGAGCATGCAAGAAAACACTCTATTTGAGAAGCTAGTTGAAACCGTTCTACAAAATCCAAATTCAAATTTGCTAAAAAAGCTTCTTGCTGGTAATCTGGGCCAGGCAGTCAAGGTATCAGAGCCACTAAAGCACCTCATTCTGGCTCGTATTAACCAACTGGTACCCATTGTTCATGCTGGAAAGCCCAGATTCAGCTGGTGTCAGCCGACAGCAGTCCTACCAGGTCATCCAGAAGTACAAGCATTCCTAAGAGGTCCTGAGAGGAGCTTTGTGTACAACGGGTTTTATGCTAAATGTCAAGCTAAAGAGTTTGAGAGAAACTACTTTAAAGGAAGAGGAAATGCCATTATCAGAGTGACAGGTTGTCGAAGTAATACAGTGGTGGAGATCACTAAAGTAGCAGCCGCAAACAAGCATGAAGAAGCAGTGAGGAAATACAGTGAAGATTGTGTGGAGCTAAAGAGGCTACAAGACAAAATTGGTTTAAAGTCTGAAGAATGCAGGGAATAATATTATAATTGTTCTATTCCTGTTGGCTCATGGTTACCACTAAGCTTTGATGAGTCTAACCTTGATGACTTTCATTTCAAACTTTATGCCAAGCTTTGGACAGACCTATCTAGTGCACCAACCAACACTGAAGAGCTGAAGAACATGCAGATTATAATTTGATTTCAAATCAAAATTTGAAGACTATAAGTGACTTTAACTTTGTTGTGTTCCTTTTTAATAGTTTTATATGTATATCATGTAGCCTGATTATGGCTTTAGTATGACTTTGGATAACCAAATTTTATATCCACAAAGATTTGAACAGAGAGAAAGTATACACCCAATGTGGGTAATATAGACAGATATATTTTAACAAAGGAAATTGTTT
Organism: Cladopsammia gracilis; assembly: GCA_022457155.1. NCBI lineage: Eukaryota > Metazoa > Cnidaria > Anthozoa > Scleractinia > Dendrophylliidae > Cladopsammia > Cladopsammia gracilis. The sequence continues at coordinate 2,476,456 of JAJGOT010000036.1, read as the reverse complement.
TATTATGTTCCTGTTCACTTTATATTGCAAAGTTGATTTATGATGCACATCTGATTCATTATATCCATTATTGTTGAAGTGCAACCCTCAAAGTTTGATGTCTTGTTTGCTGACTAGCATTTTGATGGCCGTCGATCAAAGAACTGAAATCTTAGGGGAGATTTTAGACTGAATTGAGAATTTTGGAAATTCATCCTAAAATCTTTTTCAAGATAAGAATTTATTGTTCATTTTAAATTTCAGTTTTTTGATTGACGGCTGTTGAAATGCTAGTTGGCGAACAAGACATCAAACTTTGAGTCACACTTCAATGATAATGGTAAAAAAAATGGAACAATTATTAGTAGTTGACAGAAGAATAGGCTTAATAAAGTGCATTTATTACAAATGCTTTTTGCATTTTTTTCCCATTTTCAAGCAAACAGTTAAACAACAGTTAATTGATTATGTTATGTGTAGAAGAATAGACTTAATTATATGCTTTTATTACAAATGCTTTTTGCATTTTTTCACATTTTTAAGCAAACAGTTAAACAACAGTTAATTGATTATGTTATTATGTGTACAAGAATAGACTTAATTATATGCTTTTATTACAAATGCTTTTTGCATTTTTCACATTTTTAAGCAAACAGTTAAACAACAGTTAATTGATTATGTTATTATGTGTAGAAGAATAGACTTAATAACGTGCATTTATTACAAATGCTTTTTGCATTTTTTCACATGTTTCAAGCCAACAGTTAAACAACAGTTAATTGGTTATGTTATTATGTGTAGAAGAATAGACTTAATAAAGTGCATTTATTACAAATGCTTGTTGCATTTTTTTCACATTTTCAAGCCAACAGTTAAACAACAGTTAATTGATTATATGTGAATATGATTCAATATCATATTGTGGCTGAATCAATATCTTTCTAAGAGAAATCAGGATAACATAAAAGCTATTTTAAAGTAAGCTTCAATGTCATTTTCTGCTTGCTGGCATCTATTTTATTTCGGAAACAATGGCTGAAAACCTTTCACAGTCATGGTAGATAAAATAATAATGCTATTGCCACGAAAATATAACCCCACAAAAAAGGTAGTTTTAGGATGGCATAATTTACTGCTACTACCACAATGCTTTGAGTGGTTTCTATTGTCATGTAAGTTTTACCAATTGTCTCTTTACTAATAGAAGAGTAGAAAAATGTGGATTAGAAAAGCATTTTTACAAAACATTCTGGTAATGGTAGTAAAATAATGCAATCATGAAAATGTCCTACTGAATGTTTACACAATGTTTGGCTGTCCACCTTTTGCTGCTAAAGCTTTAGGCTACTTCTGCATTAGCACCATGTCAATGCCGTCTTGTCAGGTCCATAAATCACTGACTGTTGCTCTTACTATGACAGGCAATGATGAAGAGAGTAGAGTGATGTCACATAACCCGTGAAATAGTTATTAGTCTGATAGTGGTTAGTAGACATTAATTGCTCTATATCATCACTATGAAATCTATTGTTTAAACGCTAAGGATCATGGTTGTGGGAGGAGAACAAAACAGTAACAACACAAAGAAAATTGATATTAAATGCGTTTTGTGGACGTTAGAAAAGCAGGAAAAGCAAATACCACAGGGCTCAGAGGAAAGTCAGTAGTGCGCGCGCATTTATTTTTTTTCCGTTATGGACGTTGATGGGCATTGTTTCTGCGCATCTAGCCCCTCTTCCATGCAACTTCCGGTTTTTTCTGGAATCGGAGTATTCAAAATGGCGGCCACATTTTCAAAGTTTAAAGCTTCATATCTCCAAAACGAAGTCGGTGACCCCCCATTTTTATTTTGTTTTCTGAAACTACTTTATAATATCTATCTTAACAGGAAAAGTAAAAGAAATCTGTAGTGAATGAAATCGAAATTACATATTTTGTGTCTGTTTGGAATTCAATTTCAGGTAATTTTTAGGCTGCAAGTCAAATGAACGTAGATGAAAGTAAATGAATGTAAATGAAAGTTAATGAAGGTAAATGAACATAGATGAAGGTAAATGAATGCACATGAAGAGGGTCGTGAAGGGGGGTACCAAATCCCAGTTCCCAGCCTAAATTTGGCCCAAATCCCAGTTTCCAAACTTGCAGAACTTGTCCGCTGGCCAGGAAAACTGACAGAACGAAACTATGCAACCGTGTAAGCCTGGTAGCTAGAACCGCGGGCGCGGTATATGATTTGAAAGACCCTTTCAGTGTAGAAAGACACCATACAATTAATTAGTCAATAGGATTTGTTTGTTTGTTTTTATGCTAGTCCAAACTTACCCCTTGTAAAACGTGATTTTTCATGATCAGCTGGCCTCAAATGGTCCCCCCCCCCTGAAACTTCTGAACTAAAAGTCAGAAAACAAAACCACTTTGGCTTTTGGAATATCTTACCAAGGTCAACTTCTGCAGCAAGTTTCATCAAAATCGGTTTAACCCCATTTCCAACTTCTGGAACACTTTCTCAGACAATGGCACTTAAAGCGTGTGCACGAGAAAGTAGCATATCGCGCGTGTGCTCGGTTCGACACGAACCATCGATCGATCCGACTCACCGGAAATTGGTCACGTGTGACACGGCAAGCAGGGAGGGTAGAAAATGTGAACGAATCGTCTCGATTCGACTCATCGATTCGGGGTTCTTGTAGTCGATCCGTCTTCCCGGAAGTCGATTTGCGAGACACAAAACGGTAATTTTCACCGGCTGTTATGTATTTACTCGTTTATGGTGGTATAGTGTGGTAAAATAGATGTGTGTGGCCACTGGCGTGTTTTTTCTTGTCTGCTGACCGCTCATAGGTACGCAATCAACGCAGGTAGATGACTTGTGTGTTCCCAAGGTTCTTACAATCAGACGTTGTAGCGCTCGAATCGATTCGATCCGGGGTTCTTGTAGTCGATCCGTCTTCCCTGAAGTCGATTTGCGAGACACTTAGAAAGAAAACGAAAATTTTCACCGGCTGTTATGTATTGTACCGGCTGTTGGGCAAATTCGTTTAAATATAAATTTTGCTTTATTCTTTTATTTACTCCTTCATCGCCTTGCCGTAAGGATCAGTTTGCCGTTTTCTGATTTTATACAAGTAATTATTGTACTGATCCAGGTCTACAACTGGGAGATCCGGCACCACTCAACGGTTTGTCGCTGTGGTCTTGCTGATATTTTATATGTTATGTATTTACTCGTCAGTTCGGGTGTATTGGACAACCCTCTGCCGCTGCCTCTGCCTCTGCCGCTGCCTACAACAACAAGGCGTACGCGCTGTTTTCAAGTCGGAGACTACACTTAGATCACACCTAGTACGGCCTAAAGACGCTGTTGACCCGACTAAACAAGATGGCGTGGTTTACAGAATTCCCTGTGAATGCGATAAAGTTTATATCGGCGAGACTGGAAGACCTATGCAAGACAGAATAAAAGAGCATGACCGAGACATCCGATTCGCCCGTACCCAGACCTCCGCCGTTTCAGAGCACGCCAATAACACCGGACACCACCCGCTTTGGAATGAAGTAAAGTTTACTGATCGTGATCCTCATTGGTACACACGCAGGGTCAAAGAGGCGATCCACATAAGACTTAACCCTAACAACATCAACAGGGACAGTGGAATAGAAATTCCAGAAGCATGGATGCCCACGATCAAGAAACACAACAACAGGAGAGCCGTACGACTACGGACCGCCGAGGGAACAATTCGCCGAAACAACGAGGATCAAAATGCGCCAGTCACAGCTGTTGAAAACCAACCAATCACAGCAGAGCATCGTGCTTCATAAGGTGACGCGTAACCAGTCGACCCCATCGCCTGAAGAAGACTAGCAGTATGCAGTCGAAACGTCGCGATCCACATCGGAAGTGACTACATCGTGAGACAAACGAAAAATACCTCTTTACTAGTGTGTTCACCACGATGAACAACAACAACCCTTTTTACGATATTAACCCTCGTTAACTCACCAAGTGCTGCCGCAGTCATTATTTGTCGTAGTCACTGAACCGAAAACCCAGCAAGCCTTTTTGAAGCGCACGTGGCTTTAAATCTCATTAGTGTGTATTTAATTCGGTATGAAGCTTTTTTGGGGGCTTGTTTTTCCCGTTTTTTGCTTTTTGCAATACTACTCAGTACCGTCATTGAACACCGCAGCCTCTTCCACAGATAGACCGAGGTATATAACGCGCCATCTTAGATCTTGGGAGTATAGTGCAGGCATACTGCGAATCACGACGGCCGTCACACACACAGCGTCGTCAAGCAATAGTCCTCCTCCAGAATGCACCTCCAGAATGCACCAGGAGTAATGAATGACCAAACACCAAACACCAATCGACGACAGGAACCTTTTTTGATTCAGGTGTACAAGCTTCATTTCCTTTCTGGGACAAATTAATTTTAGTTTCGGGCATGCGTACAAAGCAAAATTTTGAGATTGACTTTTCTTTTTCTTCGTTTCACTCCCCTTCTTTTTCGTTCTTATTTCATTTTCCCAGCGTTGTTGGCCTTTCACTAGACTTGCATTTTCATTCGTGGTCATTTGCTTCTTATTTACTTTATTTATGTAGTAAAAGTTTCCAAGAATTACAGTCAAACCGGATGTTCTTTTGCGGGCAACTTTGCAAACTTCCGCCGTTACATTAATTTGGTATTTTGATTGAAAGTTTGCAGTTTGCTTCGAGCTGCAAGTTGGAAGTTGTGCGAGCAAGTTGCAACCTTCGCGAGCAAGTTCCTATTTTAAACTTGTTGTCAGTTGCCGGATTACTGAATTGAAAGTACTTGGTGCGGTTACCTTGCAGTATTCCACAAACTCTACGATGTCAGGAGTGAAAATTGTTGAAGGCCTCGGGGTTGAATACCTTGAATACCTTGCAGTATTCCACAAACTCTACGATGTCAGGAGTGGAAATTGTTGAAGGCCTCGGGGGGGGGGGGGGGGGAGAGGGGGGTACATGTTCCCTTGTTCCCTAAAAAAAAAATATATCCCTTGTTCCCCAAAAATAAATTCGAATGTTCCCCAAAATTCATTTTTACTGAGTTCCCCTGTTCCCTGAAATTATGTTCCATGTTCCCGTGTTCCCCAAAAATATTCTTAAATGTTCCCCACAATTTCCCAGGTTACCGCGCGCTCAAAAGCTCGTCACCAGTTCTTTTGTGAAATACAAAATTGCGCCCAGGCCTCTTCCCTCTTGCACCGGGGCCGCACCGGGAGACAAAAGAGAAACGCGTGGCCTTCTTCTGACCTTTTTTGCCATAAAGAAGTACAAAAATTTATTGAAAATCTAAATAATCAATGTTACTCAAAAGTTTCCTTGTCCTGTAAAAGTAATTTTAAGATATCCCTTGTTCCCCAAAGTTCCCTTGTTCCCAGGGGCCCTCACTGTTCGTTCCTTCCAGCCAGGTTTCCCGGAAAATACGTCTCGTGTTGTAAAAATTTGTTTACAATATTGGTTACAGTTTGTCTTGATAATCCAACAATGCCGGCGATTTGTTCTTGTTTTACACCAGACGACCACAAGGCAATTATTAGGTGGTATTATTGCGATGTACGTGAGCCATAACTGAAGAAGGACGTGTTTTCACAAAATTCGCAATTTCCAACTGACAACAAGCTCGCGTAACTTCCAACTTGCTGGAAGCAAACTGTCAATCATAATACCAATGTTGCGGCGGAAGTTTGCAAAGTTGCCCACAAAAGAACATCCGATTTCAGACTAACCTGCGATCAGGCGCTCTTTTTTTTCGGAGGGATAAGGGATAATAGGGAGAGGGCATGACCTCAGGCTAATTTCAGACTGATCCGGTTTAGAACGCCGAAGAAGGTAAATTTGGCAAGTCCTGCGATTTTGACGAGAGAGACTGAACCCGCGCATGCTCCAATGGGGTTACATAACGCACGGCTCGTACGCCGACAGTCATTCAGTTCTTTTATACGTGAACTGAACATCAGAACGAAGCGCGTTTGTGCGCTTAGAAAACCAAGAAATCGCAGATAAAATTTCAAATGATACGAATAGGAACTCTTTCCAGAGCTCTAGGGAGACCTGTAAGTATGATTTAATACGGTAGTAATCCTTATTTCACATAGTAAATCTCATTTGGTTCGAGTTGTTTTCAACAACCCATATTGAAGCTTGACATGGAAATGTCTAAAAACCTTAAAGACTTTGATTATTGAAGATCTGTGCCGAAACGAAAGGGTGGGTTGCATTAACTAGGAAAATATTAAATTTGCTGCACCGAGGGTGAGATTTACTTTAGATAATTAAGCATTTATAACCTGGGTAAAATTACTATCAAAAGAATTGTCCTGGTTCATTATTTGGCCGTCAAGACCTCAAATTCGTAGCACTTTGCCAAATTGTTTTCGAAAATGTTATCTTCAGGGTCAGGTTGATCATTGATTGTACTGAAATATTCGTTGAGACACCAAGTAGTCTTGATGTTCAGGCCGCGTTATGGAGTGATTACAAACATCATACCACAGTCAAGTTGTTGTATGGCATCACACCCAATGGTGCCTCTTCATACACTTCACCGTGTTATGGGGTGTGTGCAACAGATACTCACATTGTACGAGACAATGGCTTCCCAAAATAATTGGAGCCATTTGACCAGGTAATGGCAGATCGAGGTTTCAAAATACAGAATGACTTACTTTCTCATTCTGCGACACTGTGTATTCCACCCAGCGTGAAGATAGGTAGACAGATGCTTTCACAGGAGGTTAAAGAAACATCACGAATAGCCAATGTGCAGATCTATGTGGAACGAACTATAAAACGAATGAAGGAGTTTAGAATTATTAAGAATGAAATGCCAGTTCTACTGCTTCCTGAACATTATTGTCGACATTGTAACTGTTTGTGCCATTTTGGTAAATCTGTTGGATCCACTATGTGACTAATATTGATTTCTTTCCCCTAGTCATGTCTAGGATAACATTAATTGTCATTCACATGACAAGTATAACATATCAGCATTAAGTTTTATTGGATTTTAAGTACTAATGACACCCGCAGTCGAGTGTCAATCGATACTAGCGATCGACACCCACCTTGATCGACACTCGATCGACATCTCGGTCGACCCTTGGTTGACATCTCAGTCGACATCTCGGTCGGCAGACTTTCAATTTTTGTTGACACTCTATCGAATGGCGATCAATACTAGCGATGACCACACGTTCGATGTCGGTTGACGTGTCGATCGCTACCTTACGGTTGGCTGTTGGTAGCATGTCGGTCGTTTGTCAGTGATATATCGGTGGTATGTCGGTGATGTATTCTTTGCAGTATCCCTCCTCAAACGGCGGTATTCTGCCAAATACGCCGTCAGCTATTGTAAGATGTAAAATCCAATGATTTCTGGTGATTTTTTGCGCAAGCAAAATAAAGTTACATTGAAGACAGTTGTTTATCAGAGATGTTGATGATAGGTGTTGATGATTTTTAACTCGGAAAATGACTTTGTCATTTCCGAGCTGTCGAAAGGAAGGGCAATTTCACTAGTTTGCTACGTTCATGTAATACTAGACTTTCTACTTGTGCTCGACTTGTAGGCAAGTGTACTGTTATACATGTTGTTAATCAGCTGACTAGTTCATAGCACTTGCACATGTATTGCCCATCAGTTGAGGAAGCCATAGATCGTTTGCGAGAAGACGTCGTCTTACATTTCATTATTTCTTTCTTTCTTCAATAAACATGCTTTTCGACTGCATGGTGACCGCTATGTCGATGGATGGTATCGATCGACACTCGACCGTGGGTGTCAGCAGAGCGTCCGTGATAGAGTACTGGCCGAGTGTCGACAGCCTATCGACCGACTAGCAGGAGACTATCGCCCGAGACATGAGTCGGTTGACACTCGACCGACTATCGCCTGTTTTTGGTTGAGTGTCGATCATGTATCGGTCGACATGTCGACCGAGTGGCGACTGACATGTCGATTGCGAGTCGATCGCGGGTCGATCAAGGTGTTGATCGCTAGTATCGATCGACACTCGACCGCGGGTGTCATTAGTACACATGATCCGTTTTATTTATATCTATAATTACAAAAGTTGTTAATTTTTCATCCTGCTCTTTAAGGCATGGGGCAGGGTGGGGGTATTTCTTATAATGGCCTATGCATGGAGCCTCTGCCCAAAAGAGGAAGCAAAAGGGGTACCTTTTTCAGGTTCCAGGTATATAGAAGGGTAGGGATTTCACAAGTTGAGGAATATGAAGGAATAGGGAAGTCTGCAATTTATGAATTTAAAAGGGCCTTTAACAAAAATATTTCAAACAGGTTTCAAAAAGGGATGCAGTGTTCTAACATAGGTACCTAGTGAAAGAGGTACCATTTTGCAATGGAAGATATATGAAAGGGGTACCTTCAAAAATGGTATTTAAAAGAGTAAGGCGGCGGACCTTGAAGTGGAGCCTCCCTGTAAAAATCTTTGTTCCGTACTCCCCCCCCCCTCTCCTTCCCGGGGCTTTAAGGGAACTTAGTTACAACTGTAATCTGAACATTTTTTACAAAGCTTATTTACAACTGTAATCCGATAATGAAGAAAAAGCAACCAAACATTTTTTACAAAACTTACATATATGTATTTACAACTGTATTATGATAATGAAGAAAAAGCAACCAAACATTTTTTACAAAACTTATTTACAACTGTAATCCGATAATGAAGAAAAAGCAACCAAACATTTGTTGCAAAACTTAGTTACAACTGTAATCTTATCATGGAGATAAAGCAACCAAGCATTTGTTACAGAACCATTCTGAATTTTCATCAACTTCTGATACACCAGCACAATGGAAGTGTATCCATGCATCCACCACACATGTCACAGCAAACACTGCATTCTTTTGTGTCATTACTAATTTCTTTCTCATTCAGAATCACTTTCTCACAAAATGTGCAGTACACTAATGGTGTTAAACCCTGCAATGCTTTGACAATGTATCCTAAGGATTTAAAAAATATATCTAGGTTCTGTTCGACATTTGACCATAAAGTTTGGTCAAACGGCACTGTCTGAATACAATTGTTAACTGTCGTATGAACAAAGTATTGCTGTTTACAGTTTGGGTATCTCTGCCTGATCATTGCTATCTCCCCAGTTAACTGTGTGTAATACAATGTACTTGTGCGAAGGCCTCAAACATACTTGATCATTAATTTTAACCAAAAAATCACATTGGCTTGCACCATCAATTACTGATTCATTGCAGATTGTATATGGGGGAGGGGGGGGGGGGGGGGCAACCCCCTGGGGATTTGTTTTCACAATCCAAAAAAACCCTGCTTAATCCCCAGGTTGAATAAAATTGATGCTGGCTGTTGGTAACAGTGTTGATAGCAGTAGTTGTAATTTGCTTGTGACTGATTGATCATCTGTTGTTGATTGAAATGCCTGCATGTACTCTTATTGATGGTGTCATTTTCAAGATGCATCATGTATTGTTTCTTATCCAGGGAAGCTCTTTGCGACGCTTGATCACAAGTAGAAATGCATCCACTCTGGTGATAGCTGAACATGACAATCAAACAGTAGGCCCCATTACCCTAAGTGCTATCACAGCTGCTAATAAACTTGGTGGTGATGTTTCAGCACTTGTTGTTGGAACGAGCTGTGGAAAGGTCAGTAATACCATACCATTAAATTACGATTATACATGTAGGGTGATGTTGCACAGGACAATAATTATTCTTAATGCAGCATTGTTGCGTTAAAAGTTGACATCGTGTAACAGTGCGCAGACGATTTTTAACATTGTACTACAGAATTACTGCATTAGGCAAAAAAAGCATCATCATCATTGTAACATCATCTATAAGCCATGGGTTTATACAACTTTGTAAGTTTTTTGGGGCTTGCAAGCAAAAACATTATGATAGGAAATTATTGTTTTAGTCATTTTTTGTAATATTTTTGTAATTTTTTTGTAATAGTAATATTTTGTAAAAAAATTGCTGTCAAGGAGCTGTGGTATGCTCAAAAAAAGAATTAGGAGGGAGTATATTAACCAGAATATTTTTTTGTTACCAAACTGGTGGGCCTGTAACTTGGTGGGCTTGTAAGCAGGTGGGGTTATAACCTGAATTTTACCATATGCGGTACCCATTTTGTCCAGGAAAGGTAAATGTTTCATTCAGCAATTAGATCTCTGACTGGAACTATCTGCATAAACTGATTTCTTGTTTACTGCAAACACATGAGAATGTTTTTAAATGTTTATTTTACTTTGAGCTGTTGATTTTACACGTACATTTATATACATTGTGCACAGATATTTTTTAGCTTACACATGTACAACCTGCTTTTGCTAGGTTGTCGAAGAACTAAGCAAAGTAGAAGGACTAAGTAAAATTCTTGTCGCTGAACATGAAGCTTACAAGGGTTTCTTACCAGGTACTGTTACTCAAAATGTTTTTCCCTCCATCAAGTTGTTACAATTATTGTGTAACTGTATACTGAAAAATATGCTTGGTGTACATGTAGCCCTGTGATGGACTACATGTAGAATCCCATTCAGGGGAGGGGAGGTGAGGGAGGAGTACTTTTAGTTGCTTCATGCTACAGAAACCAGTTCAGTTGAGGTGGTATGCATGTCTCGGAATGCCTCACAGGATTGGCTGAGAAAACAATAGAACAAACAACAGAACCCTAGCCCTGAAAACAATACGATCATGTACATGTACGTGATAACCAGGTCCAATGAAATTAGAGGTTCTGAAGAAGTGCGTGGCTACTGGGTCAATTGATTTGTTGGTCAAGTTAACCAAAGTTAACCAAGATGGCCACTTGTTTACAGAGTCTTTCATTTGGCTTCTTTTATTCATTTTGCGTGTTCCATAAAATATAGTGAGCACTGTTTTGGTGTGTGTTACGTGTTCGATTCAGATCCTTATTGTTCAATTTGATTTTGTTCTCAAAGGTGCTCTTGCAGCTCTGTAAGAGAAACAAGACCAGTTTTATAAATCATCTGAAGTTAAAGAATTTTTGCTTCATGTTATACACCTCAAATAAAGAAAATTTTAACTCTAACGCTCAAAAATTCTGGTTTATATCACCAGCAAGTACTGTAACCTTTTGTACATGTTCTCACAGATACATGTAAGCCGCACCCCTGATTTTAATCAAAAAATGTCAGTTTTTACAGTACCGTAACTTCCAAATACATGTATCAGGTACTTAATGAAATTGAAAAAAAAAATGTGCACAAGCACCCTTTGTTCAAATGAATTTCTGGTTCTAGGTGTACAGTACCGGACAGAAGTAACATAACAGGAGAACGTGTTTCATTTGCGTTCCCTAAGCGTTCTATTTGCATTCCCTTAGCGTTCCATTTGCGTTCCCTAAGCGTTCCATTTGCGTTCCCTTAGCATTCCAGTTAAGTATAAAAATTATTATAGAACGCATTCTTATCTACACTATGACAGTGTTCAATCTAGAGTCTGGAACGGCTTTGTTGCTGTCTGAAATATGCGAGACAAAAATGTAAATACATTTTGCATCGTAAATTTGCACCATCTTGAAAAAAAAGTCAGTGAAAAAGTCTGTAGAAGACATAATTAATTTTCTGTTCAGACCAACAGTAAGTCTTTTTGTCATACTTCAACAAACCACAAACAGGACAAAGTAAAAAAACTTGTCATCCAACTTTATTGACGAAGACCGAAATGCGAAGAAAATACGAGCTTTCTCATCGGTGATCAAACTTGCTCGCAATTTTGTTGGAGCGGATCACTGATCATCTGAACATTGTTGTTGTTTTTCAATCTTCTAAATCTTTATCCTTATACTATACTGACATTGGTTTACCCGTATTTTAACTATTGTAACATTGTATGGTGCTCAACGTATCCATCCAATTTGAATAGACTTCTCTATCTACAGAAACGCATCGTCAGAATCATTTGTGGAGCTGAATATCTTGCCCATGCTGCACCCCTTTTTTGGACTCTTCATATGCTTGATATTTTTAACATTAATACGTTCTTTGTTGCGTGTATGATGTACTTATATCATAATAACGTCCTTCCAAATACTTTTAACACCACCTTTGTTACTAATCGCCAAGTACACACATATAATACTCGAAATGCTAATAACTACCAAACATATTTCTGTAGAACAAATATTAAACAGTTGACAGTCCTCTATTTAGGACCTTAACTATGGAACTCCCTTTCCCATAATCTTATGCAACTGACAAATTACTTTAGTTACAAGACTTCATTAAAAAATACCTTATAGAGAGAGCTACAATGTATAAATTAAACTCGCCTGACCATGATACATGTGTGGCAGCTTACACTAAATCATAATTAAATAAAAATTATGAGGAGCTCAATTTCTACAAGCTTTTTAGCTTCCATTGGGCTTTCTTGCCGCTCTACCTAATATATCAAAGTTAAGTCACTTAATTAATATTACATTTAATTTTGAACTATTTTGTAGCTCTTCCTGCTCTGTAAATTTGCAAATATTTTCTTTTTCTTTTAGTAATATTTATTCTATGTGGCAAATGTAAATAAATAAATAAAATATAAATGGCTGGAGCATCCGTTTAATATTATCCTGCAAAGGAATTCTTTTAATTTTCCCGCAACAGTTTTAACGCAAAAGTTTGTTGCGTGCATTTATGTAATTTGACAATTAGTCTGTGTTTACCAGTGTACGGGAAATTCTTGAATGAAAATTGTATTTTTAGCGTTGAATACAACTTTCAATTGCATGTAACCAGAATGAGCGTGATCTCACCCTTTATAGTATCTTAAAGATGTGTTAAATTATATGTTTTATTTGTAATTCAGGCCGATGCATGAAATGTTTCTATGCAAATTTGTGTGAAATGTAATTTGATCACGCATGTTTTGCTAGCGTTTGAATGTAAAAAACTGTAATGTTGACACTCATTGAATGAAAAATGCAATTTCATGAATGAAACCTTCTTGGACTTGAATGAAAAAAGTGTACTTAATAAAACTCTAATCACTGAGCTTTTGCAATTTTTAAGTCTCCCTGAGCTATTTGATTTTTGAATGGTAACATGGAAGCAAAAATATACCTCTCAGTGCAGACAGAGCTATAATTTTATCAAGAACAGCCAATTTTAAACAGTAAAACATTTACTTGCTTGTATATTCCCGACTAGTAATAACTTTGAGGAGTAAAAACGAAACATTTTTATGTTAAAATTTTGTCGCATTAACATGAGTCCTACACAAAATTTAATACCTAGTCATGGATCAATGATTTTTACAAATTTATTATCCTTCGCCGCAGACCAACTAGCGAGTTCGGTGTAATGAATCTCAAGAACACGTTCCCCTAAAAATTTTGGAAAGTGTTTTGTTCCCTTAGCATTCCCTTTGCCTTCTCTTTGCGTTCCCGAACACCTTCCCTGTTAGGTTACTTCTGTCCGGTACTGTAATGGCTGCCTGTACCTTACATGTATATATCACAGTACTACTGATTCAAAATCCACACATAGCCAATAATCGGTATGCTGATCAATGCACTTTGTTTGATGTTTCTTTTTACAGAGGTTGTAGCACCACTAATTGTTGGGACACAGAATCAATTCAACTTCTCACATATAACTGCTGGTGCCACAGCAATGGGAAAGGTAGTGAGGAAATTAATAATGCTTGAATGAAATTTATTTTCAATAATTGAAAATAAATTTTGGCACTTTCAAAGTTTTGGAAGCCTGGATAAGCTTAATCTGCCCAATACATTGTGTACATACATGTACCTTCTTGTGACTTATGACAAAATTCTGTAATTTGACTGGTTAATTTACAAAACGCTTTTCGTTTATTGTGCAGTCAACTCTATTCTTGTACAGATCAGGCTATCAAGGCCTTGTCATTACAGTGTATAATCACAGCTTGATATACACTATATTACTGCCAAGTCCATCAGTTGTCATTGTCATCTGTCTACACAATTTGGTGGAAAAACTCAAGGATAAAGTGATTTCAAGTTTGTACTAGTTAAATTTCGCTTGAGGAACAGATCCATTTGTGCCACATCTTGGAGGGATAGTGGTCTAGTTGTTAGTGTGTCAGACATTACAAGAGTAAACATAGGCTTACTATTCTCTGATTGTGTGGTGTACTGTGCAACTGTTATGGCCGTATCGGTTTATAAAACTAGCCTTACATGTACATGTACTAAAGGTGAAATTTAGGTCTCTTAAAAATGATGAAAATGAAATAAAAACTCTCATAATCACTGCCATGTTGTTTAACTTTGTTTTTCTACATGATTGTATATTTATTTTGGTGATTAATTTTTATAGCTCGCAAAATCGGTAAATTTTCAAAATAAAGGTTCAACTCAATCAAAAGTACGGAGCGAGTCGAACCATTATTTGAAAATACCACTTTCGTGAGCTGCAATCGCCAAAATGAACATAGAAAAACAAAGTTAAACAACATGGCAGCGATTTTGCGAGTTTTTATTTCATTTTCATCAGTTTTAAGAGCCTTAAATTTGTCAAATAAATGTCTCTAAAATGTTCCTCGGGATTTCTCTGAGGTTAAAATGTTTATATAAAACTAAAATGTTTATATAAAACGACGTTTCGATCAGTTTTACTGATCTTCTTCAGGCTCTTCTTAAAATGTTTTCATTTATTTGATAAAATGAGAGGTGAAAGTTTCAGAATTACAACTTAAATTTGTCTTTAGTGAGGCTAGTATTATAAACCAATGTGGCCATTACAAATGCACAGGACACCACACAAACATAGGTTGGTAAGCCTATGGAGCGAAGCTTTTAAAACTGACCAATCTTTGTCACTCACTTTGTTATTTCAGAATGTTCTTCCACGTGTGGCTGCATTGTTAGATGTGGCACCACTGCAGGATGTGACAGAGATTAAATCAGAGGACACATTTGTCAGAACAATCTATGCAGGTTTTAATATAAAAACCAAATTATTCATTTCTCAATTGTCATACAGGCTCAGGGGGCACTTAAGTTTTTATTTGATGTGCTTTACTCAGAGAGCAGTGTATTTGCTGTACATGTATGAATATAACATGCACTGTAACCTGGCCTGACAGACCAACTGGGTAGTTATGGCACAATTAAATTTGGACAAGGTCTTATTTTGCTGTCTGTATTAAACATGGAAAACTTTACATAATTAGCTTTAAACACCAGACACTTTCGGTAAAGATAAACCATGCAGAACAAACTTGTGTGACAGGACTGACTTGTCAGTTCAATACACATTGTATATCTATCCGTGGACTGACTATGACTTGCTTAGAGAAGAAAAATATTTGAAAGCTTGCATTTAGTCACATTAATTTTATTGGCCTTGTGCATGAGAATTGCAATGGTAATTTTCTGACAGAAGTCAGGCAAAACTCCAATTAACACAAAGTGAACATATCCTCTTTAGGTAATGCTGTGATGACTTGCAAAAGTAATGACAAAGTCAAGGTGTTTACTATCAGAGGTACTGCTTTTGATGCTGCAAATGCATCTGGTGGTGGAGCTTCCAGTGAAAGTGGTAAGAACCTTTTATTTTTACGCAGCAGTGCTGTATGTACAGTTCTTGCATACATGTACATGGTAAGATAAAGTCGCACTCGAGCCACAATGGCCCACACGGCCGGAGATTAACCCAGTTTCTGTAGCATGAAGCAACTAGGAATATTGCTACTCCCCCCTGGATGGGATGCTAGTCCATCGCAGGGTTACCCCCAGCATTTTATCGCCGGTACCCATTTATACACCTGGGTGGAGAGAGACAGTGTGGAGTAAAGTTTCTTGTCTAAGGAAACAACACGACGGCAGAGACCAGGCTCGAACCACCGACCTTCCGGTTGAAAGTCCGACGCGCTAACCACTAGACCACCGTGCCGCCCACATACATGTACATGTAGTACACAAAATAACACTTGCTGAATGTGGTTTAGTCAATTACCATTCTAATAGAGATGTTTTAAAATGTGCATGCTGTAATGTTCTTTCTCCACAAGCAATTTACGCCAGCTGGTAAGAGAATTTTGGTAATACCTGTATTTGATGACTGGTGTGTTGACTTGTACATGTACATTAAATTTTCATTGTCTCATTTTATTTCTTACAATACAACTGTACATTATTTTTTTTCAAGGTAATTTTTAGTTTAATGTAGTTTGATTAATTGAAGAAACCTTGATCGTAGTTTTCATTGCACTTTATCTTTCTCAGTTAAGTAGTTTTACAGTTAATGGACTCTAGTGTAAATTCACACGACTCCTAGGAAGACCATGTAAATATGATATGATTTCGTGTATAAATAAAGATTGATGATGACTTATGATGTCTACCCCAAGCTTCTACATGTACATACCATTTGCTTATCATTATCATAATGATGATGTTTTTACATTGTACCTGCGCATTTAAAAAATGCAATTTGCTTTCAATGACTTTTTTTCATAAAGGCTATAAAGAACATATAAAATCCTTAAATCATTTTATTACACTGTGATTTCTCATAGGCTGTACATGTAACGCTTGTATAATTACAGGCATACATTATTGTTTTGTTTTGATTTACTTTTATTCTAGCACCATCTGCTGAAACCAGTAATGATCTTTCGGCATGGGTAGGCGAGGAGCTGAATGTGACGGACAGGCCCGAACTAACAAGTGCCAAGGTGGTTATATCAGGAGGTGAGTTTGCATTTACAGTCAACTAGACCACTCTAAAAAGACACCCCAGCCTGTAAAACAGACACTGCTCTAACACAGACACTCCTCTAAGACAGACACTCCTCTAGGATGGACACCCCTCTAAGACAGACACTCCTCTAAGATAGACACCCCTCTCAGACAGACACCTCTAAACAGACTCTTCTTGTTAGTTCAGGCCTGAACTAACAAGTGCCAAGGTGGTTATATCAGGCTAGTTTGCATTTACAGTCAACTAGACCTCTCTAACAAGACACCCCAGCCTATAAAACAGACACCGCTCTAAGACAGACACTCCTCTAAGATGGACATCCCTCTAAGACAGACATGCCTCTAAGATAGACACCTCTCTAAAAAGACACCCCTCTAAGATGGACACTGCTCTAAAACAGACACTCCTCTAAGATGGACATCCCTCTAAGACCGGCAGCTGACACCTCTCTAAGATGGACACCCTTCTACATTTGTACATGCAAGACAGACACCCCTCTAACAGACACCTCTAAACAGACTCTCCTCAAAACAGACACCCCTCTAAGACTGACAGCTCTCTAAGACAGACACTCCTCTAAGACAGACACTTTAAAGAGAGGTGAGTGGATTCATAAATTAGAGCAGTTTTCTTTTGAGTGTCAAAAGTTTTGGTTTTGAATTGCTACGCTTTGTGATTGGATAAAAAATCTCTTGCCACTTTCTTATAATAACAGCATTTAATAATAACAGCATTTATTTAAACATGATAAAAATGCAGCAAAAGCTGATGTGGTCGTGTACAAACAATGAAACTAAAATTTCCTAACTAATTACAATTAATAATCCAATCAGAAGCCATTATCCAAAACAAATATGACTTGCTTGCACATTCTCCTGCACTTGGAATCAGCGTCATATATTTGCTTCAAGTTGTGATTGGTTCATAGGATTGTGAGCATTTGGTGATTGGGCAGATTGATTATTTTGGCTTTGTCATTACAACACTCAGTTGAAATCTACTCTAATAAAGGAAATTAATTTTTGCAATACCACTTTCATTGAAGGGTCATGTCCAGACTCACACACCGCTTATAATTTAAAATCCTTTGCTTTCTTGTGACGTGAGCAATATTCCAGTGACAAGTACACCGCGAAGACAGAATCGGTGCAAGTTTCGTTGCCTGCGATGAATTTCGCTTCATGCCATCATTTAGAAATTCTATCTTCGAAATAAACACGTTTATGGGATTTCAACCACTCTTTCATTGCTCTTTTCGGTGTACCAAATGTCCTTTTCTGTCCCAAGTTTCTTAGTTTTCCACCATGAGCGCTATCACTAGTCGACACCATTTTGAAATCGACACTTGAACTTGAAAAATTTAGGCTAAACTTTTCAAGTTTTGAATTGAAAAACTGGCGCATGCGCCCTCATGATAGTGTCTCGTTAAAAGGGGCTAACTGGTTCTTCAAAAGATGTAATTGTTCTCTCATAAAACTCTTAAACCTTTATGTGCCACTGGATGTTCCATGAGTCTCAAAAGACTGGCCATCCGTAGGAAGCTCAGGCCCCGGTTGTTCAAAAGGTGGTTAGCACTGTCCATCGGATAAATCACTATCCAGTGGATAGGCATTAGCCAAAACCAATTGTGTTATCCACTGGATAGTGTTTTATCTGGTGAATAACGCTATCCACCTTTTGAACAAATGGGGCCAGATGGCCCACTGACCAAAAAGTTGCATGTTCCATCTTTTGAGCACGATTACTAATGATAATAAAATAGAGAATTTTTTAATTTACAGGTAGAGGATTGAAGAGTGGAGAAAATTTTGAACTGCTTTATAAACTTGCTGAGAAGTTCAATGCTGCAGGTGAGAAGATACATAAAATTGGAATAAAATGCAAATAATATGTTCTCAAGATAGTTTACATACAGTGTGTACTTGCAAGATTTGTTCTAAACAGTGCTTTAACACTGTTAAACTACAAACATGTTTTGTCATGTCAGTTTCATAGAAGTTGCGGCAAATTATTTGTACATGTGGGTTACTTACATGCAGTACAAGTCAACCCATGAGTAATTCATATCAGTTGCAAATTGCTAACTTTCCAGGGATTCAAACAGAATGACCATTTTTTTTTTCATCATGGACTGGCAGCTCATAACATACTTTAAATAACTGCATGTATAAGGGATAGCGATTAGTCTTCAAAAACAGTTATGGGTCTCATCAAATTTTAGTAGAATTTCATGGGTCTTGCAGTCTCGTTTCTGAGTAGTTCTCCATGTCTTTTAATTAATTATTAGTAGGAAAATTCTCAGGCTCAAAAAATACTAGTCTTGCCGTCTTGCAAAGTCCCAGTTTTTTATATATAAACACATTATCTGGTGATTGTACACAGAATAAGCCATACTGTTTTGTCATCCTGTTACAACAGATTTTAAACTGTAATGGCCCAGAATGACTGTTTGTTAAATTATCTTCCACAGTGGGTGCATCAAGAGCAGCTGTTGATGCAGGATTTGTACCTAATGACATGCAGATCGGACAGACGGGAAAAATGGTGGCTCCTGTAAGTTCATGAATATGCAGAACTCTAACCAGCAATTATTTTTCCTTAAGGTCGCGGGGGACAGGTTGCGCTCATCAGTATGCATTTATGAAAAGAGTATGCACGAAGTGCGACGGCTGATACCGAAAATGCGCGAAATATTCACGAACAGGCTCTGTAATGTTTCTGCATCAATAATTGCACGTGCAAAGCGCTGTCTGGTAAAATACACTACTTTTTAACGCATTGTTCTTTCCGCATGAAGTGGACAATAGCCCGTGCATTAAAATTAGCAAAATTACCATAAATTTATATTTTTTGCATTCGTGTTTGCTCGGGAAGCCTTCGGAAGCGTAAAAACAAGCAATTTTGTGTCCAAGAATTCAGCGCGGATAGAGAATTTCATGAGTTGACACTGCAGGGAGGTAAACTAGGTGTATTGTAGATTGTCATATCTGACTCAAAATTTTTAAATAGGCTTTCAAAGAGAAGATATGAGCTTTCAAATTCTAACATGGACAATTTTACTCCTTTAAAAGCTAATAACTTTTAATTAAGGTTGAAATCAAAAAATCGGAGTCAGATATGACACAATAGACGTTTTGACGGATCAGTGAGTGGGGAAATCAACTTGCTTTGTGTTCTTCTTGAGGAGCAAACTTGGACACAAAACCACGTTTTAAGAAAAGATAACTTTAGTGGCTTACAGCATTGCCGCAAAGCGCGATCCCTTCAATAAAAAACAATCCTTACGCACTTCCATTATTCGCCAATGTCTCTGTTAAATTTTAGCGAAATTGGCTTTCAAACCTTCACGATATAACGTTTTTCAAAGTGACACCCCTGCCAAAATTTTCCCTTATGAATTTATTCATGGCCAGGTATCCCCCGCGACCTTAATGACTGTCGCATTTCTTTTAAAAGCTTCAGCTTATCAAGGCACATGGTTTTTTTTGTTACCTACATGCACTTGTAAGATGTGTGTGACAAGTTACAGCTGTATGGACTAGTTAAGGGTTTTGAAAACAAATTCAACCACATTCATATTATGTGGTTTTTATACAACACATGTTTAACCACTGTGCAGTTAACTTGATACATGAAGATGCTTTGAAAGTTGGTAGAACTGAACCATACTCATTGGATGGAGACATCAATGGCAACCATGGTGCCCAGTTGTTGCAAAATCAGTGGAATGCACATGTGCCTGGCCCTTGTAAAATCCTCTTCTTCCACCCCATAGATCATGAACTAACAGCAACAGTGCTCTTCTTTTTTTTCAGGAGCTGTACATAGCAGTAGGCATCTCAGGTGCCATTCAACACTTAGCGGGAATGAAAGACAGTAAGGTGAGTGCAAATTTGCTCATAACTTGTTTTATACTTGTACTTCTATTATCCTTTTTCTCTCTTACTCTTTCTAGTACATGTACTAAATGCGATGACTAAATTTTGTTGCAGACCATTGTAGCCATTAACAAGGATCCCGAGGCTCCAATTTTCCAAGGTCAGTTTTCATGAGTGGTTCATTGAATGATGCTCAATTACTGAACATCTGCTGTCGATCTCTTACATGTACGTCACTTCCCCCTTTGAAGTGTTTCCAACGTAACAGCACAGTTACTGGCTGTTACATGTACATGATGTTTGATAATGAACATCATTGTAACTATTATTATCTTGAAACAAGGAATGTCCATCATTAAATTTGTGTTAATAGCATTGTGCAGATTCCATCCTGCTTGTAATTTGCTGAATAATTACAAGATGTCTGCACACAAGCCTGCCCAGACAAGCTTATAATTTCCATTTACGTTGCTTTATTTCAGTGGCTGATTATGGCTTAGTTGCTGATTTATTTAAGGTAAGCTGCCATCTTTTACAACATGTGAAACTGTTATATTTTGAGTAGGTCAATTAGGGCAAACCTCGTGCAGACCCGCCTTCAACCTCGGGAACACGCGAAGAACGAGAGACCCGTTGAGCACGCGGGAATTTTTAAGAACACGAGAGAAGTGCAGAAAAGCACCAGCCGAAGGCGAGTGCTTCTCGCACTTCTCGAGTGTTCTTAAAAATTCTCAAGTGCTTATACAACTCAACAATGCACGAGGAACAATTTTTTATTTCTGTTTTAAATAAAAACGGTTATAATGAATCTTATTTTACGCGCGTGCTTTATCGAGATACAATGAACTCGGTTTAACCAATCATAGTGCGCGCATTTCCCTGAGCATTTTGTAAATCGCTATAAAAACTTTCACAGGGTATCGTAAGCTTGTAGACAATAGATATCACAGAAATTAATTTTTACCGGAGTTATTTGGCATTAAATTCTCATACAAACATTGTATGCCGTCTCACTTTCAAAATGTAGGTCACCATCGTGAAATGTTCCACTCTCTTCATAATATTAATAAACAAAAGTATTTATTGGTTAACTATTATATAATTTACAATACAGGCCCGCAGGTAGCAAAAGCTAATCTTGGTAGGCCAATAAGTTGTAGTTATGCAGGCAATTCCATGAGCTTCCTAGAATGTCTTATGAAACGGACACCAAAAAACAGTTTTGAGTTAGCTGGATATACTGTGAGCAATTCCTCACTGTCTATGTATGAGGTTTGTCTTGGAGGTGTTTGTAGGCGGATGATTCGAGCATTGGCTTCGCTCGAGAACACCTTGTCATAAACACTGTACAAAGATCACTGCATGTCAGGAATTACGTTTTAGCAATTTATGTTCAAATAAGACGTTAATTTCCTGTTTTTTTTTTTTTTGTTTCTCCAGGCGGTTCCTGAGATGACGGAGAAGCTAGAATAGCGAAACATTCTATTTTGTAATAAAATAACGCTGTATAGCACATGTGACGTTTTGCGCATCCACCCACAATGAAAAATTTATTGCTTCGCTGCCTTGGGTTTTTGGTTTTCAAAATAAATTATCCGTCTTGGTTGTCATTTGTCGTCCACTTGATTTTAAAATAAGTGAATTTATTGAGAACCAATCTCTCGATTGAAAGCGCTACATTATTCTGTTTAGAACAAAGTGCTGTGTTTAGAACAAAGTGCTGTAATGACATGTAATCAATGAGTTGATGGTATCTTTGGTTTGAAAACCTGCCTCAGAATGGCCAATTGAAAGCGTACAACAGCTACACTTGTAAATTACAAGTGTAAAAGTTTTATTGTTATATAGCTGGAGTTTTTGTCAATACAACGCGCGCGTTGATTGGTTGATTCATCGTCACATGACATCTAACAAACAAACTGTTTCCCGCCATTTGTGCTAAGCGGGCAACATTTGCGAAAGCGGGCAACAATTTTGACGTCAGAGGGTAACATTGCACTGTTGCCCGCTAGCGCACGTGATCAGACCGTGACAAAAGGTGGCATGATTATGATGGATCGAGTGCTCGGCGCGTTTTTCAAACTGTGTTGTGTTTTTTTGTGTTGCTATATAACAAATCACTTAATGACTGATCCCTCGGGAAACAGTGAATTTTGTTTCCCGAGAATCTCGATTAAGCAAATGTGTATAGATTTCAACACAGTTCCTGGGCTTCACTGATTCTTTTTCAGCGGTCAATCCTTTCGGATTCACGTGGTCCGAGTGAAATTTGCCATTCGTTTCGGATACGTCATCTAGATGTCAGGAATCATGAGCCTTTTTCTCACAAGACCGTGAAGGCCTGAATAAAAAGACAGGGGAACAAGACAAAATAGTTTTTATTTGCTCCGAAATAACGAAATTGAGTTCACATAATTTCTATGTTTTATCACAGGCAGCCCAACCGTGGTGTGTGAGTCACATGAAATTACAGTAGTGGATAGTGGGCCCGGGGGGAGAGGGGTACTTCCTAGTAATGGGCTAATGGGGATGTGCCGCTGGATGGGGTCGCATTTTCACGACTGGATTGACTATAATGGGGTTGCATTTTCAATAGAGTTACTAGAATGGGGTCGCAAATTGTCGGGATTTTTTGGGGTAAGAAAATTCTGGCAAGTATTTTTTTGGGTAGTTTTAGCTTGTAAATATTTTCGGCTAACAAATGTACCAGAAGGTTTGTAGGTGAAGAGTAAAGTCTCCTACATTTAATAAATGTGTCAACTCATTTGAAGATGACCTAGATAAAAGTGTTCCGAACTCAAGGTAGATGGCTAAACAAAGTTACTAAGTTGGGATTGCGAAATTTACATTTATTCAAAAGTGACTAAGATGGGGTCTATAATTGGCCACAAAATAGACTATAATGGGGTTGGGGCTCTGAGAGGCCAGCGGCACATACCCAGCAAAAGTTGACCCAAGTGCCCTCCCCCCCGGATAGTGGGGCGAGACCGGCGAGTGACAAGTGGTAAAAATGCATTTAAACCGGTCAGGATACATCAAGGGACAATAAAGTAAAGGCAAGAAGTCTCTATTGTGTAATATTTTCGATTTTTCTATCGCTTTTCAATTCCGTGACAAATCATATTACCTCGGCTTCGAATCTGTAATTTCATGTGACTCACACACCACGGTTGGGCTGCCTGTGGTTTTATCGCCGCATAATCAAGTAATTGATAAAAACATTCTATAGAGCAAAACAGAAGCAGTAGTTTGGAGAAAAAAAATGGATGATTACAAGGAAGGATTACAGTTCATTAATTTTGATTTCGTTTCTATTCTGGTGGAATTTCGAGCTTTTTAGTCGTTATTTTGTTCTTTTAGTTCATATATCTTTGCGTTCATCACTTTTGGTGATAATTTATTCCTATTTTAAGATAAAGCAAGCTAAAAGCAACCTCCTGGCCATAATAATAAAAACATATTTAAGCCGGCGCACTGTCCCATTAAGTTAACGGCAATCAATAAAAACAAAACACACAACGCTGTTTATAACCTTTTTATTAACAGAAACAAACCACGAATGAAGGAATGTGATTGTTACTTTTTAGGCTGCGAACAAGATCATTTGTGTGATCACTAAGTGTAAGCAATTGAGAAGTGTTTCAGATGTAAGTTATTTTTATTTCTTTAATGTTTGAAGTTTTTGATGGCATGGAGTCATCGAAACGTCGTTCTCTGATATCCCTTATTTTTATTCGTAACTGTTTACCTAAAACTTCGGTTAATAGAATTTTTCTTGCACAACTATTATAAAAACAAATCTCGTCCTTAATATTTTTTATACTTTTTACCTTTTACTAATTCTAATTCAAGTTGTGATCCTTCTTGCAACTTGCTCTAAAAATCCATAACTACAACTTATTTGCAATGCTGAGTAAAATTGCTACCTACACTATCGGAGGCGGCATGTACGTCTCGGTACGCCTCACAGGATTGGCTGAGAAAACAATAGAACAAACAACAGAACAATGGACCCTAGCCCTGAAAACAATACATGTGCGTGATAACCAGGTCCAATGAAATTAAATGTTCTGAAGAGGTGCATGGTATCTGCACTATCGTTCTTAAACTTGTTCCTACTCCCTTGAAATTCTAGAGTTAAGTATAATGTCACAGGATGGGTCCCATTAATGGCTCCCATTAGATAGCAAGGACCCCGCCAATATTAGCTTGCCAGAGTATTTAAAACATTTACCTGACAAAAAGATTTCTGTAAGTTCCAAAATGGTTCTTATCGTCAAGCTATGAATTGGCAAATATCAAAGTGAAAGCAGTAAAAAGGTAAAAAAAAGGAGACTGATAACGATTAAGTTCTAACACACATGAAAAAGTACAGAAACCTAATTATAGGTTACACTGCTTTGCGTAGCCAGCGCGCAGACGTATCTGATTTCCTTGCTCCCCGCGGAAATCGGATACGTTTGCGCGGAGGCTATGCTTTGCGTGGCAAATCGCTATTAAAAAAACTGATCACACTCAAGACCTGGATTAGCGGTTATCGTCGTTCAAACAACCAGGTATTACATTTTTCACATACATCTACAGCTAAATACGTTCTACCCCCTTAAAGCTGCATTTCACTACGCGACGGAGCTGTAATCGGAGTCGGAAGAGCGCTTATTACCTAGTGAAAATCAAACAACAGTGTCTTTAGCTCGACGGAATCGGAGTCGCAACAATCAGGTTTCCATTTTCTTCCGATTGCGCATATGACCCCATCGCTTACGATCAAGTGAAAACTAGATTGTCGGAGTCGCAAGTAGAAGCGAATTAACCAATCACAAGGCCTATGCCCTGCTTAAGACACCAACAATCTAGTTTTCATTAAATCTTGAGCGACGAAATCAAAAGCTCAATCGGAAACTCTACTTTCGACGCCGTTGTTTGATTTTCACTGGATACGCTTCTGATTACGACAACCACTTCGTCGCTATTAAAAACCAGTATTAATACATCAAAACTCATTTTCGTTTTTCGTATGAAATGTGTACTCTTAAAACCCTAAGGACAAAAAGCCTCCAACGAGAAGACAGTTTACCTCCATGTCCTTTTTACCTGTACTACGTATCGTATAAGGACCTGAGATTCTTTGTACACAACATACTCGCTATGATTGTTATAAATATACCGGACATTAAACCTCTCGGTCAGTCCGGTCTGTTGCACTCGCATTCCGGCAGGAACTTTAGCCCCGTACGGAGTTGTGACGTCTTCACTTGGATCCGGAATCTCCTTGCTAACCACCAACACGCTGTCAAATCCCTCGGGAGCCGTCTCGTGGTAGGTATGATCGACAAGTTCTTTGACTTCGCCAAGGGCAACCTAACAAAAGCGAGGCTAAGTCTTAGTACTATGTAGATATTCCTTCAATATGGGCGACAGCGCTATTCTGAAGGTATTCGGTACAGTCTTTGAATATGAGCAAGGCATCTAGCTAAATGTAACTTAGGATTAAGATTAGGATTCTAAGGTTTTAGTATGTTAGTCATTGTATGAAATTTATTGTACCTGATGATTTTTACCGTGTATAAATAATGATTAAAGATTAAAGATTAAATCTAAGCAACTTTTACACGCAATTTGCAACGGAATCCTGGCAATAGCACTGCAAAGCAAGTTGTAAAATGCATCTTGCAAGCTGGAAGGTATCTGGACAAAACTGCCCAAATACTCCAAAACTCCGGGCGTATTTTGTCGCGTACATGTTGTAATGTCTTCGTTTCATTTGAACAACGGTTCCAGATTTCCAGAAAACAAACACGGATACCAATCGTTGGAAATAACACCCGAAAACGCCATTTCACGTGACAAATACTCCACAATTCTTCGAATATTTTAGCAGCCTTGTCTAGGGGCTTCTACGCCAGCCTCGCCAATTTGAAATCTCGATACTTCATGAAACATATAACAGCACCTTAAAACGGAAATGCTACACTCAGGTGCAGAGACCTACCTGACTCGTCCCCAGTCGTTTCTCTTGGCAAGACGCTGGAGACACGCGTGGGGGATAGACGCGGAACGAGAGAACTGCGAACGAAGGGGTGATGGAAAGGAGGAAAAGAAAAGGGAAACACGTCTACCCTCTTTCCTCCTTCCCATCTCCTCTCGCGCTTCCCTCGGCCGCGCTTCTCTCGTTAATTGAGAGACGACTGGGGACGAGTCAGGGGACCTACAGAAACCTCACCTCGCACAAGAGTACAAATCCTGTGATACCAGATCCATAGCCAACATAGTTCATACTCTTATCCAGGCTGTCAGAGGTGTAAACTCCCTGTATCACACAACAACAAAAAAGGTAAAAATAATACGCCCCAGTGATTCTTTACTATTATGTTGAAATAAAAAGGCCCGCAATGTGTACATGCGTTTGCTGCTTCTGTGCCGCTGCACCTTTCATCAAATAGTCCACGTAATGAAGCGTTTTGCGAGTAAGAGTCAGTGAATGGGACTTCTTTGTAAATGATGTTGCCTTCGATGCCACAGATACTGTGCTATTGAATATGTCATATAGTTAGGGACGGCAAGTGCGAGTAAGCAACAGTCTACGGCTGTGTGGTAGTAGGCATTGTGTTGTTTATGCTGTGAAAGCGCCGAATGTGAGCGTAATATAAGAATGTAAAAAGTTTTGACGGAAGTGTGTTCTTAAGTCCATCGCTTATTACACTCTCTAGATTTTGCTATCATGTAAATGATGTAACGAAAGGACATAAATAGGACTGATTGGCTTCCAAATGGTGTTTCTGATATTGCATTTCATACTGATGCCAATATTTCAACATGCTCAGTCATTTTTCTCCCAATCAAACCCCTCTTCTTAAAGTTTGTAGCTTTTCTGTTGCTGTTACTTTCTTGTGACTTTTTTGTAATTTTCCTCTTCTTTCCGATTTTTATAAGCTCTATCGATGGGCATTTGTTGCTGTTAGAGCAAATGTCGACATAAAATACCGTTTAAATAAAAAAAATTAAAAAGAAAAAGTAAAGATATAAATGTTCAGTCAGTTGACCGCAACGTGGGACGTGGATCAGACAGAACTGCATTAAACAGATAAACGACAGAGCAGAAATGCTTAAGTTTTAAGTTAGCCACCATGACGGATTAAAAAAAAACGTTTTTTTTTAACGTGATCTTAGTGTTAAAAACAAGGACGCCATTAAGATAGCACCACAGCATTACAAACCTTTCCTAAAGACCACCCTGTTCGGGAGGCCTCTGGAGGTGCAATCCTGAGGCCTTGCTGCATGATTCCTATCATGTTAGCTGTTTTAGTGCCGTGCCACAGCAGGCGGTGGTTACCAGGTACTCCACAGTCTCTCAAACGCTCGGCCTCTCCCGGTCGAGAGGCCCTGAAAATAGCCTCAACTTCAATTCTTTGTCTTCCACCTAAAGAGCTATTTCAATTAGTCTGTTTTTACGTAAAACTTCGTCGTTTTAAAGTGCTTGAAACGTAGTACAGTGGAACATTTACTTTGGGGCACCTCTATTAAGAGAACACCTCCTGGTCCCGGCAGGCAAAACGCTCCCATAATCTTTGTAATTATCACTTCTATTAAGGGGACACTTCTCCTGGACCCAGCCTGCAAAACGCTCATATAATCTTGTATTATCACTTCTATTAAGGGGACACTTCTCCTGGTCCTGGCCGGGAAAATGCTCATATAATCTTTGTAATATCACCTAGGCATCTTGCACACGCTAAAGATCGACCAATACTGATCTGTAACTCCTTGTTAAGCCTATACCCTATTGTAAGTATCTTAAGTAATTTGCTGTGTCTACTGTCTCCACATAAAGATGGACAGCTGCCTTCGATTCTCAGATACCACAAATAGCCTTGGTCCTAGGTTTAGAGAAGTAATAACGTATGGCCAAATACTCAAATTTCTTACGTGAATTGTGAATGTACTCCAGAATAAGCTGGCATTCCTCCGAGCTCGGGTCCAACAGTTCCATGTGGCAACCAAGTGATTTGTACACATAATCCAACGGGTTTACCTCTAAAAAGAACACACAATAGATAATACTCTTGCAGTTTCAGGATCGAATATATCAATTTTACCAGCTAGTTGTCCTGCTATTTTAAAATGCCAGTTCGGAGAATTGGAGGTCCATCAAGGCAATGTTACCTAGATATTTGACATATGCTTCCCACATATCAGCTTGACAAACTGATCGACTTTGTGACCGTCGGAGGAATTACATGTTGGCGACAGAAAAAAAGATGTTAAGTTTGGTGAAAGATCATATAGATGAATTTCACGGTGGCCATTTTGGTGGTCAGAGCAATGAAATTTTCATCCTTTGAGAACAAAACTCTATTTTTATGCAAACTATTTCTATTGTTTCTGTCCCCCAACATGGCCGCCATGAAAATCATCTATAGAACTCCTAATTCTGATTGTAAAATTAGAAAATTCAATCAGATTTAATACTCAGAGAACCCGGTAACATGCATCACCAATGTTGGCCTCGTATAAACTCCAGATAGGTTAACCCAAGGTGTCGGGAAATGCGATTAAAAGTGGTCATCGCAAGTCAGCCTACAGGAGGCCTGCAAAGGAATATAACAGCTTCTCATAGTGGTCATACACTACCAAGGGCTGGGATCTCCTGGACTTCATAAAATAAGGAGCTCAGTCAAAGTCGTATGCCACAGAAGAACAAAAGGAACTATTTGACAGCTAAGAGAAGTAGTAGTATTCCAAGAGACCAGTGCACACAGTACATGTGAAAATCGAATCTGAATCTGATTCCCAAATATTTCAAAACCATTTCCCCCTTAACTTTCAGTTTCTCCATATTTTGTTGTCAATGACTCCCGTCAATGCCTCTGGCTCAGAGAAGCCTGACGTCACCTAGCCATCGTTACTAACGCGATGATGGTATTGACCCTGTTTGCCATACTCAGAGGACTCTAGCAGACTGTCAGACTCTAACAGTGTCAAACACCAAAAACGTTCTTCAGTTTGCAACCCACCTTTGCTGCGGAACTGTGCTCCTAACAAGATCTTACTGGCATCGGCCAGCTCGGTCAAGTTGTAGAGAGCGTCCAGATGTCTTTCAATGTCACGAGCCTCATTCAATGGTTTAATCCGCTCATATGTGTAGTGAGCCATGGGCATCAGCATATAATACGTGTTACTTAGCTCAGCAATCTACAATCAAATAACGCATAGCATACTTCAGTTAAAGTAAATATGATTAGAATTTTCAATTCCATCTGGAACCCGAGGGCAACAGGTCTGCCAGTTGTTACAATACCCTCGTTAAACTTTATTCTTACTTCAATCAAGAACCAAAACGTTAGGGTGCCCTCGAAATCTAAATGAACAGCACAAAATACTAGGCGGCATTTTAATAAATTTTTAACAAACAGAACCACTTCAGTAGCACACCCTAAGATCTTACTTACAGTGAAGGTTTGACTTTGGTAGAGAAAAGGTATTTTTCTTAAAAAAAAAAAATTAAAAAAATACTGAAAATCTATTTTCAGGGTTTGGAGTCACGGACGTCTAAACAACGGATGACCTGCGTTAGAAACGTACCAACAAATTACAGAAACGTTTTTTTGAAAGCCAAAGAAATAAACCGGTATCCGGAAGTTGTGGACAAGTACAGCAGCGTAAAGTATCAAGCATTACCTTCTCAAATTTCTCTTCTGTTCCTTCAAGATTACGTCTGTCAATGGTGTCAACAATTGCTCTGTAACAAAAACAATCAGAACAATGGACTTTTATTCCAACAACTTCACTAAACCCAGATAACATGCAGCTGAGCATTTGTTATCATGTTCGTTGCAGAAATTTCTCAAGAAGTGCATCTTTATCGTGTGTTGTGCTTCTTTTCTTCAGAATAGTATAACGGTAACCTCACTTAAGACGAAGACACCTGTAAGGCGGACACCTCTCGAAGACGAACATCAATTATTGGCTTGTTCTGCCGAATTTTACTTGTTCGTCCGCAACTAAACTATCTGTAAGGCGGGCACCTCTCTAAGGCAAACAGCCAAAGCTGGTCCCGAACGTGTCTGAGTTGCCATTTTTATACAAGAGATAAGATATGATTTAATACTCACTTAATTTCTCTCAGTACAGCACCAGCCTGCTCTATAGTTTCTTTGGAGAGTCGCCCAAGTGGCATGTAGTCCTCGTCAATTCTGAAGTGACCGCAACTCATATCAGACTTCAACACCCCAAAATTGGTCTGAAAGCAACACATGAGATGTTTAGGAACTGAACACTTTTTCACCTTTACGTTTTACATTTCACAACAGCAATAACAACAACAAATTGAGCGAACAAGGCTTTTAGGTTGGTTGAGTCTTAAAACACAATGCCTGACAAAATACAAGAACGACTCGGTATAAATTTAGCATCATCGAACCTCGCCAAATATACCCCAGAAGAAGTGTGCTGTCTCACTGGGCCTAGTAGCAATAATCGTACCCTGAATTCCCTTCAAGGAAAAAGGCAATCAATTTTATCTTTTGAGATTGCTTAGAAGTTCTCGTTTAGTTAGGAACCCATTAGCTTATTGATTTGACTTATATGCACTTACAATGGCCTTCATGAATGACTGAGTTTCCTCCGGAAGGCGAGAAGATGGACACTTGTCCAGTTCAAACGGCTTTAGAACTTCATTCATTCGTTTCCGTTTATTCTCAGGGTTCTTTTCTGGTAACACGAGAGCATACTTCTTCGGTTGTTTCTGAAATCTGTAGACAACAAAAGAAACATTAACAAAGCGAGTTCGTGACCCACTTTAATACAGTCGCGCCTCAATGTGTGATCACCTCTACTAAGCGACCACTTTTCCAAAATACCGTAAGCGACCTCGACCACGAACACTTTTGACGCTAGAGATTTGAATTTAACTGTTAAATACTGTTGATAAGCGACCACTCGGCCATATTTCGATGTCATTTTTTTACAATAACTTAAGTTATTCTCGCATGCTGATTGGTCAATTTTTATCATCAATAAGAGTTCGGACACAAAATGTTAATTTATGCAAGATGTCATCCTGTCAATTTTTTAGCCAGTAAAATTTCTTTATTGTTATCAGTTAGCCAATGAGAAAGCGAGAAAACTTATTGACAATGATTGCGTTAATTTGAATAAAACTCAGCAATTTGTCATGTTTACTTTGCGTTCACTCTTCATTTCATCCGTTTTTTTACGATTTTGGCGTTTTTGTTATTGTCAATAAGAGGGCAGACGCATAAAAAGCTGACGTCAATTTGTTAAACAGACGCAAATTGAATGCGTCACAGAACAATTCCAATAAAAGGAAAGATTTGGAAAACGATTTTATTAAAAAGTTAAACGCTAAAAGATTTAAAAAAAAAAAAACATTGTAAGACTTTAGAAAACCGCCGACGTTTCGACGCTACTTCACGTCATTATCAAGTCAAAAAGGGTAAAATTGAAACATGAATAAATACGAGGTAAGACAACAGAGAAATATTTGGTGGTCCATAATATAATATTGGTATAATAACAAAGGTCAAAGATAAAAATACTTATAGAATTCTAATTAAAAAGCAAAAAAGTGTCAAATAAACAGTTTTGCGCGAATCGAGTCAGTTTGGGTGTTAAGAGAAGGCTTGATGTCCTTTATAAACAACATTTCATAAATTAGGCAATCGAACTTGCTTCTACATTTCTTTAGTACTTTTAAAAGATGATCAATCGGTGGTTTTCCATTTTGTCCCTTGGTTAGACTGTATGTTGCGAGACGGTTAAATTACGTTCCCACAGAGAAGTGCCACGATAAGGTAGAGCTTTAAATAATCAGTAGAAGCAATTTTACTGTAGTGTCCAGAATATCATAGGAAGAATCGCTAAATCCAAATATTTTTAGTTTGCACTTAAGTCATATCAGAGTTCAGAAGTATTTCGATTCAAAAATGTTTATGGAATTGTAGAGAGTTTAAAACTACACATCTGGGTCAAATTTTGAAGCGCAAGAGCATTTCTTTCAAGAGTTATAGGCGAACGAGTTTTTGACATTTTTAGTGAAACTGTATGGAGCGGTCATCTTGGTGTTTCATTTAGGGACACAAACATGGCGACACAAATCTCATCACAAAAGATTGAATTCATTAAAAGTTTCTTTAAATTGGCTTATAAGCATCTATAATGCAAAAATAACTTTCGACTGGTTCAATTTTGTTTATTTTCACGGCTTATCTGAAATAGCGTGACGAATGGCGTGACACATTTAAAACCTTTACAAATCGGAAGCAAAACATTGTTAAAACCCGAAGCTTTTTGCAAAGGATTGTAACACTGGTATCCACATACTGTGTTAGAAACAGCTTTCTGGCATATATAGTTTAGATTTTTTAATTTTTATGACGTCATGTGCAAACCAAGAATTGCATATCCGCAATTCTCAAGAAGCGTAACAGATCAATTCGTCGCCAACCAGCAATTTGACTCACTTGTCCTTGTTGATCCATTCATTGCCTGTCTTACTCTTGAAGATTTTTTTGAACTCCGCTGTAGCAGTGTCAGAATCATTATATGGCGTCCTTTGATGTTGGCCACTGTCTCCGACTCTTCCCCACCGATTGAATAGTACCCAAAGGTCCTTTCCTTTGTGGTGTATAATCTGAAAATTATGAACAACTTTGATAGATATTGACCAGAATGGATTTGACTCCAAAAATGACATCAATAATGTTATTATGTCAGACAAGCGGGCTAGATTCGCAACACTTCAGGATTTCATCCACAGAATCTAAAGTTAGTCATATTACAAGACGTACACTACGGCACAATCACATCAGACACCAACATTAACGTCACTTAAACAGCGAGGCAAAAAAGGATGAATCAGGAAGCAGTGAAGCGTTAATTGACAGATAACCAATCAATGACAGTTCATAAAGGTATGTTTCTATTTCAAATTCATAAAGCTAATAAAGATAATACACGACTAATGATGCTGAATGCCGAGACCCGGAGACCAAAGACAAAGGCCGGAACGAGAAGAAAAATACTGAATGAAGATCATGTACATTGCAGCGTCTGTTTATCCTTTTCACACCGACGAAGACATGTGGTGAGCACCAACGTTTGAGTCTGTGGACGAAATCCTATGGTGTGACCATTCAAATGAAACCTCTTCAGCAGTACTTTTGCATGGTACCATTTGTTCTAACTTTTGAGTCTGTGGACGAAATCCTATGGTGTGACCATTCAAGTGAAACCTCTTTGGCAGTACTTTTGCATGGTACCATTTGTTTTTCAATATTTTACGAAATGAAATTTGGGATTTTTCTTGAATTTTGTTTGGCACTCTTGGGAGTTTAAAGTGCCACCCTTAGAAAGTTATTTTCAGAAACAACTCTATGTACATAGAGTAGTTGAATGGTAAAATATTTCTTGTTTAGAACGTTGCGTTTGTGAGTTATAGAGATTTGAATTTACAAAATGCTAAATAGATGACGTCAACCCGGGAATTTGCCATTATTTCTACGCCAATTGACAATGCGCAGTTTACAGCCTGAGGATAATTAATTTGATAAATACTTAAAATAAACTGTGGATAGTCAATTGATTCGTGAAAAATAATACTTGGAGGTAAAAACAAATAGTTTTGTTATATAGCTCGAGTTTTTGTCAATACAACGCGCGTGTTGATTGGTTGATTCATCGTCACATGACATCTAACAAACAAACTGTTTCCCGTCAATTGTGCTAAGCGGGCAACATTTCCGAAAGCGGGCAACAATTTTGACGTCAGAGGGTAACGCACGTGATCAGACTGTCACAAAAGGTGGCATTATTATGATGGATCGAGTGCTCGGCGCGTTTTTCAAACTGTCTTGTGTTGTGTTTTTTTTTGTTGCTATCGTCTCGGGAAACATCGAGATTCGAGGGAAACAAAATTCACTGTTTCCCTCGGGACCAGTCATTAAGTGTTTAGTATAATAAATGATTCCCGGGTTGACGTCATCTAATTAGCATTTTGTAAATTCAAATCTCTGTGGCTGTGTTTTCACGAGGCGTATTTTCTCGCTTAACATTCCTGTAGGTAATTTGTTTACTGACCGCGTTAAGCAGCTTAAAAAATTTATGCGTTTTCACGGACAGAACTTTATTCATTTTTCTTATACCATGCGCGATATATTTTCTTTTGTTAAAACAATAGAAAATTAGAACACAAAAGAACGACAATACAATGGCCTTTTTTGTTGTTTAATTGCCGACAAGCTTAAGCGACCTGGTTTGGTGGCTTAAATTTAATGAGAATTCTATTGTAGTTCGCCGACTCGCTTAACTTTAAGCGAGTTGGACAAGCAACTGTTTTCACGAGATTCCCGACTGTCACTCGCTCAGCGACTTGAAAAATCGCTCGTGAAAACACGGCCTGTAACTCACTAACACGACATTCAAAACAAGAAATATTTTACCATTCAACTATTCAATGTACATAGAGTGTATTCTGAAAATAACTTTCTAGGGGCGATAGGCACTTTAAAGGTAAAGGGCTCGTATACCACCTGCCTAAGTAACAAGTAACAGAGAGTAACGGATGTCAGTAGGGTGTTGTTCAAACTTCAGTGTTGTAAGACAGGCCTGACCTGCATCTTATAGAAGTTGTTTAATCCAAACATTCCATATTTCACGTCAACTTTAGACATCACGATGTCATATGGCACAGCCGTATCAGGGTCCAGATACACCTCCCTGCACGGCAAGAAAAAAAAAACAGCATTTTACTGTTAAAAGGAAGTGTGACACAAGGAAAGTACAAAAGAATTTATTGGCGGTTTGTAAGTAAGATATCAAACACGAGGAACACGAGGTGGGTTGAAAAACGAGGCGCAGCCGAGTTTTTTTTTAACCCACTTCAAAGTGTTTGGATACCAGATGAAACACTCTTTTGAGTGTTTGATAAAACGAGGGAATAAAATCGCCAAAATCTATGCAAATTAAGACAGGATATCAAAACCTCCTTCACGGTAGTGATTTCCTTTGTGTTCTCGTCACGAATTTTTAATGAGTTTGAGAAATTCTGATATAGAACGGTTATACTGAATCACTGATACAGAATACTAATAGGATGCTAATAAGCTTCATCGCTATTGTTCTTTTATAAATCAAAATATTCACAGCAAAACTGTATGAATATTTACAATAGCCATATCAATACAGTTCTGTCACTCATATTTTATAAATTACTTTATTACACTGACTTACAGTAGATGGAAACAGTTTATTCACAATAGCCAATCTCTACGAACATTTCTTTTTTGTTTTGTTTTTTCATGTGGGAATTTTTGTTTAATAGTTTGGCTTATAAGTTATCTCCAAAGACCAGAGTTTTTTATTTATTGTTATGAAATTCAAGCATGTCTTAGGGCCCGTTTACACATGCGATTTTTGGTTCATCCTCGGTGTAAGAACCTGTGAAACTCATGAGTGATGTAAAACAAAGAAAACAAAAGGCATAAAACAATAGAGTTAACTGGGAATGCAATACTACAAAGGTGAAAAACAAAGGAAAAAGTCACAGGTTCTTACACCGAGGTAAACCCCGATTTTTGATGCGATTTTTGTCGCGCTCTCCAAGGTAACTTTTGTCGCAAGTGTAAACTAGCGGCGATTCGGATACGATATTTGTTGCGATTTGCTGTGATTTCCCAAAAATCGCCGCCAAGTTGCATCGTGTTTCGAACATGTTCGAAACCTCTGCGACTTCACGCGACAAATCGCGACCAAATCGCCCCGAAATCGCCCTTACTTCACACACGCGATTTGAAGACGCTACTTGCACGCGATAAAAATTGCATCGACAAGTGCGACAAAAATTGCACAAAAAATCGCCTGTGTTAACGGCCTTTAGGATTTAGGAAAGCATACCCTCCGCCCTCCATTCTGAAGGCTGGATCAACTGTGACTTTGACATCATCATCAGCTTGTGTTTCCTGTTCTCGCGCCTCCTGGAGTATTTTCTCCGAGTCAGCTTTAGGATCTGGAGCTGGGCCTTTCCACAACTCATCGCCAGCAGTGGCAAAGTTAAAGCCTGAATCAAAGTCCATCGGTTCTTCTGTATCCTGTTATGAAAGCAGTATGGACAAATTTAACCTTAAATCGTTAATTGTGCCAATGTCTTAGATACAGGAACGAACATTTCATCAACAAATAATTAACCCTATCACTCCCAGAGTCAATTATGGAGACATGTAGTGTAGTTCTAACTTTTGAGTCTGTTGATGAAATCATATGGTGTGACCATTCAAATGAAACCTCTTCAGCAGTACTTTTGCATGGTACCATTTGTTCTAACTTTTGAGTCTGTTGATGAAATCCTATGGTGTAGCCATTCAAATGAAACCTCTTCAGTAGTACTTTTGCATGGTACCATTTGTTCTAACTTTTGAGTCTGTTGATGAAATCCTATGGTGTGACCATTCAAATGAAACCTCTTCAGCAGTACTTTTGCATGGTACCATTTGTTCTAACTTTCGAGTCTGTTGATGAAATCCTATGGTGTAACCATTCAAATGAAACCTCTTCAGCAGTACTTTTGCATGGTACCATTTGTTCTCACTTTTGGGTCTGTCGATGAAATCCTATGGTGTGACCATTCAAATGAAACCTCTTCAGCAGTACTTTTACATGGTACCATTTGTTCTAACTTTCGAGTCTGTTGATGAAATCCTATGGTGTAACCATTCAAATGAAACCTCTTCAGTAGTACTTTTGCATGGTACCATTTGTTCTAACTTTTTAGTCTGTGGATGAAATCCTATGGTGTAACCATTCAAATGAAACCTCTTCAGTAGTACTTTTGCATGGTACCATTTGTTCTAACTTTTGAGTCTGTTGATGAAATCCTATGGTGTGACCTTTCAAATGAAACCTCTTCAACAGTACTTTTGCATGGTACCATTTCTTCTAACTTTTGGGTCTGTCGATGAAATCCTATGGTGTGACCATTCAAATGAAACCTCTTCGGCTGTACTTTTGCATGGTACCATTTGTTTTCCAATATTTTACAAAATGAAATTTAGAATTTTTCTTTAATTTTGATGTCTGGCACTCTCGGGAGTTAAGGGGTTAATCAAGTTTGAACAAAGAAAGTCATGAGAGAGACGGTGATTGGGAAACCCGATCTTGATCTCGATCTCACAGATTTCGGCGATTTTATTAGTTCACTTTCTCCGCATTTAATAATCACTTTGAGAAGCTATATCAAACACTCGATAGTGTTTTATCAGGCATCCAAATACCTCGAAGTGGTTTAAAAAAAATTGGCTGCTCTTCATTTTCTCAAACCACCTTGCCGTCAGCCAGTCATTCCCCAATGGCGACGTTTTGACAGGTCTAGTAGCTAGTCCTTGAGAAGGTCCGTGGTCATTTTGACCCGATCTACGGCTTCACGGGATCAACGTGATGACAATTACAACATCGATCTATCACTGGCTTTATTTAGTGATTCCCGAATAAGCAGTACAGTGAATTTGCACTCACCTTGTTTGCCTCAGTCTCTCCTAGAAGCTCTACCAATGCCTTTGCCATGACTCCAGATCCCTGTTGCTTGGCATAGTAAAGTGGTGTGTGTCCTTGCGAGTCTCTGAGCGCCAGGGGGGCACCAAAACTGGCCAGAAATGTCAGCAGATTGACATTCTCTGCTGAGCCATACTAAAGCAATCGAAAAAAGGCGAATGGTTTAGCTTTTATGATAGTTACCTATATTATATGGGTTCTGAACTCAATTCAATCGATCTGTAAAATTATGAAACTATTCTACTCCATTATAAATTGGTTTAACTTTGCCGTCCGTAAGGCCCGGTTCAAACGTCGAACTTTACATGTGCCGAATCTAATGCAAATGAGTAAAATCTATTGTTATTGCTCATTTGCATTAGGTTCGGCACATGTGAAGTTCGACGTTTGAACCGGGCCTAAGTCAATATAGCTCCGTCGTACTTCGTTTGATTTTTTTCTTTTATTTGAAGCCAACATTAAGCAGTTGGTTTGATGATCAGTTTGTTCGTACGTAACATAATTTCTAAAATATTTTTGGTTTACACGTGACGTCATAAAAATTCAAAACTCTAAATTATGCATCCTACAAAGCTGTTTCTAACATGGTATGTGGATACCAGTGTTACAATTCTTAACAAAACGTTTCAGGTTTTAACCGACGATGTTTTGCTTCCGATTTGTAAAGGTTTTAAATTTATTATATAAACACCAATGAAATACCAGGTGAGCTTTCGCGCGTAAACATCATATCTTCACACGTGACAATAACATGTTATCTTCACACGTGAAAAGATCGCCGTGGCTATGGTTACATAATAAATCGCGCCTTTCGCAACGGCGCCTTTGTCAAAGTAGTCTCGACACAATTCCAGAATGACGGACGAACCGAACTGGAATCTAAATATTCTCGATTATCGACGATAATTCTAAATGCGGATTTACTGATGTGTCCGAAGCTGATGTTGACAAGCTTATTGCTCAACAAGAGAACGAAAATAAATAAAATACGAAGAAAAAGCCCATCTATGACCTCAACATTGTTCTAAACTTTCTTCGCGAGGTTCGGAAAGAAGAGAGAGAATTAAAGAAAAACCCACCGGAGGAGCTGAATGTATACCTCAGTGAGTTCATTATTGCAGCTAGAACGAAGAAAGGTGAACAATATGAGCCGTCTTCTCTCAGAGGAATCTTATCAAGGGTTGACCGTTATCTTACAAGGCGCGAATACAGGAAAAGGCTATTCATTGATCCCGAATTCACGAGATTGAGAGCAAAGCAAAAAGAACTGAAAAAACAAGGTTTGATTTCATTGGTGTTTATATAATAAACAGAACATTACATGGCCGCTTGAAGATACGAAATTTCTCTTCTCGTGTTGAAAAATATTTCACTCGTTCGCTGCGCTCACTCGTGAAATATTTTTCAACACTCGAAGAGAAATTTCGTATCTTCGCACGGCCATGTAATATCCTCTATGTCTCACGCAATTCGTCACGCTATTTCACATAAGCCGTGAAAATAAACAAAATTGAACCAGTTGAAAGTTATTTTTGCATTATGGATGCTTATAAGCCGATTTAATGGAACTTATAGTGAATTCAATCTTATGTGATTTTTTGTGCAATTAAGATTTTGAAGTTTTTGCCGCCATGTTTGTGTCCCTAAGTGGTAAACCAAGATGGCCGCTCCATACATTTTTAGCGGAGCACTTACCAGGCCGAAGGCCTGGCTGCGCAGCCCCATACTCATAGAACCTATGCCGTCATTTTTCATGGTCATGGCTAGCGGAATATTTCGCGGGCGCGTCCGTCCGTCCGCCCGCCGTGTTGGAACAACATCCGGGATCTTGAAAGCAAGGCTTTGTTTTTCGCGCGGCCACACAGCCGTGAGCTCGGTAAACACTTTAGTTGTTTTGTTGTGTCTAGCGAAGTCGTTTTTTTCCTGCATTTTTTCGCGGTTTGCTACTCAAGACAGGGATACTAATTAAGGTATACTCAGAAGCCGCTTTAGTGGAAAAAGACGAGCTTTCAGGGATAAAATCTTGCTTCGAGGAACTTCATGTATTACGTTTTTATCAATGCGGCAGATGTTTGTTTTCTACGGATTTCAGAACCAGAAGCGGAGATTTGAATTTCCAAGCAAGCGAGGGACATAAAGGTAAAACAGATTACAGTTTTCGATGAGAATTTATGTTGATATCAATCTGTGAGTGACTTTTTATTAGTATTATTGTTGGTTTTGGAGAATTGATTTTAAAACGTGCTTTAATTCAGTTGTATCGATCTCTTGAATTTCATCGAAGAAAGCTTGAACTCGATGAGCTATAATTAAATGGTACGCGTTTTGCTTTTAAACGTAAACTAATGGAGATTTGAATAAATTTTTTCGAAAGAAGATTGTGTTGTCCATTTTTATGTGTTTGTTCATTCATTAGGTAGATTGAAAAGCGATTTTATGTAAACAAAACAAGACTTTGATTTTATAACACAGTTCTATCTTCACTCGCATCGCCTTATGCAAATATGTTTGTGTATTTTTGCAATTTTTGATTTTCAAATCAGTTTCTCGGGCAATTTTTGACAAACATAAACTGTATTTTATTCGGAAACTAGTGGTACTAGTTATTCTAGACAGAGAAAAGTTGTTTTTGCGAACTTTTGTACGGTCTTTAAAAATGTACTGTGCAGACGGTCGCGTATTTATAAATACTGTTTTTGAGAATTGCTAAAATTGAAAATAGTCCGTTCGTCAATCTTAATTCTTGTGCTTCCAACCTTTCACCTTAGTTAAGTTTCACCTTAGTTAAGCTTGTTCAAAGTGCGACGCTGTTAGGCTTGGGCTATGTATATATATTACTAAAGATGTCTAACACTCGTTCGCCTATAACTCTCAAAAGAAATGCTCTTGCGCTTCAAAATTTGACCCAGATGTGCAGTTCTAAACTCTGTACATTTCCACAAACATTTGGCAATTGAAATCTGTTTTTGATGCTTCTCAGTTTTGATTTAACTTTAGTGCAAACCAAGAATACATTCGATGTACGTTTTCAGCATTCCAGTGCGGGGTAAAACAATGGACCACTATACCCCACAAGTAAACAGTCACCACATGTTGTGTTGTTATATTGCTGTGGTTTTTCTCAATAGAACGCGCGCGCTGCTTGGTTGATTCATCGTCACATGACATCTAACAAACAAACTGTTTCCCGCCAATTGTGCTAAGCGGGCAACATTTGCGAAAGCGGGCGACAATTTTGACGTCAGAGGGTAACATTGCACTGTTGCCCGCTAGCGCACGTGATCAGACCGTGACAAAAGGTGGCATGATTATGATGGATCGAGTGCTCGGCGCGTTTTTCAAACTGTGGTTTTTTTTTGTGTTGCTATATAACAAATCACTTAATGACTGGTCCCGAGGGAAACATCGAGATTCGAGGGAAACAAAATTCACTGTTTCCCGAGGGATCAGTCATTTAGGGCCGATTCACACTGTGACATAAGCATAAGCATAAGCAGACTCAGTAACGTGTTATTCATTAGTTCCAATTGTTCGAACAAAACAGAACAATAGGCACTAATGATCAACGTGTTACTGAGTCTGCGTATGCTTATGCTTATGTCACAGTGTGAATCGGCCCTAAGTGTTCATTGTTACCTCTCTGTTCTGCACACAGTGGTGTATCACAGATTTTCCATCGTTGTCCTGCAGCGTCAGATCAACAAGTGTTGTTTCCTTTGTCTTCCACACGCTTCTGTCATCAGTGGCAAATATCAGCACTTTGACCATGTCCATCATGTTGTTACGAACAACTTCCATGAGCGGTGTGCGACCATCATGCTGAAAGAGATGCAAAACAAATTAAATAGAAAGTAAAACGGAGGACATAATGCGCACAAGGCTGGTAAGAGTACAAATTAACCCAGGACCTACTACAATTATAGAACAGCATTGTATTTGCTCCGCCCATTTCTCCATTCATAATGATATACATGTACGAGAAATAGAGAATAGCACATAGGTAGATGGAGATATTTATACATTAATTTTTTAAGATTAATTAATGTTTAATACAACTGCCAAGTTTCAAATTCATTGAAACAATCTAAGGCTGTCAATTTTTAGCGCCAACTCAAGAAAATATTGAGCTGATTTTCGTGCTTGTGGCTTGTTGTTTCATTATGCATCTCCATTGTATCAAATTGCCGTGGAATTGTAGCTTTCAGTACATCATGAATTCATGTAACACTAAAAACAAAGCAATGAAGTGTTTATGAATTCATTATGTACTGAAATTTACAATTGCATGGCGATTCGAGACAATGGAGACGCATAATAGGGCCATTTATACGGGAGAAAATAAGACGCGTCTTATCTAAGACGCGACTTAAATAAGATGCGAAGTGTACCATTTATACGTTTGCGTCCAACATAAGACGCGAAGATCACGTATAAATGGTTCGCGTCTTATTTTTGATACGGCGCACTTGTTGTTCACGTCTTATTTAGAACACGAAAGCATTTATACGAGGAAGTTCACGTCTTATTTAGGACGCGGACAAAATAAGAACAGCTGAAAACCCTGTTCTAAGATAAGACGCGTCTTATTTAAGTCGCGTCTAAAATAAGACACGAATGCTTATTTTGTACTGTTTATACGATCGGTTCGCGTCTTATTTAAGTCGCGTCTTAGATAAGACGCGTCTTATTTTCTGTCGTATAAATGGCCCTAATGAGATCAACAAACCACTTTCATGAAAATCAGCTCAATATTTTCCTACGTTGAGGCTGTAAATTGACAGCCTTAGAACGTTTCAATGAATTTGAAACTTGGCAGTTGTATTGAATATTAATTAATCTTTATGAGGACTAAGTTTTAAAAAAATTCATCGTGCGCTTTTTAATTCATGACAATTTTAATAAGTGTAGGGTCAACTTTTGATGTAAAAGCGAAATAACATGCCACTCCAGTTCATATTCAAGGTAATATTTCTGAAATGCAAACAGAGCGATTTCCTTGAGATTTTTACCTAAGGTATTTGGATGGTATAAAATTCATGTCAGACCAAAACATTATTTTATCAAGCCTTGTAGACATAAGTTTTAATAACATTTCAAAATTGTTTTGTTTTTGTTGTATTTTAACACCTTAAAACTTCACTCGAAATTTTCTCGAAAAGGCTTCCATAAAAATTTGTAAAATTTTGTAGACCTAAGGACAAGTACGTCAGGTCGAAGATCCAGAGAGCGTTTTCCAAAATTATCTCTTGATGACAAGTAATTCGGTATTATGTAAAACAGGAAGTGACGTCATAACGTTGCTTTGGCAACTCCGATTTCCATAAAACTAATCTCATCTGAAACTTTAATCTTTCTCTAGTACAGCTGTGGCAATCGATTTTCCGTTGGCTCGTTTGTGGTGGTACACAAGTTTCTCAAAGCTAAACGGTATCGTCGCTCAAAAACCCAGTCGAGCCACCTTAAGGTCGCGGGGACAGGTTCCGCTCATCAGTATGCATTTATGAAAAGAGTATGCACGAAGTGCGACGGCTGATACCGAAAATGCGCTAAATATTCACGAACAGGCTCTGTGATGTTTCTGCATCAATAATTGCACGTGCAAAGCGCTGTCTGGTAAAATACACTATTTTTTAACGCATTGTTCTTTCCGCATGAAGTTG
Organism: Cladopsammia gracilis; assembly: GCA_022457155.1. Lineage (NCBI taxonomy): Eukaryota > Metazoa > Cnidaria > Anthozoa > Scleractinia > Dendrophylliidae > Cladopsammia > Cladopsammia gracilis. The sequence continues at coordinate 2,432,641 of JAJGOT010000036.1, read as the reverse complement.
ACAATAGCCCGTGGATTAAAATTAGCAAAATTACCATAAATTTATATTTTTTTGCATTCATGTTTGCTCGGGAAGCCTTCGGAAGCGTAAAATCAAGCAATTTTGTGTCCAAGAATTCAGCGCGGATAGAGAATTTTATGAGTTGACACTGCAAGGAGGTAAACTAGGTATATTGTAGATTGTCATATCTGACTCAAAATTTTTAAATAGGCTTTGAAAGGGAAGATATGAGGCTTCAAATTCTAACATGGACAATTTTACTCCTTTAAAAGCTAATAACTTCTAATTAAAGTTGAAATAAAAAAAAATCGGAGTCAGATATGACACAATAGACGTTTTGACGGATCAGTGAGTGGGAAAATCAACTTGCTTTGTGTTCTTCTCGAGGAGCAAACTTGGACACAAAACCACGTTTTAAGAAAAGATAACTTTAGTGGCTTACAGCATTGCAGCAAAGCGCGATCCCCTCAATAAAAAACAATCCTTACGCAATTCCATTATTCGCCAATATCTCTGTTAAATTTTAGCGAAATCGGCTTTCAAACGTTCACGATATAACGTTTTTCAAAGTGACACCCCTGCCAAAATTTTGCCTTATGAATTTATTCATGGAAGGTATCCCCCGCGACCTTAATGAGCGAAAACAATGCTTCTGCACGTGCGTTTTACATTTTGGTACATGTATATCTTTGCCATTTCTTGCAAAACAACAACGTCTAATGATCAAATTATAGGTTTTGTGAAGAACGTGAACACACCACGGTTAATTTTCCTTTCTCCTTTTGAACTTCGAAGCCATCCCTACGAATTCAGCTCCTAGACAATTCGGTCACATAAAGCAAATTAAACAAATCGGAACAATTGCAAAGTAGTTAAATAGAGCTCGTCTGTTTTTTTCTTTTTTTTTTTTCTTCAATGACGTTTACCTTGGCACTGCCGTCGTGATTGCTAAAGCTCCTTACTATCGCTGACGGCGGGGGTAGGCGAAAAAGAGACACTCGTTTTCCCCGCTTAATCGCGCGCCGGTTTTTCGCTGCTTCCCAGTCCCACAATCTCAACACGTGGAACAGGCTAATATCTCACGGACAAATCAAACAGATTACCTTTGGGAAGTTAACTGAGGCTCCGTGTTTCAGTAGATAAGTGACGACCTTCTCTTTGCTTGACACAGCAGACTCGATCAAAGGAGTGGTGGTATCTTTGGATGTTTCATCATCACCCACACTGTAGCACACATCCAAGTTCTTGACGTGACAAGTTGAGGGGCTCACAAAGAACCTTTTGAACGCAAATGGAATTTCAATTTTAGTTCAAGGGAAAGGCAATGGGGCAATGCGATGGAGTTTTCGCTGTTGTTTGGTAAAGACTTCACAAAACATCACTAAAGGCTAGTTCTCATAAAATCGTCCCGGTCGTCCGAGTCGTTTCAAACAGTGCACGGACAACCAGGACGATTATATGAGAACACTTCTGAGACGACCCGGGACGATCGCAAACGACCCGGACGACTGGGACGATCGCGGTCGCTTGGATAGAACTGTGTTGGGACGATCGTGAATAATCGCGTGACAAAACACTTTTCGGGTGTTATTTCCAACGATTGGAAGCCGTGTTTGTTTTCTGGCAATCAGAAACCGCTGTTCAAACGAAACGAAGACACGCCGGGATTATTTTTAGTATTTCGGCAACCTTGTCCAGGATTTTCTACGCCCGCCCAGCCCGAGAAGGACCTGGGGACGAGGTTGCTAACGTTCCTATAGAGAGCTTAAGCAAGCACGACGCCGACGGCAGCGAGAACGGCACAAACCAATAGGTTTAATGAGCGAAAACAATGCCTCTGCACGTGCGTTTTACATTTTGGTACATTTCTTTGCTGTTCCCTGCAAAACAACGACGTCCAATGATCAAATTATAGGTTTTGTGGAGAACGTGAACACACGACGGTTAATTTTCCTTTCTCCATTTGAACTGGAAAGCCATCCCTTCAAATTCAGCTCCTGGACAATTCAGTCACATTAGACAAACTAAACAAATTGATGTAACTGCAAAGTAGTTTAAAATAGCGCGAATCCTTTTTTCAAGTGACGTTTTCCTTGGCGTTGCCGTCGTCGTTGCTTAAGCTCCCTAATATCTCGAGTCGCACTTACTCCACGAGCGCTATTATTCCACTCTCTGTGATGGAAAACACTGCAGCAAACGGAGTAATTCCACCCTTGTCAGCCACGTCCAGAGAAGAAGGTGAGTGTTCTAAAACAAAATCACAAGTTATGATGAGAAAAAAATCAAAGGCTCCGAAAAGCTAAATACTTTTATAGCGCTCCCTAATGGGACTTTTCAGAATTAATAAAATAAGAACAAGATGAAAGAAAGCAGTCTTTGCTTGAAAACATGTTTTTCTTTTCGCTTCTAAAATGATTGCAAAGAGTAAACATTTAATTTTTTCTAATTTGATAAGATATAAAATGGCCAAAGGGAATTCTGCAATCAGTGATATAAAATATATCAACTTTATACCCCACAAAAACCTGCAAAATGCCAGGTTGTGGCTGCAAGCAGCATAATGCAGGGGAGTGGCACCCTGAGAGTCAACAGCACCAGCAGCAACACCCCTCTGAACAAGATGATTGGCAATCTGAACAAAAATTAACAAAAAAAGATTAGTTCCTTCTGTAAGATAATGTGCGACGTGCGAGCAACCACATGTCAATCATTCCTGGGAGAAACTCCTGAAAATTGTTATTCCTATGTTTAATGCAAGAGAGAAACGCCTGTAAATTGAATAACAATAAAGATATTAAAGTGCCTTTTACCCTTAAATACATATTTTCAGAATGAACTCCTTCTTGGTTTGAACGTCGCGTTATTGAGTTATAGATTTGAATTTACAAAACTGTGGATAGTCAATTGATTCGTAAAAAAATATTACTTGGGGTGAAAACAATAACGCGACGTTCAAAACAAGAAATATTTCACTATTTAACTATTCAATGTGCGTAGAGTTGATTCTGAAATATAGGCACTTTAAGGGCGGTTCAATATGTTTGTCTGAACTTGATATTCTAGTAGAATATCATGTAGAATGAAAACACGTACTCAACAAACTACTAGCTGTAGTAAGTACACAAATATATAGATAGATCGAACATTTTTTGGATGTGTAAAAAAATTTTCTTCCATTCAAAGATCCCTTGGAATATTGGCACGCAACAAGTCGGATTAACCCTCGGGTCATTATGTTTTACGAAGATACATTTTTTTTACAAAATGAGATTCCAGGGTTTGAATATTTTTCGACCATTACCTCTTCAACCACTTGCGTCCATAAATGTGCGGAATGAATGGCCAATAAATGAAGCAAGTTACGACCTTTCTTGTCTACGCCCTGAACGGATGCATCTTTTCTTTGTTTCCTTAACAGTGCCCAAGCAAGATCCAGCTTATTAGATTCCAGAGTTGCCTAAAATAACAAGTTATGGCATATTATAATATTTTATTGCTTCAGTGTCACCAGAACGAGTACACTTTGTCGCATGCGACACACGCCATGCTTACGACATGCTTACAACACGAATTGCTTCGTGTAAATCAGCTCAAGTGATGTTGTAAAGGCCGATTTACACGGCACAACTTTGTCGCATGCGATTTTTTGGTTATTCCAGGCAGCTTGTACTCTAACGTTATTTTAAATAAATTCTTTAAAATATACAGTCGATCCCATTAACGTTATTCAAGAAAAAAAGACGTTTACAAGTTAACAAAAGTCACGTGCCTCATTAACATTCAAATTACGCGCGTGTGGAAACTGAATTATTCCATTGGAACGTGCAGCTGAACACATGTGTAGAAAATGGCCACGGCGGGAAGTTCAAAACAGTTTTTAAACTGTTTAGAAGTACGCGTTTTGGATGAAAAGAAAAAAAGTAGTTACCTAACAAGAAGAATAACTAATTTCCCAGTTCTGGAAAGCGTCGAAGAATTCTGTTCGAAACTAGCTCACATTCTGCCAGATTTGGCGGATAAGCTTATGAAAAAATGTCATGGCTATATTCTAACCAGAAACAAAAAAAATTTCAATAATATCCTCAAACGACTTGGAGGTTGCATATAAATAATGAGTAAATCCATATGTACCTTCTTACGTGTAAATCCAAGCCTATGCACAGTTCTGCACAATGTTTGTGGGCTAAAAGCGGAGCCGGTTGCAAGGAATATTTTCGATGCTATTTCATTTAATTGCATTTCTGGATGTTCTAAAAGACACTCCATGATCATGTACTCTTCGTGCGGAAAAAGACAAGTTGTCTCAGGTGGACGACCGATCGGCCAAGGCTTTACATCGCCGTTAGCATAGAAGTTAGCACAAGTGCGTTTAACTGTCATTGGACTTACAAAGAGATTAGTAGCTATCTCCTGGTACCTTTTTGCATAAAACAAGTGTTGATATATTATTCTCCACCTCAAATCGTCGGAAAAAGGACGAGGCATCTTTGAATATCAACGACTTTTCGCCGTGTTATTATTACGTGTTATTATGCAAATTCAAGGTCCCGCGCGAGGAAATTGAATATTTAATTGTTTTGTAAACTTGTAAACTTCTTTTTTCTTGAACAACGTTAATGGGATCGACTGTATCTGTAAGGCAAGAGTACAAAGAAAGGTGGTTGTTGTTGTTGTTGTTGCAAGTTAAGGTCAGGCGTGCGTTTCTGAATGCTCCTCAAAACGTATCGGGCCCGAGAACTCTTTTTAAATCATTTTCTATCCAATGGAGCTAGGCGTAGGTTTTCACACATTAACCATCTCTTGTTTCGTCAACTTAGACTTTGTTACTTAGCTTTTAACCTCAACAAAAACTGGATCTTTGTTGGAAAATGTAGTGCTTTTCCGAAGAAAACACATGTAAATTAACACTATTTCCCCACAAAGGCAAGGAGGATATTCGAAATATCTCTAATTGTTGCCGAATGTATTAAACAGGCCAGTACTAAGAGTTCGTTGAACCCATTGCCACAACCTACCCACCTACCTCCCCCCCCCCCCCCCCCCACCCCCCCAAACAAAAAAAGAGCTCAGATCTATAGAGAGAACCGCAACCTCAGTTGCCTCGCGCTCTGCCATGGAGGCAATTTTGACTAATTTATGTCTTGAGATAAGCTGCCAAAAATCTGCAAAACCAGAAATAACGAGGCATGTGTATTTTGACATGTAATTTGGACTGAGGCAGCACAAAAATGAAAAACAATTACCTTGGAGTAAACAGGCTATTTGTGAATAATATCAAAGTGTGCAGACGTGTGACTCACCTGAATAGCTTCTATAAAGTCTAACCCAGCAACCTCTAACATCAAATAAGCTATTCCCTGCCAGTTGTTATCAATCACTACACGGAATGCACTTCTGATATCGGGCTTGGGGTCTGACAAGTCAACAACATTCTTCCACACCCACAAACTTTCTTTCTTCCTAGAAAATACAATGTTGAACTACAATAAGCCGTGTGTTTACATGAGATTACTTTGATCACAAAAATATTATAGTTGTTCATTATATTTTAATATAAATAATATCAATTTACAACTTTTGCCCTTGGCTTGAAGGGTCTTGTTCCTGAATACTTATCATCTACATTTCTTAAACGCAATGGAACGCGCTACTCTTTAAGGGGCTCTGTAAACAAACTAGTTGTCCCTCTTTCACGAACTAACTATTTGAAAAATAGCTTTTTATAAATTAGAGACACGGCATTCATGGAAAACAGATTTAGTTAACGATTATAGTAATGTTTAGATTAGTATTTTATTTACCTAGTCCCGGTTGTTCAAAAGGTGGATAGCGCTATCCACCGGATAAATCACTATCAAGTGGATAAGTATTAACAAAATCCGTTGTAGTGATTTATCCGGTGGAGAACGCTATCCCCTTTTTCAACAACAGGGTCCTAATGTATTTATTTTTTAAACCGTGTATAAATAAATGTAAATAAATATATACAATATATAAATAAATTACGACAATAGAGTAGTCTCATATAACCCGTGAATTAGACATTAGACAAATTCAATTGTTCTCTTTTATTTACTTTTGACTATAAGACAATAACTGTTTAAGTTTGTTTCCCGGGTTTTGTGAAATCACTCTACTACAATTAAAAAACTAAGAACTGCTATTTACTATAGGCGGACGAAAGAATTACGCCAAAAATTAATCACAATATAACAATTAAAAATTTTAAAAACAGCTGTTTACAAAACATGAAACTGCGCATCACGTAGACGAGCGTAGCACTGCTGGCAATTAAAAATGAATTGTCTTTGGTGATTGACACTGGTGCATACTTTAAAGTTGAAGCAGACCTTAAATTATACCAGTGCTCGGCTGGCCAGTCTAGAAAACGCTTGCAAGGATGACCGTCTGACCACGTTTAAACTCCTTTCTTGTAAACTTATTTCGCCTAACAGCTAGCGACTTGACTGTGGTTCTTGGGAGCCCTGTTATGGTATGATAGCCCTATAGAGCGGCTTTGCTTCCAATCGAGTGTCCAAAACTCAAGTGACTACTTTGGCCAATCACAACAGAAACAGACAATCCAATGAACCAATTAGAACTCAAAGCAATGCATGTAGCCGGCGCCAAGCGCGGGAAAATGCGTGCGAGCAAGTCACGATTGGTTTTGACTTCCTCAAGAGATTGGCCTGTCTGCAGACGGGATTAATAAAAAAAAAAAACCAAGAGCTTGACTCACTTTTTTTTATAACGCTCCCAGTCATCTGGTGTAAGTGGTTTTATGACCTGACAAGATGCTGGTGCATTACTCTGCATGAACATCATGGCACAACTATTAAAAAGAACAAGAATATAGAATTAAAGAAATAAGGTAGAGCTGTTGGTTTAACCAACTACTCCTAGGTGACTCCTACATTAACGCGTCATTCATTTAAAGGGACTCCTTCAACCACTGTCCTTTGCGCGCGTCTATTATTGTTTTTCTTTCTTTAGTTGAAAGTTCACAACCAAAATGGACCAAAAAAATCAAATTATGAAAACTAAAACAACTTTAAATAGATAGCTTATACAGCCAGCCTTAAAGATTGCAAAGATAGAATCGGATGAACAAAGACACTCGTGAGTTTAGCAATATCTGTATTACAGAAAATGTCGCAAAGCACACTGGTTGAAGGTGTCCCTTTAACTGACATAAAAGTCATTGTTTACTGTAAACGGCGGGAGACTGTCTGCAGCACTAACACAGTGCAGAATGCAGAAGATAAAACACAGAACACAGAAAATAAAACACAGAACACAACAGAAGATAAAGATCAAAAAAAGCACAATAAGCACTATCACCAACCTTCTGAAACAAAGCCCGTGGTGTTAGCTACCAGGCCACCCCACCTTTACCGATGCACAATCAAGCAACCTATTCCAAACTGTTCACGTAGTTCACTGATCACTGAAGCGCGGACCAAACAGGACCGCAAGACATGCAATTTGGAAAATGACAACTTGAGTTGACTTGCGCTGGGTGGCCAAACGGAATCGCAAGCTGACTTGCAAGTACACGCAAGTTGGGTCGGCCTAGTCCCGCGCGGTCTTGCTTGTAATTGCGTTGAATAGACCAATTTAGCTTGTATGTTTTGTTTTCCCAATGAAGATCATGCGATGTTACCCTAGAGAACTGTTTCTTTTAAATTTTGTTTTCTTCACGTGCATATGTATGCATAATTTATGGACAAATTAAGGACAAATTCCCTTGAGAACATCACATGACCTACATTGGGAAAACAAAACATACAAGCTAAAGAGGTCTATTGTGACAATAACGTGCGTTTGTTGGTCAAACGTGAAAAACGTGCGCCTGTTCTTACGGACAAATTTGAGCTCCATCTAATTAATCGCAAGTCAGGCCATCACAAATACACATGCTTTGAAATTGGCAGGAAATACATACCCATTGTGACCTTCACGCACCGCCAACGATAGCGGAGTGTTACCATCGTTATCTTTAATCTCAAGAGATGCTCCTTTCTGTTTACAGATAGAAGTAAAAAGAAATACAAGAGTTACAGCATACATTTACAGTTAAGATACAGGACACGCATGCTGTGATTTATTGTAAGCCACTTTTTCACACACTAAAAACAGCAGTATAAACACTCGTTTATCATTTCACATTTTCATACATCATATATGCCTACGACCCGACACGGGTTTAAAAACAAATCGTTAGATATGGCACAGACTACTGAATAAATGCGACATTATCGACACGTGACCACTTTATTTTGTAGGGGTTTAAGTATTGTAAGATATCGAAAATCCAAAATTCTCCTTTAGAGCAGTTTTCAATTGAGTGTTGAAAGTAATTACACATTTGCTTTGGTTTTGCATTGCTACGCTTTGTGATTGGCTAAAAAATCTCGCGCCACTTTCTCGACCAATCAGAAGTAAAACCAAAACCAATCGTGACTTGCTCACACGCGTTTTCCCGCGCTTGGCGCTGCCGACATGTAATTGCTTCGAGCTCTGATTGGTTCATTGGATTGTTTACGACTGCTGTGATTGGTCAGAGTAATTACTTTGGTTTTGGTTTTACGACACTCAAATGAAGACCGCTCTATACCACCGGGTAGGATTATAACTAAACTTTGCGTTTATGTCCGACGGTTAAATCTTGATGGTGGATTTCTGGAAATAATGACATCAATTCGGCAAAATGTGAAACAATAAATGGTTTTTATCAACCTGAATAAGGTTCAAAGCACAAATTGTGGATCCTCTGAGAGCTGCTCTGTGGAGAGGTGTTTGTCCGAAGTTATCTTGATGATTAACTTGTGCCCTGACATCTTTTCCCTGCTCAGCCATCGCTTGACACAACACGCTTGCAACAGATATGGGGTCGGACATGCTGTAATCTTTGTGTCTGTAGAAAAACGTTAGTACAGAAATTAAATTTGACCTTGATATGGTGATAGCAAAAGATAAGTGAGCTGTCGATTCTGTGTTTATTACCAGAGATTTAAGGTGATTCCTCAGTATTGCACTGCGCATCCTGTACTGCGCATAACACACGTATTAGTCCTTTCATGGCAGCCAGTTGATAACAACACTCTTTTTAGTGAACGGTTTTTAAAACACGCAGCTGGAAATTTCATTTTCTTACGAGTATTTTTCAAAAGGAGAATTACCATAATTTATAAGCAATGAGCGTGCGCGGTTGAGCAAAATGAGCGCGCGCACATTTTGGAGGATGGAATGTTTTTTATCAAAGGCCCGCAAGCTCGTTAGAAAATACGACTGTCTTTTTCTCTCTAACGAGCATGGTGACCTATATTTTTTATTGCATCATTTTGATGTTAAATTAATGCTTTTTAAGTTAACAAAAATAAAAAAAAATTCCTCGACAGGAAAAAAAAGATATCGCTAAAAAAGTTCTCAAATCAGTTACTCGTGGGAGCAAATTGATGACCTTGAAAACATGGACGCGAGGAACGTTTTGAGTCCGTGTCATTTGAAGTTGTGTGACGTTTTTATAAATTGTATTTTAAAGTGTTCCCATATGGTGGAGACTTTAACCTATCAAGTTTTTTTGAAGAATTGTAAACTTTGCTTTCACGGGTTACCGGGAAAAGAAACATGAACCGATCAAATATGACGTGTGTGATCGATATTGCTATAGGCATAAATGGGGCAGCATTGGTCCATCATATCTCTTTACCAAGCATGGTGACCTATCTTTTTTATTGAATTTTTCGAAACAACTTATGGTAGGGAGCTGTTAGGGAAAATTAAAAAAAAATCGTTCGACAACTTTTATTTCTGAGGAATCACCTTAACATGCATCATTTCATTGTAAATATTAACTTCCTAACGCAAAAAGCGCCAAGTAAAATCAATGAAATTCCGAAATAGACCAATTTACAGTTGTCTACTTAGTAACCTGGCCTTTGTGTGGAAATGAGGCTGGAGTTGACCTTGTTTTGATAGAAACCTTTCTTCTTTTCATATGTAAACCATGTTGTTCTTATGCTAACTAACATGATTTACATATGAAAAGCAGGAAGGTTTGTTTCAAAACAAAGTCAACTCCAGCCTCACTTTCACTCAAAGGCCAGGGTACAAAGCACTCAACAGTAAAATGGTCTATCAAGGTCGCGGGGGACAGGTTCCGCTCATCAGTATGCATTTATGAAAAGAGTATACACCTTATTCATAAATGGCGGCCGATTTATTATTCTTTTGTATTTATTTTAATTAGCCTCACTAGCCTCATTTAAAGGCTGGTTCTCATATAATCGTCCCGGTCGTCCCGGTCGTCCGAGTCGTTTCAAAATTTTTTTGCAAACGACTCAGACGATCGGGACGACTCAAGCGATTTGGGTTCTCATATGATCGTCCCGGTCGTCTCGAACGTCAATAGCGCAGTCGTAAACTGTGTCCGACAACATGTTTTGGGCAATAATACTGCATTCTGGGGTAGATTTGAGTCGCTTCGATCGCCTCAGCCGTCCCTGTCGCCTGAGAGTAGCTCTCATATGATCGTCCCCGATTATTCACGATCGTCCCAGTCGTCCGGATAGAGCACAGTTCTATCCAAGCGACCGCGATCGTCCCAGTCGTCCGGGTCGCTTGCGATCGTCCCGGGTCGTCTCAGAAGTGTTCTCATATAATCGTCCCGGTCGTCCGTACACTTTTTGAAACGACTTGGACGACCGGGACGACCGGGACGATTATATGAGAACCAGCCTTTAGAGTATAAGTTCTTTTGAATTTTGCACATGCTAACGAGGCTAGTGAAGCTAATTAAAATAAATACAAAAGAATAATAAATCGGCCGCCATTTATGAATAAGGTGTATGCACGAAGTGCGACGGCTGATACCGAAAATACGCGAAATATTCACGAACAGGCTCTGTAATGTTTCTGCATCAATAATTGCACGTGCAAAGCGTGTCAACGCTTTGTTCTTTCTGCATGAAGTGTTGACAATAGCCCGAGGATTAAAATTGGCAAAATTACCATATATATATTTTTTGCATTCGTGTTTGCTCGGGAAGCCTTCGGAAGCGTAAAAACAAGCAATTTTGTGTCCAAGAATTCAGCGCGGATAGAGAATTTCATGAGTTGATACTGCAGGGAGGTACACTAGGTGTATTGTAGATTGTCATATCTGACTCAAAATGTTTAAATAGGCTTTCAAAGGGAAGATATGAGGCTTCAAATTCTAACATGGACAATTTTACTCCTTTAAAACCTTTAATTAAAGTTGAAATCAAAAAATCGAAGTCAGATATGACACAATAGACGTTTTGACGGATCAGTGATTGGCGAAATCAACTTGCTTTGTGTTCTTCTCGAGGAGCAAACTTGGACACAAAACCACGTTTTAAAACAAACTATCTTTACTAGCTTACAGCATTGACGCAAAGCGCGATCCCTTCAATAAAAAACAATCCTTATGCACTTCCATTATTCTCCAATATCTCTGTTAAATGTTAGCGAAATCGGCTTTCAAACGTTCACGATATAACGTTTTTCAAAGTGACACTCCCGCTAAAATTTTGCCTTATGAATTTATTCATTGCCAGGTATCCCCCGCGACCTTAACAATATATACCAAAGCCTCCAATCCACAATGTGGAAATTTTAATTAGAATAAGAGGAGTAATGAAAGGCAGATGGCAAGTCAAAAGTGAGGCCGGTATTTTCAAAATAATAGTTCGACTTGAGCAAGTCGAACCGTTATTTTGAAAATATCGCCTCCGCAAGCCACAAATCGCCAAAATAAACACAGTAAAACAAAGTTGAACAATATGGCAGTGTTTTGAGAGTTTTTATAGCATTTTCATCACTTTTAAAAGCCTTAATTTCGCCTTTATTGAGGCTAGATTTATAAACCGATACGGCCATTACAGTTGCAGAGGATGGTAAACCTGTGGTCATCCTGCACGGCATCTTCAGGCAGTTTCTTGGTGTTGCAGGTGTTGTGATCACCAAGTGACGTAAAACAAAAGATTCAAAAGACACTGAACAATAGGTCGTGACTGGAATGGATACTCCAAAATCAGGTTGGATCACCTCGGACACTTATTGAGAATTATATAACGTATTGTCGACACTTAGAATTTATTTTCAATAAATGTTTAAGTGTAAAAAAGAAAATCTAAAATCCCCACTCAGGATTGAACCTGTGACTTCAGCTAGGCGTAGGCTTACATAGCCTACTGTACCACCTAGCTTCTCAGGTTGCTTAGTCCTAAATTTAACTATATAAACTGCTTCCCCTAACCTCAACTGAAAGCTAACCAGTTACTCCGTTATATAAGTCTCAATAAGGTGTCCAACCTGATTTTGGAGTATCCATTCTAGTCACCACCCTGAACAATACCCACAGTATTACACAGTAGCTGACCAACAATATGTCATGACCGTGGGACAAAGACATGATGAACATTACATTCTCATTTTATTATCGAGCTTAATATTAACCATCTTTCTTTATTTATCGTCTCACATGACGCTTTCAACATTACTGATCCTAGCAGGACGCAGGAAGCATGTCATATATGAACCTAGTAGATGGCCTAGCTCGCCACCAGTCTCTCGTTGCTCAGTGGATAGATCATCCGACCGGTGTGTGAACCTAGTATATGGCCTGGCTCGCCACCAGTCTCTCGTTGCTCAGTGGACAGAGCATCCGACCCGTGTGCGGAAGGGCATAGGTTCGATTCCTGTCAGGACCCCTGATTTTTTTTCTGTGTTTCACGTTTGTGACATGATCCAGACATGAACATTACATCTTTAGAGCAGTTTTCAATTGAGTGTCGAAAGTAATTACACAATTGCTTTCAATTGGTTTTGCATTGCTACGCTTCGTGATTGGCTAAAAAATCTTGCGCCACTTTCTCGACCAATCAGAAGTAAAACCAAAACCAATCGTGACTTGCTCGCACGCGTTTTCCCGCGCTTGGCGCCGCCGACATGTAATTGCTTCGAGCTCTGATTGGTTCATTGGATTGTTTACGACTGCTGTGATTGGTCAGAGTAATTACTTTGGTTTTGGTTTTACGGGTTCCCATAACGCGCATCATATGGAAAACTGCTCTATTGTATTTCATTACCAAGCTTAAAACTTACCATCTTTCTTTATTTATAACCAACAATAGTTTCCAAAACATCACAAAATACCCCATCTTCAGTGATCTATGTAATGTATACAGTACGAATGGAGAAATTGAATCGGATATACCAGCTGTGAGCCAAAGGGAAGTCTGCTTATCGGATCTATTCAACTTGAATACCTTTCGGTTTGTGAATACGGTGCTACATATGACAGGAATTCATCTGAATTCAACGTTTATCGTTTTGTCGATACAAATCAAATCAAGCTGAGTAAAATGAACAAAAGGTTTTGTAAATCAGAACGAAATTTGAACCTGATTTAAAGATATCCATTGATTTATTTATTTTGTAAAGCTTACCTTCCATGCATTTTAACAAAGGCATAGTGAAGAGGAATCCTGCTATGAAGATCCAAATCAGTGGTGTTTGCTCCATGTTTGATCAACAAATCCTCTACCTCAGTGATCGTCTCAAAGCCACCGGTGGTACAGTTTACAGAGTAATGAAGAGGTGTACGCTGCTTGATATCTGCACTATTTACACCAGCACCAGCTTCAATCAAAGCTGTGCAGAGCTTTAGGGGAGTAGAGTTGCTGTCTGCAGTAGAACAAATAAGATGCAAATGAAAGAAGAAAGAACTACCTTTATCCATAATAAGGGAGAGTCCATATTTAGCAGATATCAAGATCACTTGTATAGTATAGTGAAGTGCTAGAAAGATAAGTTTAATTTTTTTTGTTTTATAACTTAAATTGTATTTTAACTTAATTGTCGAGCATTTTTTACATAAGCCTCTGGGCTCGGGAGATTGGGTAACCACTCCCTACGTGTATCGACTATAAATAAATTATTACTATTACTATAATTACTATTTCATTCGTTCATGTGGAAATGCTGATTGTAAACAAAGTTTCGCCTTTTGCCTAAAACCAACAACAAAAGATGAAATACCATTAGGGTTGGAGACAGCCCAAGACAGAGCAGTGCGACCAGCATTGTCAGCAATGTTGGGATCTGCTTTTGCTTCCAACAAGTCTTTTAGCGTAACAAGACGCACACTGGATGGCCTGCGAAACACACAATTTGATACATAAAGATGGTTGAACTAGAAACATAGCTAAAGAACGTAAACTGCAATATGTACCAACCAACCCGGAAGCCTCTTGGTCTTAATGACATACATGAAATTCCGAAAATAACTCCCCACACCTCGCTCGCCTCCCACACCGGAATGTAACTCGTCTTATCAGCGCGTGCAGGATCACTCGATTCAAAACCAGTTTTTTTTTTCCCAGCGCTGGTTCATAAATTAAACTCAAAATAAAGCTAAACGATTTTCCTCACTAATTTCTATTCTCCAGCGTTTTAGGTCCTAGTCTCCTTAACAATTCGACTTTTAGATTTTTACGATATAAATTTATAAGTACTTTTAGGTTTTAAATCGATATCATGTAAACATAACTTTTTGTCTTTACATTTTATTGTAAACGTCCAGCCCCTAATAATGATCTTGCAATCTTTCTCTTTAATTATTTTCACTTTGCTACGTAACATATTTATTATGTTTGCTATTTCACATAAGTACTTTATTTAACAAATATATTCTAGTTTGACATTACATGTCCTCTGATAAACAACGGTTTGATGTCATAGCCTGGCTGAATTAATCTTGAAGCCAAAATCCAAATTTTTGGGCAGACCTGCACCTTTCGTAACACCTCACAGGATTGGCTAAGAAAACAATAGAACAAACAACACAACAATGGACCCTAGCCCTAAAAACAATAGAGGTGCACCTTATCCAGGTCTAATGAAATTAGTGGTTCCGAAGAGGTACGGGCCTACTGAAATTTTTCCGTGCGTTGGACGAGGGTGCCAGGATCAAAGACGTTATATCTCTGTTTGTGCTCTTATAAACAACAATTCTCAACCAATGAGCGCACGGGAAATTTTTACGAAATATGTTTTGTAACACATAGTAAATCATTCTTAGAAATGCGATGTGTGAAATAAACCATCCTTATTACAATCTTATCTTTATTTCAAACCTTGAAGCCAAAATCAGAGGTGTCGCCAATCCATCTTGTTTGTTATTCAAGGAAAGAACATTCACATCTGCACCATTATCAATCTAAAAAATAACAACTTGACATCAGCATTTCCATTATTTCTATAACTTCGTTTGTTTTACCACAACAAAACAAGGTAGTAAAAGTGAGGTCTGCAAGTAATAAGTGTACCAATCCGTTTCAATAAAAGAATGCAGTTTTCACTAGCGTTTCAAACAACCAAAACCAAAATAATTACTTTGGCCAAATCACCACAGACGCAGACAATCCGAACCAATCAGAACTCGCAGCAAATACAAGTGGCCGGCGCCAAGCGCGGGAAAACGCGTGCAAGCAAGTCACGATGGCCTTTCCCATACTGGTTAGATGCGCTAGTTACTGCGGTCCAGGAGGGCAGCTGTGATTTAGGCCACCAAAAATACTGTCAAAAATACTTCTTAAACCATGCTTTTTTAAATATCTTAAATGAATTAATTGGAACGCAATTGGAACCTCTTTGATTAAAGTACTTTGCTTTAAAGGTTTGTGCGCTCTTTTTTGTAAATATCTGCTAGCAAAAACTGCAAAATTGTTCGGCAAAAGTGCCAATGATCAATAAATTCTTTGTAAAATTATAGAATTACTTTGAGCGTAATTGGAACCTCTTTTATTAACGTAATTTTCTTTAAAGTGTTTAATATTTAAACTACCTTGAGTGCTCTTTTTTACAGGGTCGAAAAGAGTTTTCAACTGTTTAACACTTTAACTCTCAGTCAGTTATGGAGGCATAAAGTGTAGTTCTAACTTTTTAGTCTGTCGACAAAATCCTACAGTGTGACCATTCAAATGAAACCTTTTTGGAGTACTTTTTCATGGTACCATTAGTTTTTCAATATTTTACAAAATGAAATTTGGGATTTTTCTTGAATTTTGTTCCTTGGCACTCTTGGGAGTTAAGAGGTTAAATGTAAAATCTTACCAGCAGTTTAGCAGCCCCAGTGTTTCCCCACTTGACTGCTAAATGAAGAGGTGTGCGGCCATGGCAATCAAACGAGTTCAAAACAGACTTAACATCTTTCACGTATTCTAATACGAGCTCCAAAAATGGGGCAAAATTCCAACTTTCATAAACAAGGAAGTGAAGGCAGGTGAAGAGACCTGAAACAATGAAAAAATATATAGTTGTGTTTGCTGTTTAGGGAAACGCAAGTCTAATTTCGTCTTTTGTCCTTCCAAGTGAGAATCAAAGGTTACAACGAGCCAACTCAACCCACCCACCCCTCACCAACGACTAGACGGTACTCCTAACGCACAAAGAAGACCCTGCTGTTCTCAAACATTAAACGGCTCTGGCTCTAACGCTAGTGTAACTTAAGATGTGTTCTTTTGTACATGTTAGGTGTTCTACTTTTGTGTTACTGTACGCTGAATGCACTAAATAACCTATGATTGCTGTCAGTGCAATATCACATAGCAATG
The DNA here is from genome assembly GCA_022457155.1 of Cladopsammia gracilis. Lineage (NCBI taxonomy): Eukaryota > Metazoa > Cnidaria > Anthozoa > Scleractinia > Dendrophylliidae > Cladopsammia > Cladopsammia gracilis. The sequence goes on along the minus strand of JAJGOT010000036.1, from coordinate 2,415,998 downwards.
TCACAGCATATCAGTAATGACGGAATTTCTATAAAACTGTTATATCAGGTTGCCTAATACAGTTTGGTAGCTAATTCACCATATACGCAAACAAGAAACCAAACGTTTCTCAAGTTGAGGAGGTGAATACGTTGTGAAGCAGATACAAAACAGCCGTGGGTAGCATTCTGATACATTGTTAAAAACTTATGAGAAACTAACGTATAACGTACGGCCTGTTTATGCTTGTTTAGAGCGAGCGGTTTTTAATTGTGTGTCGAACCTAATTTTGCGATTGCTTCGGTTTTGCATTACTCCACTATGTGATTGGCTGAACAATGTCGCGTAACTTTGTCAACCAATCAGAAGTAAAACCAAAACCAATCGTAACTTGTTCGCACGCGTTTTCCCGCGCTTGGCGTCGGCTACCTGCAGTTGCTTCGAGCTCTGATTGGTTCATTGGATTGTCTGTGTCTGTTGTGATTGGCCAGTGTACTTTGGTTACTTTGGTTTACGATCCGACACTCAACTGAAATACGCTCTAAACATCTTCAATAATTATTCAAAGTTAATTGATAAATAATTAATGAGCTTATTGATAGCTTTTGTCAAAACAACTTTTATTCTGAACTTGTGGAAAATAAAAGTCATCAGTAGGAGACCAGAGCTTTTCAGAAGATTAGACGTGTTGTGTGACTAGCTTGCATCTGAGCAGTGCACAACTGCAGACTAAACAGATTGTTTTAGGTTAACTCACCTGTCAGTCCATAGTCTTCTGCGACGTTGTGTGTCTCTGTTATTAGAAGAAAATCAAACGGCATAATCTCAATGTTAAGAATACAATAAAATCGATATAACTAAAACTTCATAACATAATACGAGTATTTACCATTTGGAAGTTTGTCATCTTCATTCTTGGAAATGTCATCTTCATCACCATCGTCACCACCATCATCACCACCATCACCACCATCATCGTTAACATCATCATTACCATTGTCACCACCATCATCATCAACATTGTCACCATCATCGTCACCACCATCATCCCCACCATCATCATCCTCATCAATATCTTCTTGTTCTTCTTCTTCCTCCTCATCGTCATCATCATCATTCCAACTCTGCTTTTTAGATGTCGGTAATTTATCTCTCTCTTTGTCTTTCTCTCTACACAAACCGAAGGTTGGAGGGTTCCTCAATTGAACCTGGAGGATGTAAAAAAAGTCAGCGTTACCCATCAGTTCGAGCTTGACTAAACTGGGAAAACTTTTGCGAAAACATTGTTTCTTCTTATGTGGGTAAACTTGAAAAGATTTGTTTCTGAAGCAACATTTGTATCCAGGAAGCAAGCATGTTTTTGAAGTGATTTATATTTGCGTTGGAAACAAGTTTTCGCAACAATGTTTCCTAGTTTAGCCAGATCTTTGGGATTCTACTTATCACTGACCATGTTAAAATTTTCATGAACAGATTGTCCTGGTAAATGATATGTTACAAGACATTGCTAGTAATTTCTAGGGATAAAAACATACATTTGGTACTCTCTTGACTTTGCCAACCGTGGCCTTTACATTGCAGCCGAACTGGTCAATCAGAAGCTGTTGATTCAAAACAGTACAATGTCAATCGAGGGCTGAGTGGGTTCCCACCAAAGTACCTGAACAACCCTGGGTGTGATCTGTTATATTTTGCGCTACTGGGATCACACCCTGCCTCGTCGCCAGGCGTCCCTCCTTATTCTAGCGCGGTGTGCATGGAGTTGTGGGAATGCTTTTTTGCATCCTTCCAATGACACCCCGCGCCCCCTGTTTTCCCGCACTAGACCGAGCGCCGCAAATTTTTTCCTTTCGTAAACGGTCCGGCGCTGCCGAGAGAGAAATGGCATTGACCATTACAAAAGGTTTGGTTACTAATGAATGTTAATGATGGCATCGACGGTTACAAATGGCATCGACCGTTTACAAAAGGGAAATCAGCACCAGCGCCTAGGGGATCAAATCGTTTACAGTGGTCAGGTTGGTTGCGTATTTTTATGTTACATTTGGAGAACAAATCTGTTTCGATTCTCTTTATTCCAAAGCCCTCTCAAACGGCATAAAAAGGTCATAAAACATACTTCCAGGACCACAAACGTATTATACTGGAAATGTTTGGAAACTGCTTCGTTAGGAAAAAGCAATAACTTATTTGCGAATTCGAATGTTTATTATATCACAACGACTTCACAGAAAACAACTGAATGATTCTTCAGTCCCACAGATAATCGGAATATTACACACCAAACCCTAATTGTAGAACACGAAAGAGAAGGAGAAGAAAAAGAGGAGACATAATCCAAAATGGTTTACATCACACTGTTTACAAATAATTTTTTACCTTGATAAAACCTTTGACAAATTCGTTGTTTTCCTGAAAGGGTTGAAACAAAACAAAACAATTACACACTTGTTACCAATCCATCAACTTAAACTAAGCAATGTATGTTATTTGTGTAAAAAAAATTGCGAATGGAATTTTAAAACAGAAAATGCAAAAATGTGATACGAGAAGGTAATTTACATCACCTTTTCGTTCAATTTACTCGGTTTTTCGTTCGAGTCTGCAAATCAGATTCAACATTGTCACTTGTGCTTAATATCAATTATTAGGAGACTTTAGATCGGACTACGAGTACGAGATTGAGTACGAGTACGACTTTTAAAATCTAGTTCATGGGTCTAAACAACCATGTACCAAACATATTTTATACCTAGAGTCTTTTTATCTTCTGGTCTGCAACAGGAAGGACCGACAGTTCTGGGGACGTGACTAGATTTAAATTCAAAAGTCGTACTCGTACTCAATCTCGTACTCGTACTCAAATCTAAAGCTCCCTTCTCTTAAATGGGGGACTCAGATTTTATTTCTTTGTCCCAAGCGCTCGTGATGTGGTGAACAATACATCTTCCCATTACATTACCGAGCTCAACATTAAGCATCTTTCTTTAATTATGACCACACATGACGCTTTCACCATCGCTGTTCCTAGCAGTATACAGGAGGATATGAACCTGGTATATGGCTTAGCTCGCCACGAGTCTCTCGTAGCTCAGTGGTTAGAACATCCGACTGGTGTAAGGAAGGTCATAGGTTCCAATCCTGTCGGTGACTCAGAGTTTTTCTTTGTGCCACATTTAAACTTTCTGGGATTTCGTCTATGGTTAAACTCGACATGTCAAAAGTGGGCGCATCAAATGAGAGGTTAATTGCTCTCTATTTCATCATGAGAGTGTTTATCACTGCAGTTATCCACAGAAGCGTTATTTAGAAAAACGCCTGATTGCCCTGTCTCTGGCAAGCTATAAGACTGAGTTAACCAAAACAAAATAAGCCACTAAATCAAACGTTAACTCTGACCTTGTTCGGTGGAGAAGACGCAATAGTTTCACAGGCTTGAAGAAGAGGAGTAAAGCCATTGTTGTCGACTAAATTGGACATTTCCTTGAGACTTTCTGGCTTAGTCTAACAAAAAAGACAAAGACAATTCTTTAATTAAACTAGTACTATTCAATAAAACGGTTTAGTGAATTTAGATGCACATGAATGAAAACGATACCTAAACATTTGCTCTGGGATTATTGTTTTAGCAGGCGCCTAAAAAACGGGCAAATCGGACTCCAAAATGGGTTTTTATTTCACATTTGATTTACTGCCGATCAGTGTCTGTTTTGTGTTAGCGAGTGACCACATAAGAGGACATAAAAGCGCTGCTAAAATTAGGCCTGATCGCGGAAATCCTTATTTTCAAAAAGGACACTCTGAAATAACATTGTCACAATCATTTGTGCAAATGATTTGCAGCTGGTAGTTTGGTCGTTAAAGCAACTAATAGATGATTCTTTTTCTTTTCTTTTTTTTCAAAAAGCTGATGTAATTCTTACCTTCTTCAGGACAATCTTCATGTGCTTTCTCAGGTCATTCGCAGTACACCTACTTGCTAATAGGTGGAGAAGGTTTCTCCCGGTCTTGTCGAGTCCCATATTGGGATCTGCGTCATGATCGAGAAGCATTGAGAACTGGTCCATATTTCCCTATGGAAAGAGAAGAAATTCAGGTCCCTCAACGAGCCTCGGAGCTCAAGATATAATGTGAAGAGTGAAGATAAGCTCCCATGTTTGCCTTACTAAATGTCAAACGAGCTAAACGGTGTTGGTCTACAATCGAAACATCTTCGCATCTTCCTTGTAAATCTTCGAACATCTTCAGCAATCTTCACACATCTTCGGCAATCTTCGGAAAATTTCGGGAAATGATCGGAAACATTCGTACAACCTTCGGACAGTCCGGAGAATGAGTGAAATTAATGTTTCAAGGAATATTCATGAAAACTTTTCCTTTTCAGAAAGTCTTAAGGAAATAGCTTAAAACTTCGCAATTTGTGTCATTTATATAATAAACAAACTGCTTGGAGATATGATATCTCAGTCTCTTCTCGTGTTCAACTTGATATCTTAATATCTCTCTGCACACCTATATATTACCTTCAATGTATCCGAGTGTCACCATGACGAAAAAAAATACCACTCACCTCTGAGAGTGCAAGCATTAGAGGTGTGAGACCATCTGATCTGACACAATTGATCTCTGCTCCGCCAGCAATCAACTTCTCCATCATTTCATTGCTTGCTCTCATGACTAAAGATTTTAAGTGCTTTTGCTTTTGTTCTCGCTGCTCTAGTGTGTTTCCAGTCAAAACCTATCAATGGTATAATTAGACATAACTCAAACAATTGTGAAAGAAAATATGTCCTTGTATTCTTTGGGTCTTTGAACAGTGTGATGGCTTAAAACAAGCATGGAAATGGCTTGGATTCACATTTTCATTCGCAATTGCATGGATATAATAAATAAAATTCGCCGTCATTTGCCTAGTGTTCCCGTTCCAGCGCTTTTATCGCTCGTCGCGGCGAAACGATAAATAATCCAAATTAATCAAATTGCGCGCGGATTTTATATCAAAGCTGCATTTTGAACGCAAAGAAAGCTCTGGAAACGAACGTGGAGCGGGAATCGCCAGAAGATCGCCAAGTGTGTCCGCAGCAGGCAGCGATGAAATTCGCTTGCAATCGGGATATAAAATCCCCTAATGTGTTTCTGGCTTTACTGTCTTTTGGGCCATTCCATTTTTTTTCAACCCCCTCCCCCCCCCCCCCCAATAGATGAAGTCAGTCAAAATTAACCCCCTAAGAAAAAAAGATCAAAGTGCCGCCGACTCGGCCACCCCCTCAGAAATGACTTTCGAAGCCCCCTTCAGAAAATCTAATCTATAGGGAGGGGGGGGGGGGGGGGGGGGGGTATAAAATGGAATGGCCCTTAGGTACTACCATCAGTTCCTCCTTTTCCTGCCCTGTCTTAGCTGTTAGTCATTTTATTACCTGTTGTAAACCAAATAAATACTTTGTCACTTACAACGTGAGCATCTGGATACAGATTGGATAAATCCAGGTCATCTGCCTTCTCTGCTTGGATATGCAGCACTTGGGAACCATCGTTGCTTTTCCCCACTGATCCTTTTGCTCCACATTCCAACAGTGTCTCAATCAGAGGAAAATTGTTCTTAAAAGAAAAAACGGTATTAAATTATTGTACGCTGCATATGAATACGTTATCACTACATGAATTGAAAACTAAAGACCACCTGAAGTAGGGATACAAAAAGAAGTACAAACATAACTACACATTGCATAGAGCCAGGCTTTCAATTGATGATCGACAGTAATTTCTCAATTGCTTTGGTTTTGCATTGCTACGCTTTGTGATTGGACAAAAAATCTCGCGCCACTTTTTTAACCAATCAAAGTAAAACCAAAACTAATCGTGACTTGTCGGCACGTGTTTTCCCGCGCTTGGTGGCGACTACATGTATTTGCTTGGAGGTCTGTTGTGATTGATCGGAGTGGTTATTTTGAAAACCGCTTGATTGAACCTTTTATTTGTAATGTAATGTTCGTTGGTCTTTGTCATTACATAAGGCTTTATATTCGAAAGAACGACCCTCGCCCAAACAATAAGTTGTATTTTCCACTGGCCGAGGAACGAAATAAGTGGAAAATGTTTTCTCACACACCTCTGGGGCCTGGGACGAAGGGTCTGTTTTTGAGTCACGTGCTCAGTGTGTTTTGTCAGTTGCTGTTTTGCTGTCCGCCATTGCTGACGTTTATTTTGAGCCACAGTTCCCACCCAACCCTTCGTTTCAGTTGTAAACATACACTCTGTTGGTTAGATATTCTTTATTAAGGCTGTCAGCATAAAGTCGTACTAAGCTTATGATTGTTGTTTAATATTACTGTATTTTGCCTACATTACGTATAATGCTAGGCCGTATTTGTTTGTGAAATAAAAGAGTCAGTTGGCGGCGGTCAGCTTGACAATGGCACCCAGAGGTGTGTGAGAAATTACATTGCGGGTAGGACTAAACTGACAAACAACAACACTAAAACAACACGAAGAATTACACACTTGCAAGATGGCAACCATAATGGGAGTTTGGCCTTCTTTGTTGACAGCATCAGGGTTCGCTCCAGCTGATACGAAGAGCTGCGCCAGTTGACATGATACTTCAGCCAAGGGCATCATCAATGACGGTGGTGGATGGTACGACAAGGAATCATCCTGTGAAAGAAAGTGATGAGGAACCTCTTATGCCGTGTTCACATCTGCACCGAAACAGTAGTCGAAGCAGTAGCCGAATTGAATTCACCCTTCCCCTGTTTCTCTGTTTCGACACCACTTTAGAACCCCCCCCCCCCCCCCCCCGAAGATTCTTGTGTTCTTTTCAGGGGACAAACCGGGCAGGAACTGGTATCTACCTTCATTGGCATCTCCCTGCACGCTTTCGCTTTCACATACCTTCTTTTGTACTACTAGTATTCTCGTTATAAATGGGAAGGTGTTTTCATTGCACGAGAATCTGTCATATGGCGTGACTTCTCAGGCCGTGAACAAAACTGTGTAACTGTTAATCATCTTATCAAATTAGTGATATCGATAAAGACAAGGATACTTACATATGACTGACTTTCATAAATAGAGTTTGCTGCCAGATAATGAAGCTGTAAATAAGAAACAAAACCCGTTATATATCACTAGTGAAAGGCACCCAAATAATCACATGCATGCTAACGTCTCTATAAGGGACAGTCACACCAAACAAAACTAATCTATCTTGGTTGACTTGATCCTCATAAGTAAGGAACATTCGTATCCACTTTGATTGATGTGCCTTAGTGGGGTCAACTGGTTAAATTAGCTGATAGCGTTTATAAAATTTGTGTAACTGGCTAGACTGAGTTTAGTGTAGCTGAACAGCAAAATCCTTTTTATTCATCTATGATACAAAACCCCAACTATCCGAATGTGATCAAACCTAGTACACAAATTAGCGCTTGGTGAAGACTTGTGTTGCTTCACTCAGCCAAGAATGCTATCCAACCGGCCAAAATGTCACCTTTGAATTTCAAAGATTTTCAAGCACTAAATGGCACAGCATTGACCCGTTGAATTTCTGGGGAAATAAGACAACCTCGCAAAACATATATGTTGTAGTTCAACTTTTTTTGGTTTGAAAATTTTCAAACGAGTTTGATTTTTGTTTTGCTTTGTCTCAGAATATGGTAATGAATCTGAGACAAAAAAAAAAACACAAGATGTATATGCACCCAAATTGTCTCATTCTTACTAAAATGTTCAATTCCACTAGATTTCTCTCCCATTAGTTTAGTCTTTTGGCCGACTGAAAAGCACTCTTACTAAGTCGCGAACTGGATCCTTTAAACAAAACGCTTATTTATTAGGTTACGACTGTAACAGTTAAGGTTGCAGTATACCTTCGAGGGTGTCTACAGTGTAACAGCTCTAGCGTCTCGAGATTACTCTTAAGATACTTTAACCCCATATCAAATTAAAGCTTATAGAGCTGGCTATCTAAATATACTTTTCATTTTCTAATAGAATGAATTGTTGACTTGTTTTTGCTAATTTGATTTGTTCTTGGGTTTCCGAACCCGAAGCGCTAAAAGAAACGTCAGCGTTTTTCCATATTCAATAGCCCAATTTCGATATATTACGAGGCTTAGGGGAATAAACCATATAAATCCTTACTATCATTCCCCTAAGCCTCGCAGCGATGTCTTTTCTTTCAAGTTGAATTTTAATATATCGAAATTGGGCTCAGTGAAAAGTTACAGTCAGGAACATCTTCGACATAGGGCGAAAACAAATGGAGTAATTGCGCGAAAATGGCTTTAAACGAAAAAGTTTTCAGAAATTCAAAATCCCCAGACACGTCTTTTTTTATTATAGGTTAACATATCTACTGTCCAAATTTGGGGAAAATCGAACGAAAACTGCTTAAAAAAATATCGCGCGTCATAAACAAATTTTCCGGTGAAAACGCATACCGTCATTTCTACGTCATTTTTCACTCTTTTTCGATAATTTTTCTTTTTTGAATGAAAGATAGGACGCATATTTGGCAATAAAAGCAGTTTATCTTACCGGTGTCCACTGTTCAACATCAGCTTTGTTGACATCAGCACCCTTCTTCTCCACTAGATAAGTAACCTTCTCCAAAAGCGCCTTATTAAGCGCTGAACAACGGAGTTTTTGACAAAGTAAAGTGCGTCCACCGTCATCCGGAAAGTTGACATCAACTGTATCCAAACTTAAAAGATAATCTGCACACGGCATTTGGTCTTTCATTAGAGCTATTGCCAATGGGGTGACCTGGAAGAGATTAAACGCGTCAGATACCTTTCAGTGAGCAGTGCACGTGATTGCATTGTGATTGGCTAACAACTCTCAAGCCACTTTGTCAACCAATCAAAAGTAAAAATAAAAAACAAACGTGACTTGCTCGCACGCGTTTTCCCGCGCTTGGCGTCGGCTACATGTATTTGCTTTTAGTTCTGATTGGTTCATCGGATTGTCAGCGTCTGTTGTGATTGTGATTAAGCGTCAGCATAAAATTCAGTATCTTTCCACCAAGCAAGTTTGGATGTGTCACAATGAGACTAAACCCACAACTTAAGGGCACTGGTGAGACACGAAATCAGGAAGTATATAGAGTTGGAGTCCAACATATTGTCCATCACGCTCATTTCCCAAGTCTAGATGCCACCTGATAATTTACCTAGAACCTTCTAATAATAATATAACAGTACTGGAGATGTATACTGTACAAATAAAAACGTTGTATAATTTCCTGCTCCATAATATCTTCCATTTTTACTTATATCCTTTCAGCTAGTCGTAATCATTAATTCGACTGCGTGGCAGGCAATCACAACATATCTCCATGTACTACAATTCGTGGCCGAAGCAATATCATCCGGTTGAAATTTGCGCCTCCCAAGAGCTTCTGTAGTGTGTAAGATATCTCTTGTTGAACTGGTTCCTGGTATATGCACTACATGATTACTTACCTTCCACTGGTTGGCGGCATTTGGATCCGCTCCAGCTTTGATAAGCATCTCCAAACAGTGCAGCCAGCCATAGGCAGCAGCATAGTGAGCTGGAGTGTTCCCGGATGTGTCAGCTGCACAGGGATTAACACCAATCCTCAGAAGATATGCGGCAACTGGCGAGTGACCATTCTTTACTGCATACATCAGGGCTGTCTTGCTCCACTTACCTAATACAAGAGAAACCAGTTATACTCGTTCCCTGCGTTGATGGCTCGTCCGGTTTGTCGGCTGACATCTTATGAACGCGAAAATCAAAATTGGCGAAAAACATGGTCGATGACCAACCCGCGAAACGAAACGCTGATGTCCTGTGAGTCTTCTGTGGGTCAGCATTGGTCAAGAAAACGGAGCAGAGGGAAGTTTCTTAATATTTATGATACAAAAGATTGTCTGAGGATCACTTAGACTTTCTCAAAGTCGTTCGCTTCTCACTTCCGGTTCCGGTCTTGGAGTAGCCTCGGCGCGAACAACTTTTATCAGTTGCAGCGCGCCAAATTTAAGAAATTTTCCTGCTGTGATGTTATCATTATATTTAGGAACCGAAACACGAAAAAAAGTTTTGGTAGGGGTATTTTCCTCTTCCATTCAAATTTCGAGCGGTCTCCATGAGCCATTACAAGACGCGTGAAAAGTAATTTTGACAGTTTGACTTAACTCCGCACCCTGAAAGGTTCGCGCCAAAATGACGTCACTTGGTTTGATTTTCAGCAAGGGAAGCAAGTCGCTCGCTCGCGCTCCGCGCTCCATCACTGAGCTTGCGGGATAATCTAAGGATTACTTTGTCTCAGTTATTTCTGACTAAATGGAAAATACCGTTTGTGAGTGTATTGTATAACGCAATTTCAATTCAACAGAATAAAACTGGATTATATTTAACTACAGTAGACAGGGTTCCAGGGGTTGAGGGGTGTCCAGAGGTGTCCCTTTAATAGTGGTGAAAATTGCAAAGATTATATGAGTGTTTTGCCGGCCGGGACCGGGAGAAGTGTTCCCTTAATAGAGGTGTCCCTTAAGGTTACAGTGTACCTTCAGATCGAAAATTTATTGAAAATTTTTTTTTGGCGTTAAAATAAAGTTTACAGAATGAACTTTCATTCAAAAAAAAATTATCGAAAAATAGTGAAAATTGACGGAGAAATGACGGTATAACTTTTGTGGGCGGAGTTTGTTTATTAAGCGATATGTTTTTTTAAGCGCCGTTTTCTCAAAGTTAATTTTTCGCTTGTTGGGGACACTTTAAAGAGCTACAACTCAAAGGAAATTTGTTCGATTTTCCTTAAATTTGGACAGAAGCTAGGCTAACATATAATCAACAAAAACGTGTCGGCGAATTTCTTAATTCCGAAAACTTTTTCGTCAAGAGCCATTTCCGTGCGATCATTCCAATTTTTTTTCTCCCCTTTTCGAAAATATTCTGTAACTTTTCACTGCAATTGAATATGGGAAATCGCCGACACGTTTTTTTAGCGCTTCGTGTCCGGAAACCCGAGAACAAATCAAATTAGCAAAATATAATAATCGCTTTGAGTTATAGCGTTTTAAAGCTGATTCGGACTTTCGAATTTAGACGTCGTAAAAAATTCGACAATTCATTTTATTAGCAAATGGTTTCCATATTTAGATAGCCAGCTCTATAAGCTTTAATTTGATATCTGGGTTTAGGTATATTAAGTGTAATCTTAAGACGCTAGAGCTGTTATGCTGGAGACACCCCCGAAGGTACACTGTAACCTTAAATAGAAGTGATAATTACCGTGAGCACCCAACGAACGTTTTCACAAGTAAGTCAATCACAGAGCGTGAATTCAATCCTCCGTAAGCAAAAAGATGGCGCCGCGCGCGGGACTCTGGGTAAATCGACCAAATCCGGTCAAGCTCATGTCAACAAACATGGCCGCGAGTCACGAAGGTCGGTGCGTAGAGCTAGAGGAAAGTGAAATTAACGGTGCTAAATTAGCGAAAGACGTCGAACTTTTAACTAAAATGGAAGCGAAAAGGTGGTTGAAGCACAGGGAGCAGAGGAGCCAAATTCGACCTTTACGCGTTCAATCTTCGATCTTTTGTTTACGAGTCTGTTTTTCGCCCCAGCGGGACCCCGAGCGTAATCGGAGCTTTCCGTTGGGTAACCGCAGCTTGCTGACTGTGATCGTTACGCAGTAAGAAGAGAGACAAGGGAGGAAACATATTTGAGCGTATTTTTGATCCCCAATTACTCGCTTTTGATTCAATAAAAAGTTCTGATTTTCGGCATGTAGTTTTATATGGACAGTCTCTGGACAGCTTTTCAACAATTTCGATGAAGAGATCCATTAAACACTCCATTCGGCGATCGCTCTTTATGGCGTTCAAAGTTGACTTTCGTAGGATGTGGACCGCAACATACTGGTGACGGAAATACGTCATACGAGAGGTATGCGCATAACCAAAAGCCTTTAAAAAGCAACAGACATTTCATTTTAACTGAATGATTTCATATCATTCAACGAGACCTTAACATGGTAGCAACTGACGAGGTTCGCCATACAACCGAAACTCGAGTCTTGCTTAAAGACATTAAATTGTGTTCATTCCTTGCTTAAGGAAAGGACTAAAGAATTTATTAGCATCCGTGAGATTTACAAAACAGCACTAACTATGCTGCAGATTATCTGTTGGATGCCAAATCAAACGCTATTACAAAGCAACGGAGGTGTATCCTGTAGCTTCACCGAGACACACTACTCTACTACAGAACTAACTTAGGAGCTTAAAATTATTGCAAGAATTCATGATTTCACTGCAGTGAAATTATAGACTACGGCTTTTTGAGAGTCGGATCTAAGACGCCTATATCCGTGATGCCGGAAACACTTTCTCTCAAGTCTTGCACACCGCAGACTTTAGACATTAAATCACGGCCTGAGAAATTAAACGATCCTGGCACTCTCAAAGCGATAACAAACTTTAGCCGATAAGTATTTATCTTGCAACAAAATTGAGCCAAAGAAACCACAATGTATGCCAATAGAGCTAGCACCGAATAACGGCATAAAGAAATAAAATAATTCTAACGGCTCTGGACAGCATAAATCCTCCTATCAATCTGAGAGGTAATCCGCCGAGATCAAAAGGTTTTTATCATCGAAGAGAACAAATTCTTAACTGTGATCTAAAGGCGAATCCTCTCTGAAGCCTTACTGGGAAAGCTTTATACTTTAGGCTTTTAAAACACTTTTGCGACGAGTGGGAGTCGTGATAGCCTGTCCTTTTTTATACCACAAACGAAATTTTGGCAGAATACGCATTTTAATCTCGCCGTGAATAGGAATGTAAAGAGTTCTTACCATTGTATAAAGATGGATTTATTCCAGCGATCGTTCACCTTAACTTTTTTCGGCTGAGGAAGATTTTCCTCATTCGCAACGCGTTTCATTTTAAATCTCCCTCCGCTCCGATCAGCTGCTATGTTGTTTTGAATTTTGAATTAGTAACGGTTGGCTTAACTTCCGTTTTATTGACGTCATGTCACTTTTGGAATTTCAACTTCCGTCACCAGTATGTTGCGGTCCACATCCAACGAATCACGTGGTACTATGTTTCCTCCCTTGTCTCTTTTTCTTCTCGGCACTTCGTGCCTCGCTCGGAAAGCTTACGCTTTCGGGCAACGACCGGAAAGTGCCGGTTATATACCCAACGGAAAGCTCCGATTACGCTCGGGGTCCCGCTGGGGCGAAAAACAGACTCGTAAACAAAAGATCGAACATCGAACGCGTAAAGGTCAAATTTGGCTCCTCTGCTCCCTGTGGTTGAAGTGTAGCGGATGTAGAAATTTAAGCGACCTGACCTTGAAAGAGCTACAAAACAAGTAAGTTTTCAAGTGGTTTTGCAACTTGTTTCACTGTTGCAATTCGATGACCAATACAACCATTCAGTACACTTGAATTTGACAAGGTTCTTCCTATTTGTTACCATAAAGAATTCAGGTCTACATCAAATATGGCTGGGACAAGAAGTTGCTGGTGGACCCAGAGGGCAAAGTGTCTGAGCAGAAAAGAAAACAAAGCCAAAGCGAGTTTGAAAATCTGGCGCAAAGTTTACTCGACGGCGAGGGAATCCCCGCGAACAACTGGACGACCTCACTACAAGATGTCCCTTCCCTAACCCACGCGGTTGTTGAAGATTGCAGCCATTGTTTCGGAGGTTGAAAACAATAGCTACACTTGTAAATTACACGTGCAAAAGTTGTATTAAATTGACCCCTGGATCCACCCCTGTATGTAACATTATTGAAATCTCACATCTACCCCAATAGTTGTGTGCCTAAGTTATAACTGACAATCCTTGACAATTTAACAATTATTGTAGATTTTTATTTTCTTTTTGTACTTCTATTTTTGGAATTCTTGAATGCTGTTAGGGTTCAGCTTACCAAAAAATCATCATCAGCATTGTACATAAATTTATATTCTTGTAATGCAAATAAATAAATTACTGCTCTTATGTACACATTTTAATTATAAATTAACTTAATTTAAACAATCATGTCTTACTTTCCAACAATTATTGTTCACTTTTTCTTACAGTAAATAAATATTCCATGCAATAAATATTTTGTTTTTCCTGAAAAATTGTTTATAAGTCTTTGTACGTATATTATCAATTTTGACTGTATATAATTAGTGTATTATTTATTTTATCTCATAATACCCCCAGCAAAAGTCCAAATGATGTCTAAATTCATTAAATGCAATCTTTTGACACAATATACTGAGCATTTTGGAAAACAATTTGGTAATTCAAATTGAGGAGCTCCCCCACCCACCCACAAAAAATATTGATGTGGTAATATTTTCAACATCTTCCCCACCCCCTCAGGTTACTTAATAATTAATTTCTCTTCACCAGGAATCTCTGAAGTATATTAGCATTCAGCTTTGCACACTATATATGCCATCTGTGAAAGTTGTCGCTGACCCGTATTTATTCAAATAAGCTATTGCCCTGGGTGCTTATTTCATTATTCAAGGTTAGTGCTTTATTCAAGAGTGGGTAGTGAGGACATTTTAAGAGAATATAAATACACTGTCAGTTAAGAAATTAAATTTAAAGCCAATTTATATGGAACAGAACTGATACTCCTCTTCAAGCTGGGCTAGTACAAAAGTGTTTTTGGAGTGAAGGTGGGGGTGGTGCTTATTTAAGGGTGGGCCTTATTAATCTTTTGGGCTTTCAGGGTGGGTGCTTTTTCAAGGTGGGCACTTATTCAAAGGTTGGCGCTCATTCGAATAAGTACACTGTATTAGGAAAACCTATTTTCTTATTTGGAGACTTTGTTTTTGGTATAATTTGAACTGCTTTAAAGCTAACAAGCAACATCCCTAATAAGAGGTGGTAGGAAAGCAGTGAGCCAGCAACATACCTTCCACAATATAGATATTAGGTGTAAATAGCGAAGAGGGATATTCCCTCGCAAGATTCTGAACACCTTAACTCGTCTGATCCCCCTCTCTACATGGACCCTGACTTGCGAGTTCTTTTGATTATGAATATCTTCTTCCATGGAAAACTGTTTCTTTCCCTCCAACTTGGCTGGCGTTTCTACTCTGACCCCCCAGTTATCTAAAATATGCTGAACAATAAGCCTTTGTCAGCAAGCCACCTGTCTCCTTGGTGTGCAAAGGACAATATTCCACTATCTGATAAAATTTCTTCATCAGACTTGCTACTGGGATAGATGTCTGATACAAAGACTGGTAGCATTAGTGGTGATAGAGCAATCAAACCTTTCCCAGTGTTGTGGCCCTTGTACTCAGACCAGGTAGCACTTTGTTGAATCACTTGTGATGGCTTCTCTATATATAGTTCAATACAATCAATAATTAAATAAACGTCCTCATAATGAGGTTTAAAGCATTTCGGTAAATTTCTTTTCATGGTTTCCCGGTCCGTTAAAAAACTTAGTTGCCCAAGGCAGTCAGACACGCGATAAATCCAGGTTGCAAATATTTCTGACACCTCCTGCTGGGCGATGTTGAAACGATCGGCCGGGTCTTTCTCTAGTAATCCGAGACGCAATCTTATCATTGTCAAAAACAACTCATCCACGTCACAAAGTTTTCGACGCCTTCCTCTAGACACAACATAAGTAGGATCTTTAAAAACATTTGAATATCCATTGTAGAAATTCAGTGAGAAGCCCGGTCTTGGTTTGAGAAAATTATGGAGAGCAACAAAGGTCTGGTAATCAGGTAGTCCGGTGTAAAATCTCATGTCCGAGTCTGAAGCCATAAATCGGCGAACTCCAAACCTCTCAATTTCTTGACGCTCCTCTAACTTTTTTATCCGCTCCAACCACAGGGAGCAGAGGAGCCAAATTTGACCTTTACGCGTTCGATGTTCGATCTTTTGTTTACGAGTCTGTTTTTCGCCCCAGCGGGACCCCGAGCGTAATCGGAGCTTTCCGTTGGGTATATAACCGGCACTTTCCGGTCGTTGCCCGAAAGCGTAAGCTTTCCGAGCGAGGCACGAAGTGCCGAGAAGAAAAAGAGACAAGGGAGGAAACATAGTACCACGTGATTCGTTGGATGTGGACCGCAACATACTGGTGACGGAAGTTGAAATTCCAAAAGTGACATGACGTCAATAAAACGGAAGTTAAGCCAACCGTTACTAATTCAAAATTCAAAACAACATAGCAGCTGATCGGAGCGGAGGGAGATTTAAAATGAAACGCGTTGCGAATGAGGAAAATCTTCCTCAGCCGAAAAAAGTTAAGGTGAACGATCGCTGGAATAAATCCATCTTTATACAATGGTAAGAACTCTTTACATTCCTATTCACGGCGAGATTAAAATGCGTATTCTGCCAAAATTTCGTTTGTGGTATAAAAAAGGACAGGCTATCACGACTCCCACTCGTCGCAAAAGTGTTTTAAAAGCCTAAAGTATAAAGCTTTCCCAGTAAGGCTTCAGAGAGGATTCGCCTTTAGATCACAGTTAAGAATTTGTTCTCTTCGATGATAAAAACCTTTTGATCTCGGCGGATTACCTCTCAGATTGATAGGAGGATTTATGCTGTCCAGAGCCGTTAGAATTATTTTATTTCTTTATGCCGTTATTCGGTGCTAGCTCTATTGGCATACATTGTGGTTTCTTTGGCTCAATTTTGTTGCAAGATAAATACTTATCGGCTAAAGTTTGTTATCGCTTTGAGAGTGCCAGGATCGTTTAATTTCTCAGGCCGTGATTTAATGTCTAAAGTCTGCGGTGTGCAAGACTTGAGAGAAAGTGTTTCCGGCATCACGGATATAGGCGTCTTAGATCCGACTCTCAAAAAGCCGTAGTCTATAATTTCACTGCAGTGAAATCATGAATTCTTGCAATAATTTTAAGCTCCTAAGTTAGTTCTGTAGTAGAGTAGTGTGTCTCGGTGAAGCTACAGGATACACCTCCGTTGCTTTGTAATAGCGTTTGATTTGGCATCCAACAGATAATCTGCAGCATAGTTAGTGCTGTTTTGTAAATCTCACGGATGCTAATAAATTCTTTAGTCCTTTCCTTAAGCAAGGAATGAACACAATTTAATGTCTTTAAGCAAGACTCGAGTTTCGGTTGTATGGCGAACCTCGTCAGTTGCTACCATGTTAAGGTCTCGTTGAATGATATGAAATCATTCAGTTAAAATGAAATGTCTGTTGCTTTTTAAAGGCTTTTGGTTATGCGCATACCTCTCGTATGACGTATTTCCGTCACCAGTATGTTGCGGTCCACATCCTACGAAAGTCAACTTTGAACGCCATAAAGAGCGATCGCCGAATGGAGTGTTTAATGGATCTCTTCATCGAAATTGTTGAAAAGCTGTCCAGAGACTGTCCATATAAAACTACATGCCGAAAATCAGAACTTTTTATTGAATCAAAAGCGAGTAATTGGGGATCAAAAATACGCTCAAATATGTTTCCTCCCTTGTCTCTCTTCTTACTGCGTAACGATCACAGTCAGCAAGCTGCGGTTACCCAACGGAAAGCTCCGATTACGCTCGGGGTCCCGCTGGGGCGAAAAACAGACTCGTAAACAAAAGATCGAAGATTGAACGCGTAAAGGTCAAATTTGGCTCCTCTGCTCCCTGTGCTCCAACAACCTATCGATCTCTTGCTGACATTCACATTTCTTTTTATCGACTTCTTCTGTGACAGTAGGCGTTTGTAGGTCAAGAGATAAGGGGGCTATTTGTGTTTTCTCGCTCGCCTCGATGGGACTTTCGCTACTAGAGTTGGACCTGTACGACTTCCAGTACATTCACCGTGTCATTGCCCTGGTGTTCCTTTTCCTCTGAACTTTTTTCTGCCAGGAGGTGAGAGATATCAACTGGCCACACAATTTCACCAGTTTTTAGGTCCCGTCTAGGAAAAATAGCTGGGATGTTGTTGGATCTGTACCAATGTCCGCCGTGAAAAAGCGCGCTACACACATGATCGCTCGCCGCCCACTCGTAACATCTCGTCCTTAAACTCAAAGCTGATATCCACTTTCGCTTTATTTTCTCGTCCTTCGGGAAAATGTGAAACTTAAGGGTCTTGTGAACCCAGCTTTTGTGGGGACAACCCCCAACGACGCACTTAAAAGGCATTGTTTTTGTGCGAAAACAAGTTACATTTTCGTGACGCTTCTGGTCACGGCAAAAGTATTGTTTACATTGATTTGGTCGATTTACCCAGAGTCCCGCGCGCGGCGCCATCTTTTTGCTTACGGCGGATTGACGGGCACGCCTTCTCAAAAAGTTGAGCACGATGGAATGTAATCTTGTCATTTCGTGTTTAAGACAGGAATGTAAATTTAGTTACAAAATACAAAAAATTTTTTCACTTATTGCTTCTCACGTATCAGTTCTGCAGTTATGAAAATGATTATAAGAATTAACTGGTGATATCGCGCAAACTAAAAAAAAGTTTGTTGGGTGTTAACGGTAAGGCGCGTCACACTGTAATGTCAAGCCAACAAACCAACCTTTCTTGTCAGGTGATGCCTTCAGTTCAATCAGTGCTTTCACAAGTTCAAGATGTCCTTGAGCAGCTGCCAGCATCAATGCTGTTACATTTCCTCTGTAGGCACCTGTCTGAAGGTCTACGTTACCACCAGCGGCGACAAGAAGTTTAATGGTGTTCTATGTCCAGAAGAGAAGCAAGTTGTAATTGTCTTAGACTCATCAGTTTACGCTAGAGCAAAAGTCTTCGGATTCGTTGTGAATCCGGTGACTTTTGGCACCGGATTCGTTTTTATCGTTAATCAAATATTTATTAATTTAAGTTGTATATTTTTCTTAAGATTTCTACTTAATTTCATATATTGGTTAACTTATTTGTTGACGCAACCACTTATCTCCAGATTTATAGTACTGTGTAAACGAATCCTGCACCCTGTCCACCACTAGAAATTTAAATAACACCTATCCTATTTCTGTCCGACTCCCACTATTCTGGAAATACAATAACTGAAGACTAATCCCACATAGGCCAATTTGGCACGCTAGCTCCGAATCTTCGAACAACGGCATGACTTTTTCCTTCAATAATAGGACGGACGATTAAACGGTGATATTTCCCAAAAATGGCTGGCTATCAAAACATCAAATAAAGTTGACCAAAGAAAAAATTAAAAAGAGAATAGTGATTTCTTCTACGTAGGTTTTGTACCCAGTACATCTGGGACGGTTGTTCGAAAGCCGGTTAACGCTAACCCAGGATTAAAACTTAACGGAGGATTTAATTTCTCTTGTTAGAATTGTTTTCAAAAACTAATATAAGTTACACGCGAAGAAAAGTCAGAGACGAAACTAAAAGGCAAAAATACTTTGGAAAAATCTCCACTGATTAATTATTTTAACGGAATCGAAATTGATGCTAACCCTGGGTTAGCTTAACCGCGCTTTTAACAACCCGGCCAGGGGCCCATTTCTCGAAGCTCCCGGTAACTTTTCGGGCCCGAAGCCAAATATTGAAATTAAAATCTAAAGAATAAAAGCGCGGGTCCTAGCGATGGTTAGCGACCATTTTGTTTTGCAAACTGATAGTTTTATCGTATTATCTGCAAAACTTTTGAAACCTCGATCTTTAATGAAAATAAAACAGCTTTCCGGGCCCGGTAATTACCGGGTCTTTCGAGAAACGGCCCCAAGGACTTGAATTGCTATGCAGTGTAGTGTGCTGGAAAATACTCGGCTGCGCTTCGTTTTTTCAACCCAATTCTCAGCGTTTGGATATTATGATGAAACACTCTTCCTCGTGTTTTTGATATAATTATTACTTCAACACTTGTCGAACAGCAGTCATAACATCTGTTAAAACAACAAATGTTGAACCCTTTTATCATGCGTTTGAACAAACGTCTTGCACAAACCAATAGCACTTACCAGATGTCCCTTTTTAGCAGCATAGTGGATAGCTGCCTTCGTGTGCTTATTCTTGACGTCAATTACGACTCGTGATTTCTTCGGTTCTTCTTCTCCATCTTCCTCTGCATCATCAACATTCTGGTCATCAATTGCTACTAGTTCTCTAACGTTGTCGTCTCGGCCATGTTTACAAGCAATCATCAAAGGTGTCATACCTTTTGGTCCAGGATCATTTGGGTCAGCCCCTCTATAGAGATAATTTTGACTATTCGTGAATAATTCCTTTTATGAATTTTTTTTCTTTTTCGTTGAGTAAAGGCCGCCGCACACTAGCCGATTTTTTGTCTTTAGAACGCCGACAAGTTAAGATTTTTTGTCGGCCGACAAAAAAATATCTGGCAGTGCTAGATCTTAAAACGTCTTGTCGGGCATTATCGGCTAGTGTGCGGTGAACCGAGACAAAAAATCGGCGTTCCAAAGACAAAAAATCGGCTAGTGTGCGGCGGCCTTAACGAGATAGCGCAAGTTGGCACGTGCAAATGATAACTTGCAGGACGTAATTAGCTTTTACCTTTTTGTACGCTTCATTTTTTCGAGGTCTGAAGTCTTCGAATTCTTTGTTTACTATTATTCGGCAGCCATAGCAAATATTCTTACAAATTTAACCAAACCATTTCTGCCAAAGCGAGAGGGAGGCAGAACGAATGTTTTCATTTAGCAAATATCTTGTGGTTATATATGCTGTCTTTCCTTTTCACCAGAATAATCCGAACTGACGCAAGCATAAGCGCAAGCACAAGAAAAAGGAGATTTTTTTATCCTTGTTCTTATGCTTATGCTTGCATCGAGACGGATTGTGTGTGTAATGTTCAGGGTTTTTTTACATATCAGTTGCTTATCTTTGATAGCGGAGTACAAAACCTTGACAGCTATAGTAGAGAGCTAAGTTCTTTCAAAGACAAAATGTCATCGTACTGATTGGATATCTTTGTTCTTAGACAAGGTGTGGTTCTGTTTCGCGACAGTCACAAATACAACGAACGAACAACAAAACCTTTCGCCACATTTTTCTCGAACTAATGACAAACCAAGTCACAGTATTTACCGTTTTTACCAAAAGCTCACACGAAAAAAAAATTAACAACCCTTAAACATTGTACCCAGTACCTTGCCAGTAAAACCTTAAGAGGCCCAGGTCCTTCACAGGCGGCTGCATAATGCATTGGTTTAAAGCCATCTTTGTCTGGAATGCTATGCTCTGGTACAGAGTTTAACAGAGCTTTCAAGTAATCACCATTTGGGTTGATACAGGCAGCATGGATAGGCAGGATCTGAATATACAGAGAAGAAAGTTAGCATATGAAGCAGGATCTATATATGGTGGCCTAGGACTGCCATAAGGAAAAATGCTTGTTTTGAAAAATAATCATGTATTTAAAAACAAAAGTAAATAAAATCATAACAAAAAATAAGATATTATTCAAATTTCAAAATAAAATAAAATAAATTTTTATAAAAAGTAAAACGAAATCAAAATAATATAACTCTTACAAGCAAAATAAAATTTATTTTATTTAATTTAAAATCAAAATAAAATCATTTTAAAGTAAAATGAAAACAAATTACAATACTCTTACAAGCAAAATAAAATCTATTTTATTTAATTTGAAATCAAAATGAAATCATTTTAAAGTAAAGTGAAAACAAATTAAAATACTCTTACAAGAAAAATAAAATCTATTTTAATTTAAAATCAAAATGAAATCATTTTAAAGTAAAATGAAAACAAAAATGCTTGTGGCCTATCGTTGCCATAGCCCAGAATGCATTGCGGGGTAGCCATGATGCCTTGCGCACTAGTAGCAAGATGGCGAGTGCTCGCATAAGAAACGACGAGTGGAAGATTGACAATAACTTGAAGGATGCCTTGGATCGCTATGTCAAACAAAATCTTCGGCGACCAGAAATTCTAGACTTTGTTTCCAAGGATTTTGATGAGTATGCGTGGAGTTTGAGGTCACTTGATAGAAGGCTTGAGTATTTTGGCATCCGCTACACAGACCGCAACGTAAACATCGATCAGATCGAAAGTGCAGTGAAAGAAGAAATGCAAGGCCCGGGAAAACTACTCGGATATCGAGCTTTGCATAAAAAGCTTAGACAGATTCACGAGTTAAATGTTCCACGGGACTTAGTTTATGCTGTTATGTACAATGTCGACCCAGACGCTCTGGAGCAAAGGGCACCCCAGTTCAAGAAGAAGAAACCGAAAGGCAATTTCACTTCACGTGGCCCGAACTGGGTTCACTCCCTTGACGGCCACGATAAGATGATGGGATACCAAAACAGCACTTTTCCTATTGCAATTTATGGTTGTATCGATACATGCAGCAGGAAAATGCTTTGGGCAAAGGTTTGGATTACTAATAGCGATCCAAATGTTATTGGTAGATTTTACCTTGAACATTTATTTAAAACAAGGATTATTGCAAGCAAGCTGAGACTGGATAAAGGATCAGAAACAGGGGTGATGGCTACCATGCATGCTTTTCTGCGACAGCACCATGGTGACATGGATCCCATGGATACAGTAATCTATGGACCATCAACTTCAAATCAGGTGAGATTTCAGACTTTATGCACATATCAATTTTAAGCCAGGGGGAGGGGGGTGGGTGGGTGGGAGTGGAGGGTGCAAGGGGTAGGGTTTTGATCTTCCATATTTGCCCATGGGCAGGGCATTTGATTTTCATTTTACTCCAAGGGGAAGGGCATTAAAGGTACTTAAGGAGACTTTATGGGATGAAATGCAGCCCAGGATGGGGATTTTAAGTACTTTTGACATGAAATCTGTACCTAAGGGCTGGGCAAGTATTGTATTGTACAGTATCCTTCACTTGTAATTGCAGATTGAAAGATGGTGGAGAGAACTTCATGAAAGACTGGAAACTTTTTTCAAGTTTCCTCTTAACCTGCTTAAGGACCAGGGTCTTTATGATCCTGAAGATGAAACCCACAGGTAAAGTAGAAGCTGCATACAGAGCCTCGCAAGCTCTTATTACCACATAATTCTGAAAAACGATGGTGAACATAATGACAACAACGATAGCAATGATAGTAATGATGATGGTGATACTTGACGACATTTACATATCAGATGAACAATTTTATTTTCTTGAAAATAATTACCCTATTACATTTATTACATGGAATTTTCCTGACACATTAACTTACAAATTTCATGATTTCTAAAAAATGAAGAATTAAAGTGACACAATATATGTGTTTCAAACACAACATGACAAGTAAGTGATCCACATGTTTCTAAGGAAGGAAAAATGACTTTATATCACTGAAAAGTTTTAATATTTCTTAGATAACTCAGTCCTATCTACTACTTTCTAAATATATAATATTATCCATGTTTTTTTTATTAACATCAACATTATTAGAGAAAGCTACCTTTCAAGGATGTGTTCTGTAACATTTTTAAACAAATAAATCGTCTAGTCAATATTTAAAAAACAATCGTAAATATGCACACCTCAAAAATGCAAAATTACAGTTGTACACATCCAAGCTGTGGCCACCCAGCATAGGCTTTGTGAGTGGTGATCAGATGCCAGTGAAACTTTCTGAAGGCAGCACACAAGTCTACCCAACTGGAAGCCATAGAACATGGCCACAGCTCAATGTGCATAACTGTAAATTATAGGTCACATAAACACAACTAGGTATGTGTAGGCCCATTGTACCAGATGGCCTTTAGAGAAAATGAAGATGTAAATGTATCTTAGATAATTGTTTCTAAGAATGACACCTGTTAAGAAAGAGCTGTTAGTGTTTTCTGCATGTCTTAGTGTACAGTACGTCTTCATGTTTAATGACATTTTTACAGTTAAATATTGTTATAATTTTCAGACTTGCTTTGGCCTACATTATGATACCAGTAGTACAAAGGGAAGTTAACACCTTCATCGATGTCGTGTGGAACCCTCATAGGATTCGGGAGCAAAGAAACACTTTTCTGCCTGATGGAGTCCCAAATCACATCTACAGTTTCCCAGACAAATATGGACTCGAGGAGTGTGGTTAGTACCACTTATTTCCTCACTTCCATTTATACAGGGGAACCTCGCTATCTTGAACTTCCAAGGGAAACTAGAATTTGTTCAATTAAGCGGAGTTTTGAGATAATGGGAACAAATTTTGGTTACAAGGGAAATGCTTTTAGTTCAAGATAGCAGGGAGTTTGAGATAACCGAGTTCAAGATAGGGAGGTTCTACTGAACTACATAATATGATTTCATGCATGATTTTTTTGGTTTCCATGTTGAAATAACTTGTATCAGCTACAGTGCTTCACTCAAAATGATAGGTCAACATGTCCGGCCTTTATTTAAAATAGTGAAAAGCAAGAGAATGTGAAAGAGCAGCTTTAAGTCAGCTAAAAATTGTATCATGCATGGGCATCTTGGTTTCATATTTTTTATGATTGTGAAGTTTGCACAATAATTTGTAATGTTCTTGAGAGTATTCTTTCTTAACAGATCCCTGAATTTTAAGTTATGAAGAATTTCATTGAAACTCACCAAATAATTTCTCTATTTTAAAGGATGGGAAGTCACAGAGAAGCAGCTGGAGGAAGTGGCAGAGCTGTCGGATGTGTTGGCTGAAAATGATGACTATCTGACTGTAGAATTTAGAGCCAGGTGTGAGCAAGTTATAGGAGATCCATTGGAACTCGATGTCAAAGACTTTGCTCTTGCATTTCGCTACCTCAAAGACAGTTTATAGATAATGATGCATACCATATTTGATCAAATAATCACCCAGGACGTCAAACTTCAGGTTCAAAGGAGGGTCTTAGGGCCTGTTTACAAGGAGCTAGGGTTACCCTAGCAAGTGGGCTTCCCTATCACTCATACCTTTCTTGTAGATTTTATCATCATGTTTACAAGCAAACCCGGGTTACCCTAGTGCTAGGGTCAAACACCAGTGGTGGGGGAGGATTAACCCTACCACTCATGTCAACTTAAAATTTGTATCTCAAACTTGCCAGAAATGCTGCTTCAAAAAGAAAAATGCTCAAATAATTGACTTACAAGTAGATAAACAATTGTATGGCTTTATAAAGCCTGTTGATCAATCAAAGATTTGAACTGACAATTTATATTTTCATGCAGCCAATGTAAACAACAGGCGGGCCAAAGTTGTCCTGGTTGCTAGGGTAACCTTAGCAAAAGTTTTCACTTGCAAATTGGAGACAACTTTGACTCGCTTGCTAGCTCCTTGTAAACACGCCATTGTTCGCTCTATTCTGTGTCTTCTACACGAAGTCACTGCCCTGTGCTCATTCAAGGGGGGGGGGGGTACTTTATTGAGGTATGGGTGGGTGCTTATTTAATCAAATACAGTAGGTATAAATTTAAACACTACTCTGTTGTATGTCGGTGATTTCACTAATAGTCACAGTGAACAATCTGCTGAAAGAAAACAGCAGAATTCTGAGCAGAATTAATGAAAATTAGAGATAGAGAATATTATACAGATACTGTACATAAAATGAAGTAGTTGAGTTTAAAGACCATATGAGGTAACCGTTGTGCTCTTCCAAAATTAACAATTGTGCATTGCCTGTTAGACTGTATCTCTTTAGGTGTTATTGCCTTCTTGAAACTAAAAAATGTCTGACAACAAGTACAATTTATGAAAATGTGCTAGAATTGCAGTAGTTAGTTTTACGAGTATTGTATGCAGGCAGAAGTCCAAGGCAAAGGGAATCAACACCATGGTGATGTGGTGTGATATGACTGATGTCACCAAAAAGAAAAAACAACATTTGAATGGGAACACTGCCAGACAGTCAAATTTGGCCAAAGTTTTACCCAGGGGTACTCAATTTATAGTGATGAAGAGGGGAGAGGATTTGGGTTTTAAAATCTGTGCCGATTTTTCAGGTATTTTTAAGGTTGCTTTTTGTGCAAAATAATTTGCAGGTGCCTGATATTTATAGTGAAGGAGATATGAAATTCGGCATGGTCCATATAAGTTGTAATAGATGCACTTCATTTTAATAGATCTTTGATTCAATCACTTTCTTTCACATGGCTAATAACCAATTTATATCTCGTAAAATCTCTACAGTATTGGTAAATAAGAAACATGATCATGAGAATGTACGTAGTTTCACAGACACAAATTCTTAAAAATGCCAACTACTTCAAGGGTCTTTATTTGTGCCATGAGATATTCCATTGAGTATTTGCATTATATCTGTGAAACAATTAGCCACCTTTTTAATGTTATTTAGTGCAATTTTGAAAGAAATAAATTGCACAAATTTAAAAAAAAGCAAAGGAATACAATGAGTTCCCACTTGAGTGGTTTGCACTTTTTGCACAAAATAGTACAGTTTTGTGATACATTTTTTGTTTTGTTTCACAAATATAGTGCATGCAGTCTTGCAATTTTATTTTGCCTTTTTTACTTTCATTGGCTCCAATCAAATAATGACTTTGTTTTGGACAGTAGTCTACTCTGGAGCAGATGTCCTACAGTATTGTTACAAACAACTTCATCCAATAATCAACAAATCACAAAAGTATAACTGTAACTGCAACGCTTTAAAATAATCAGACTGTAAATGCTCAAATAACACCCCCCCCCCCCCCCACCCCAAATAATCCCCACTTACAAATAAGCTCCCTTTCTATGCTTTTCACCTGTACTACCACCAAGCACATAAGAATTACAAAGAAAAGAGTTTGGAACCTAAAATAACCCCACAAAGGTATGAAATAACTTGATTACAAAATTGGTGTCTGTTTGATACCAAGCCAAATTTTACATTTCTTTTTTTCTCTATTTCTGGTGTAAGCACCCTTTTAAATAGTCCCTACATGTAGTTTACAAGGTCAAGTTTGGAATAAGCCCTATAAACCCTTTGGGGGCTTATTTGAGCATTTATGGTATGGCTATACAAAGGTTGGGTGCATGACCCCCTATTGGAGAAACCACTAGCCTACCATTACTACACTGTCAACTCAGGTAATCCTAATAGGTGGCAGTAATTGTTGCACTTGTGGATTTCGATGAAAGCACGTATGGCATCCTGTGATAAATTACCTGTACAGAATAGCATCTTCTCGTTTGATATCAGCTCCTTGGATGCAATTTCTGGATCAAAAAGGCAACTCCCGCAGCCTTGGATGTCTAGTAGCATCACTTCTCTGTCAGATCTCTCATACGAAAAGTGTGCAAGGCACTCCGCCTTCTGGGTCAAGGGACTTTTCTCTTTCTCACATATATGGCCATTGTTATTGATGTACTTCCGGAAGGTGCCCTCTATAAATTCTTCGATAGTTACGTACTCTTCTCCGGCGATCCTCCCCATGAATATTTTCTTATAGCTGAGAGTTTCCCCAAAAAGGATCTCGTTGTCGCTTGAGATGAGCTCCTCTTTCAGTTTAGCTGTGAAATTGCGCGCAAGGTAGTGCATTTGCACTGCTTTCTTTGTATGTTCCTCCAGAGATTGCTTCATCTCAAGGATCTCTCGTTTCGCCTTGTCTAGATACCTTTTTACCACCCAGGTGGAGCCTTTAAAATCTCTATCACTGGAAGTCGCTTTGTACGCTTGCCGAAATCCACCACATCCGAAAGGCTCAGCTTTTATTATGAACTCTACACTTGTTGGCTTTGATGACCACGTCATGTCCGCCATGCTGAAGTTGAAAATTTCGACAGAGGTAGTGGTATTAGTGATTTCATTTCCAAGTCTAAGCATTTCCACCACCGAAAGACTTCTTGGAACAAACTTGCTAGGGCTTGCTGCTTCGTTTCGTGTTTGGGGCAGTGATACTGCAACCGCAGATCGGGATGGACTCTTCTCGGTTTTGTTGGTCTCCTCAGCCGTTTTTAAGAGTTTTCGACGTGGACTGTCGTCGTCTTTCTCATCATTGGCCTTAATGAAACGCACGTGGATAACTTTGACCGACGGGACTTGCTTCATTGAGAAACAGGAAGGGCCTTGCTCCCCCGCAAGAACATCACACGACATACTATCGGGCATAACATAATGTTTCATACATGCCTTCTTTATGTTGTCGATAGACAGTTCATCGTACTCGTGGTACGGGACAAACTCACGTGCTCCTACTCTTGAATACTTTTGCGCTCTCCCAGATACCTCTGCGCTAAGACGTTGAACAACGATTGCATCTAGATCTTTGCCCGACTGGCCAGTGTCCTTGGTGATTTTAGTTTTCCGTTTGGCCTTCATTTTGTCTTTAA
The DNA here is from genome assembly GCA_022457155.1 of Cladopsammia gracilis. Classification (NCBI taxonomy): domain Eukaryota; kingdom Metazoa; phylum Cnidaria; class Anthozoa; order Scleractinia; family Dendrophylliidae; genus Cladopsammia; species Cladopsammia gracilis. The sequence continues at coordinate 2,387,853 of JAJGOT010000036.1, read as the reverse complement.
ATTTTCGCCAGTCGTCAGCCATTTTGACTCACAACATTGGGCAAGGCACCATGGGTAAAACACATGGCTACCCCGCAATGCATTCTGGGCTATGGCAACGATAGGCCACAAGCATTTTTGTTTTCATTTTACTTTAAAATGATTTCATTTTGATTTTAAATTAAAATAGATTTTATTTTTCTTGTAAGAGTATTTTAATTTGTTTTCACTTTACTTTAAAATGATTTCATTTTGATTTCAAATTAAATAAAATAGATTTTATTTTGCTTGTAAGAGTATTGTAATTTGTTTTCATTTTACTTTAAAATGATTTTATTTTGATTTTAAATTAAATAAAATAAATTTTATTTTGCTTGTAAGAGTTATATTATTTTGATTTCGTTTTACTTTTTATAAAAATTTATTTTATTTTATTTTGAAATTTGAATAATATCTTATTTTTTGTTATGATTTTATTTACTTTTGTTTTTAAATACATGATTATTTTTCAAAACAAGCATTTTTCCTTATGGCAGTCCTAGGCCACCATAGATCTACATTGGCAGTGCGAAATTAACAGTTGTTCTGAAAAGCCCAAATGGGCAAGCAAATCACTCTTAATGGTACGTTTCCCTTTGGCAACTCGATCCGTCACAAACTTTGGTGACGGAGGTGTTAGAAATGGAGGAAAAGGTGGAGAACGTGGAGTGTGGTGAGTAATTAGTGGAGTTGGCGAGAATGTTGATGGCTGATGCTGGAGATGCTAGCAATTGTCGAGATAATCAGATTAAGGACTACATAATCGATTGAGCACAAACTGCGGAATAATCCTGCAAGTTTTAGGTAACTACTTTTGCAAGGAAACCTGAATTATTTGCTTACTCTTTTGTGGGTGATGAAGAAACACGCTTCCTAACATTTTATAGACAAAAGGAGCATGCATCCTTATTCTCGTCTCATAAATCAAAGGAAATACCGTGACCAGATATGTTTGTCTGGACTATCCTTCTTGTCCCGCACTTTTTGGGCCAACCACTGGCAACCATGCACCCATGATGAAACCAAAGCAACGACTAAAATTTTAAAATTATGTCTTGTTCCGTACTGCACACAATCTTGTCGATGCACAGAATACACCAAATTGAAGAAACGTTGACCAGTGAAAAGCATAAACCATGAACGATGAGACCGAATGGGATTATGGGTAGGCAGCATTGGCAAGCTGAGTAATATTCTATTTCTCGATGATCAAGATGTTTTCTTTGCTTGAGACATTTTAGAGCATGATTCATGCATCTTGTGTTGATATAAGGTGTATTCTGTTAGGGACGAAGGTTTATTTACCCAATTTCCCAGTAAACCTTTGGGTCGCATCGTTCATGGTTTATGCTTTTCGCCGGACGTTTCTTCAATTTGGTGTATATACAGATGTAAGTTACGTACAAGGTAATCAAATCTCTATTCAAATTAATTTGAATGCAGAATGATTAATGCTCATTTAAACATGGGGTTTGAGTAGCCTTGGGGCTGATTTGCAATTATTGTAACATTACTGAATATTAAGCTACCAGGAGATATTGTCAACCACAACATTCTCAAACTGACTTTTTGTTGCCGGCATATTCCCGCAAAAATTTATCCCCTGAGACAAAACTTCAGTTGCTTAATATTGTGCTAAAATCAGATCATCTAACACTGAAACTTTGCAAACACCTTCATTTTGAGGTCGGCTTCAAGCCAGTAAAAAATTGCATGATTACAAGGGAAATACTTCAGCTCTGACATTAAACAAACAAAGTAGACACAAGAACAAATCTAGATGATCTCAGATACCCCAATGTCGCCACACTAGTTAACTTGTTGTTACAAATAGATAGTGTATATAAATAACCATGTTCAATACTCTTCTTTTGGGTGTTTCTTGGTGTTGCGGAAGCCATTGTTGGTTAGCTTTTGTGTTGTGGTGTGGGTATTGTTCAGTGTCTTTTGAATCTTTTGTTTTACGTCATTTGGTGATCACACCATCCGCAACACCAAGAAACTACCCTTCTTTTCTCTTAAGGCTGCTAAATGCCGAGTACTTACAGTTTTGTTTTCCAAAGGCTTTTTCTTGACTGACTGACTTCTAAAACTTGACAAGTCTTCATCATCATTCAACAAAACCTAAGTAAGAAAGTTAAATAACACCATTTATTTTCAAGAAATTAACATAGAAATTGAAGAAGTATGTACCAATCACTGATAACTGTTACCAGTAACAACTTACAGCATAACAGAAAGATAACACAATCAAAGGCTCCCATGAGCCAACTCTTGAATACGAACAACCTTCTGACCCTCCCCTCCCCTCTCCTAGGCGTTTTGCTCCACCCACCCACCCCCCCCTGCATTTTACTCCCCACCCTCCCTCCCTCCCTCCAAGGGGCAGTATGCAGCTCTTACAATGTCATTTCTGATCTGCTGAGAAAACAATAGAACAAATAACACAACAATGGACCCTAGCCTTGAAAACAATAGAGCTACGTGATACCCAGGTCCAACGAAATTAGAGGTTGTTAAGAGCTGCGTGGTATCTGCCCTCCAATGCTGTCCCCATGGGTAAGGCATGTGACCATTACATATCGCAGGCTCAAGTCATTCAACATTTTGTGTATTCCATGTTAAAAAAGTACATCTATGATGGTTCAATAAATATTATCTATACCTCTTTGTGCAAGAAGTTGAAACCAAATCCAAAGTTGTCCACTCCTTTACTGACAAAGTAGCCAGCCACTTTTCTGTTTCCATGCCTGATGGCAATCCACACATCATTAATAGCATAATCCTAACATCATAAACACAAAACTGAATGCAAGGCTGGCACTACGGCAAAGGGCAGATTTATAAATACCCTTAAGTACATTGTAAAGGATAACTTGCCTCTTGGAACACATGCACACAGTGACAATTAGTTCTAAAAGTCACTTGTTTTTTAAATCAGCAGCCCTAATTAATTAAGAGGCTGCAACTTTTGGACTGTTAAAATATATGAACAATCTATTCCAAGTACCTTTCTGAGCAAGGTACATGTATATACGATTAAATTGCGTTGGATGTTCTAATCCAAAAAAGGAAAGGAAGTAAAGTTTTAAATACTTTCCAAGGTGCCGATCTACATGTACATGTACCATCATTGACATATAAGAATTCTAAGCCAATTTGTTGCATCGAGGTTACTTTTTGGGGGCATAGGTTTCTCTTCTCTTTCAGGTGGCTGTTGCTATTGGGTGTTTGGTATTTTTTTGTGGGAGGGGCAGGTGAAGGGTGTTACTTTTAGAATTTTATGTCAACCAAACTTATTGGTAAATCTTGTAAAACAAGAAAATTGGCCTGTATTTTGTAATACATGACAGTAAGGGTAGGTGAATATGTTAATTTGCTGTAACTCCCAACTCAAATTCATTTTTTGAATCGACAAGAACATGTCACATTCCAACAGTCTAACTCCCTAAGGGGAAACAAAATTCTCACCTCCCTAGGGAAACAAGAACTTGAACTGTCTACTCGCATGTGATCAGGTAGTGCACCTTGAAACCACGGCAAATTTGTGCACCAGCTGCATCAAGCACACATTTTTTCTCATCTCAGCCATGGCTGCACATTATAATTTTTCTATTTTTGAGTTGGGAGGTATAACAGAACACTTAATGACTGGCCCCATGGGAAACAGTGAGTTTTGTTTCCCCTCTGCAAACATTGACGGTCTCGGGGAAACACAACTCACTGTTTCCCTTAGGGCCACCTTGATTTCCTTGTACTACTGTGCCCATCATTTAATAATGTTTGTTATCTTACAAACAACTTAGAGACAAGTAATTAGGTAACACACTAGTTAATGCTCATCTGTCTGGGGTACCAACCCCAAACCCAAATAGATTTTGTGAGTTAAATGGGTAACCAATTAACATGCATCATTTATATATTATAACCTGTTCCAGCTCATGAAGGGTTAATTTTTCCTGAACAGCCATCTCATTTAACAGAACTTTAACAGTCTCCAGTGGAACTCCCTTCTTGAAACAGAATGACAGTAGGTCTGATGTCTCGCATTCTCTCTTGTGAAATCTTTTTGTATCCTACAAAAGAGCAGCAAATGGGAGTTTTAGAAAACATGAATTATAAATCACCTTTAACCTTCCTTCTTGAGTTTTTATACCCTTTTTTCCAAACCCATAAGTGAAAATACAATGGCCATGTATGATATACCATTTGAAAGGTTTTGATGATTGCAGTTCATAATTCATAAATAAAATTAGGAAAAGTAATTATGGCTCTGATTAAACAGACTTACAATGTCAAAATAAAAAAATTCAGAATTGTCCCAGTTTTCAGACATACAAGTACTACATACAGGTGTATTTCTCCTAACTATAGCTTATTTTGCAGCTATCAGTGATTAGCATAAATCTACTAGCATTTAATCACGAATGCTGTTCTCTTATTGGCTACGCTACTCACTATCTATTCTGTTGTAGAAAGTGAGTGTGTGCAGTTGTCAGTGTGTGGTTGTTATTTATATCATTATTCAATAAAAATGCAATCTGTCTTGTTGTTAAGTTTTGAACATCTAGTAGATTTATACTAAAAACAATTGGATTATTCGCACTTGATTTCTATGCGTGATAGTTGATTTGGGCTTTGCCATCATCAACTATCATGCTATAGAAATCTCGAGCTCATAATCTAATTGTTACATATAGACTAATTTATAACATGAGCTGTCTCTCACACCACAAATGTGAAAAACAAAAACATGTCAAAAGTTGCAGGGTTGGTCAACCATATCAAATGTTACAGGGGTATATTTTACTCTTGAAATGAACTGATCTTTTCAAGACCATTCTTGTGGCAAAATTTCATTCATATGGACCAAACATAAACAATTTTAATTGGGAGTGAAAGGGTTAAGATTTAACCAGCTTGATGACCAATTGAAATGTGGTCATTCCGAATTAACATCTAGTTCAGTAGAAAAGGAGTCTATAAGAATGTAGCCACCCCTTTCTGGACCCTCATCGGACTCCATCTGGACCCCATCTAGTCACCTATATGCACCTTTGTTGGGACCCAATTTTGACCTACATGTAAATGGCCAGACTCTTACCCAGTTGCTATTTTTTTTAATTATGGGGCAAGAGAAGATTGGATTCAATTTAAGTGAGGAATGTAGGGTGTTATGGAAAGGGTGGGTCTTCTCTTGACACCACATGCACCTCAGTTCACTTGACCAATGAAATGAAAGGTACTAGGTAATACTTCCCACCAATTTGTACTGCAGTTGGTACAATTACAGTTAGATATCCTTACTTCAAGAAATGCATTGTTTCCCTCTCTGGATCCTCTGCTTGAATAAAGTTCTCGTACGGCATGACCAAAGGTGTAAAAGTTGTACCTGCAAAATGAAAAATCACGAAAGTTGATAATGTGTAGTTCCAGAAAAAATCCATACCCACCCCATGGAAGGTCATTGGAAATTCCTAGGGGGAAGGGGGTCTTAAAAACCAACATTTTATAAGCAAAGTATGAAGCTAAACTGGAATTTCCTGGGGGGATGGGGGGTGCTAAACAAAAAACCTTCTGTGGGGGGAGTATGGATATTTTCTGGAACTGCACAATCTCATCTCATGCTCCTAATAATAATAATAATAATAATAATAATAATAATAATCTGGAGAGAATCGAATAATAAAAAAAAAATTAAGAATAAAAACAACTTTATTCACAATTTAAAAATATCTTAATTACAAAAGATAAAAATAGAAATAATTGATAATAAAAATTCAAAATTCTATAAAATTACAAATAAAAGCATTTATTTACACACAGTACACAAAATACTGGTGAGCCACACACACCTCATGCAATTATTAATTAAGACATTCTGTGATAAAAACATTCACCGTAAAAAAATGGAATATTTTAATTCAAAAAGTCCGAACAGTAGTTACTTAGAGGAATCCTGAACATTATTATTATATGGTAACTAATTTATTTTTTCTCTGTTTGTTTAACTTTATTTTTCTAACCCTTTACTTTGTATAATCACAGCAAAAACAGAATGTGTACAAATGTATTCCTAGCCTCTTTGTAGTGAACTCTGAGGTCTGGGGTAAAAGGACAAGTAAACATGGTGACTGGGGCAAAGAACAAAAAATAATAAGTTGGGAGGGGATGGCCATGAGGAGATGATTGAGGTGATAGCATTTATGTTTTCCCTTCCTCCTGCCCCCTCCCCACTCAGTCAGATTTATTTCTGCACCAGTCTCCTACTCTTAGCCCTTCTTCATTGTCCCCACAGTTCTACTTGCTCTTCCTCACAGTAGCTCAAGAGTGATGCAAAGGAAGCCTGTGAATTCCATGAGCAATTATAGCATCGCAGTAGCAAGGACCAGAACTGCACTCTGCAAAGTTATTCTCATTATCATTATTATTTATAATTAACATACGTTCCAGTGTCCATGCGATTCAAGGTAACTGTTGGCTCATTAGAGCGTTTAAGCTCCTGTTGTTTCTCTCCACATAGCTCTTGTAGCAGTAGCTTCAGTGCTTCATGGTTTTCATTTAGAAGTGCATAATGTACTGCAGCAAGTTGAATTTCAGGACTTCTGGGCCAGTGAACCTGTTTTAAGAAATTCAATTAAATCATTGGTTATAAGTGGTCAACCCATTATTACATCAGCATGCATGGGTGTGTATTGTTCACATATTAAAATTTATAATGTCAGTGTATTTGCAAGATTGTCTCAGTGCGGCATCTGATAATACCAGTATGTACTTATATACTAAGTGGGAAGACTGGACAGGAAAAAATAAATTGGCCTCAAAGTCATGCTGCATGGATCATAGCAGCCTCATTCAGTCAATAAGCATTGTACCATATGACCGGCTTGAAGCTGTTTATCATCTTAATTCCAATGCAAGAGACCATAATCATTTGTACCAGAGCCTTTTTAACTTGTGAATACAACTCTCCAAGTTAGTTTTTTTTGTTGTTTTTTGGCTGCAAAGTTAGCATATCTTTGAATCGGATTGCAGTGCCAAAATTGTAGTCGCCATGGAGGTTTTTCAGTTACAAAATTACATAATTATCATGCTAAAATAACAAATAAATAACTATTAAATGACTAAGATAATAAATACGCATTAAAAAATTAGTAAAATACAATAAGAAAGAAAAAGAAAAATACGATCAATTTACTATTTACAAATTCATAGACTAATCAGAAAGAAGTAGGTTAACAAGTCTTTTTCCAACCTAACAGAGAACTTGGAGCAGAATGCATTTGCATGCGAACCGCAAACCTGTCAAAAACTTAAGATCCACAAAATGAATTCTAGGCACAATCTAGAATTCATTTTGTAGATCTCGAGTGTAAGTTTGTACACATACCGTATACACTTCTTCTCTGTTTTCAATTGCGCCCTTAAGCATTTCCATGTCATGAAGCATCACTGCTTTAATTGCCCATTTTACAGGCATTAATGAAACATCCTCACTGAAAAAAAGTGCACAATTATCAACATTACTAACAGCTTAAATTGGTTGACACACTGACTATAATTATAAAAACTGTCTAAGTTTCACGTAACTCAGCTTGGCTCCAACTTGGACGAAATACAAATCTGATGTTGTTAAAGATGTGGTTTTTGTCGGAATGATAATGAGGATCAAAATGTACCAATAGCAGCAAACCAGCATGCTATATCAAGCGACACATAAACAATCAACTTCATCGCCCGATGAAGACTAGCAGTAATAGCGGTCAAAATGTCATGATCAACACCTCAAAGTGACTCCATCGTGAGACAAATGAATAAACTTAAACATACAAACCTGGTTTCAAATGTGGGATCCTTTTCAAGTAGTTCAATGTTTTCATTAGGTATCAGTACTCCAGCTCGTCTCGGTTTATCCTTCTTTTCCACAGCTGCCTTTTTCTTCTTCTCTTTCTTTGCCTTAGGTTCAGCAGCCTTCCGCTTCCGACCTGGGCTCTTGGTGGGTGTGGCTGCCCCCTTTCTCTGCCCTCGCTTCCCTTTTTTGGCAGGAGAAGGAGTGGAGGCAGACCTAGATCCACTTCGCGTCCGTTTTGCAGGAGGTTCATCTTCCTGTTCCTCATCTTCAGCCTCCTCATCACTTTCCTCTTCTAACAATTTATATGGACAGAATAAGGGTAAAATGAGCATAAAATTCAGTCAGTTGGACGCAGTACACCATGCATATATGAAACAAGCAAGCATGTCAATGGAAAATTTTCTTAGGCTGGAAACCATGGTTTGAAAATCAATTGATAATTTGTTTGGAAAAAAAATTATGACAAAAATGGGATTTGTCTAGTTTTTATAGAACTTTCATTACAAGTAACTTCAAGTGATGTACATGAACAGGTTATAAGCATAATTTCCCTAAGGGTTCTTCATGACTGCATGTACTGGAGGTATACTTCTCACCCTGCCCTGGTAGTTAGATATAATTGGTCACTGAAGTCAGGCATAAGCCACATTCATTGGTGGATAACTTCAGTCACCTTTGACAAGACTTTAACCATTTCCAGCATTTTGAATTAGTCTCCTAACACTTCAAAACCTCTTTCCAGTTAAATTTGATTTAAAAAATACACAAAACTAGACATTAGATATTTTAGCCAGAAGGCTGGAGAGTGTCACGAGCCACCCAGACTTCCCTATCGTAACACACCTTCTTTATCTTGCAAAACTTCTTCCTCTCCTCGTTCAGCAGCCAGGGCTTCTTTCAACAGCTTCTTGGTCTGTTTTATATGTGGTTTGGAGATTGAATACTTCTCAGGTTGCACCTCTGACAAAGCCACACGAGTGATGACAGAATCCATGTAACATACATCATCAAATGAAACCTGCAAACAAAAATAGTGTAGAATAGAGAATAATTCAATTTCTTAGAAGTTCAAGCCCCCTGTAGTTACATGCATAATGTTTATATTTTTCACTTCCATCAGTCATGATTATGGCGACAAACATTGGACCCCTGAAAATTGAAACTGACAAAAAGGTTCGAAATCCACCAATCACAACCCACAAACATGACCTTTGACCCTGTTGAGTTACAAGTATGCAAGTACATTACCGAGACGACCGCTACAATAATTGTGGTAGTGAAACATAAAACTGTTGGTTGAGTTTTTTTATCTGAGTGTTCATGTGTTATTAAAAAGTGCAGTAATGAAATACATAACAATTCCATGTCATAAAAATAATAGTTTGTCAAAGTTTTCACAGGGTAGGGAAAGTTTTAGAATTTGAACAAACCATTGGACTCATTAGAATTACTAATTAAAAAAACACTGACCTTTCAGTGCTGTTGGCCACCACCACCCCCCCCCCCCCCCCCAAAAAAAAAAAAAACATGCAAGCAAGAGATGACTGGTTGAAAATTATCTTTGATTCATGCCTCCAAGCATTTTGCTTTGCTAGAAACTACAGAAATTAATATCCTTGGACAACAGGGAGAATAATGCCTTAACCCAAATTCCATTGTCTCACACAGCTAGAAGTGCAGATAGAGACATGTGCTGGACCGTGGGTGTGGTCGCATCACGCAATAAACAACAGCAGTCACGCAATCCACAAGCCATTATTTTGTTTATTTTCACCACGTTTTGCACTCTTGTGGACTTTTTAACTAAATTCACATCTATTTCTCAATCAGATTATGATAACTTTGATACTTTCATTCACTGGTTTGAGTGAGAGGTTTTTAAGCGCCTTGGGAAAATAAAATATTGTTTTCATTAAACTTTCAATGGGCTAAGTTATTTTTCACTACCCGGGGCAAACGATCACAGCTTTTGTGATATTATTCGGCATTCTTCGTGATTGTACACAATAAACAATTTAAATAAATACCTAGGGGCATTTAAAAGTTAGAAACCAAGAATTTTTAGCTCACCTCGTACAAGTTGTCCTCAAGCCTATTGAACCAAGCCACTCCAAAGCTTGACGCGCTTTCTGGTACATCTTCCAGCACGCGACAAACGAAGAAATCATTTTCCTCCCCGCGAACGGTCAAAACATCACCCGCGTAGAATTCAAACTCCTCTGTCAAATCCGCCAGGGGAACAAGTTTTCCCCTTCTCTTCATGGACATCAATCGACGTGACATACGGAGCGGAGGGGCGATTTCACCCGCGTGTATAAAGCTCACATGCGCTTGTCCGCTGCGAGCCGACGCGGAAAGCGACTTGTTGTTTGGAACGAGTGAAACTGCAAGAGGTTCGTTTTCATCTTCGCTAGAAACTGCCGCATCTGTATCGCCACCTTCGGAATCACCATCCTCGTTTTCGCCGAATAAATCGTCTCCGTCTGGTAGCAATTTTTCTTGCGCGGGAACTTCTTCGAATTCTCCGACATCTTCGTCTACATTCACCACAAGCGTATCTTCTTCTTGGTCTGGGTCTATCTCTGAAGGTGGACGGCTCGCCGATTCGCAAGTTTCCCGCTCTAGTTCCACTAGAATCGCTAAAGAGGACTGCTTTTTGAGAAGACGAGGTCGGTTCGACATTGTGAATTGTCAAGATTTCTCTTTTAGTCACAAAGTTTGAACACGATTTCAAGTGAACCGCGGCACAGCTGTCACACTGAAGCTCTCGAAAGTTGATTTATACTCTTTTCCGCTGCTATGTAACTGACAAAACGGTGTTGACTGAAAGTGTGGGTCATTTAAAGGCAAAACAACGATGCGTGGGTTGCAGTTCTGGGCAAGCCCGAACCTTCAAATTAAAGATATTTGCAAGGTTTGCTTTTCTGCTCGCGTTCAAGTCGTTCAACTTTCCGCTTACCAGTGAGGCACGAGTTGAAGAAGGAGAAAGCACTGGTTTCCAGCTTCGGGTTCCGTGACAACGTGTAACACAACGGTATTGAATATCACTAGGACTAAGAAACATAGATTGTTTTGTAGTGAAGTTTTGTTTATAAAACCAGTCTTATAACATCATGATGTTACAAATACATCTACAACTTCAATACACGGCAAAATAACAAAAAACGTTTACCAATATAGGATAGGCGCCGGGGAAGGCGAAAAAGTCAAAAGATCACAACACATTTACCCACCCCACCCCTCCTGCTTTACTTTTCAGTCACAGTAAACTATGATGATTGAGTCTAATAAAAGCTGATAAGGAAATTTTCAGCGTAAAAGCAACGAATATAAAACTGCTGTTGTCTTGTTAGCTGAAAATTTCTAATTTCGCGCGAACTGCCCCCAGTAACCGTCCTACTCTCCTCCCATCCTCCACCCCCCCCCCCGCCCCCGCCCGCTCTCCTCCCATACTCCAGTTTGCAATGAATGATGGGTGTGGTGGTGAGCTAACAAAATGGCGGAAGGAGACAGCATTTTCTCCAAAATCATTCGTAAGGAGATTCCATCGGAATTCCTTCACGAGGATGATCAAGTATGTAACGTGTCTTCTATTTTGTTGTGGTTGTTTCAACTTTGTAAGATTTGCGACCCAACAATTCATTAAACACAAATGTCGGAGGACTGTTGAAAGTTCCACGTTTTCAAAAATTTTATGCAACTTACTCGTTTTTAATAGTTTATCAGCAAATTTGTTAGGAAAAACTTACAAAATGCTAAGATAACCTTGGTGGTGACTAGTCCTCCAACTCAACCAGTCATTCAAGAGATCAGCTCTTTTAGAGAGGCCACCTTTCACCTGACGTCACGATGGTGTACAAAACAAATGGCCGCTGCGTTTTTGTCTTTTAAATTTTCAGGGAATGGTTGAAAACCACCTATACTACCAGACTACAAAATTAAGTGAGGACAGTTACCAGTTATGGGCTATTCATGCTATTGCATATAAAATCATATTAGCCCCACCCCCTGATTGAGAATTGGCCTTTCCTCCTCGCCCCCAATAATCCCAGTGAAAATGAATTGACCCTTAAAGACTTCCATTAGAAATGGGTTCACTGACCTCAGGAATTACATGAAAAATGTGTTTACCCCAGCTGAAAAAGTTTTTATCTCAACAATTCCTTAAAATATCTGTTCACCCCTGCGTTCATTTTATCCCACACCCCTGAAGAATTCAGCTGTTCCTAAACTTGGGGTAGCCAGTGTAAGTGGGGTGGGGGGGTGCATCTAATTTATGCACTAGCCCAATAGGACAATCTAAGGTAGAACATCTGGGTGGGTTGTAGAGTTCACACTACTCTTCTGGTCATCATCTAAAATAATGTTACACTGCATAAGGTTGAAACATTGTAATACTATGTAGTCTGTTTAATGTTCTCAGTGTGTCGCCATCAAGGACATCAATCCTCAGGCACCAGTACATTTCCTAGTCATTCCAAAGAAGCCAATACCTCAGCTGTCGAAAGCAGATGATGCAGATGAACAAGTAAGGCTAGTTTAACTAATTTCAGAGGGTAAATTACTGGTGATTCAGATCTCTTCTTTTCTTCTGGTAGACTGCGAGAAGTCTCTTATTTTTCTTTTGGTCAGTCAAGTGAGTGGTGACCAGCGAAGCTGCCATCCGCAAGAAACAAGAGATATTAGCCTTCTGGCTATCCTACAATTTGTGTAGAAATAAAGACTGTTCATGTATGTATGTATGTATGAACGAGAGTGCAAGCCCAAGAAAACTAAAAAAATAATAAAAGACTGCACTGTTTTGCTTTATCAAGTCCTCATTCATCACATCAGTGCGAAACTAGCCAAACAAACAAAATTGTTGTGTGTATATTGAATTTTACTTTGACTTTCTGTTGTTTCAGTTGCTGGGCCATCTCCTCATAGTTGCCAAAAAAGTTGCAGCTGAACAAAACCTGACTAAAGGGTATCGTGTAGTGATCA
>JAJGOT010000036.1:2210000-2370000 GCA_022457155.1 Cladopsammia gracilis | reverse complement strand
CGGTATGCCCAATTACCAATGACCAAAGCAACCTTTATTGAATAAGGTATATGTAAGTATGTACATGCACCTTGGTGCTGACTCCTTGTCTCCCGAGACAGATGGATGCCAACAACATGCACTGATAGAAGGAAAAAAGTCGACTTCTAGTAGTTATCTGTAATGTAAGGACGTCAATCACTTACGGTCCCTACTGTTTAAGTCAAATCAAGCTTTATTTACACACGGTATTAATTCATACAAAAGATGCTCTTCCATGCATTGAGCTGAAATAAATTTTACATTAGAATCTTATTAATACTATAATTTGTCATATGACCCATATGGCTGCGAACGTTTTCTTTGCAAAAGCATTGATGAAAGTCCCGTATGAGGGCCGTACGCATTTGTGCGAGCGGGGCCGGAAAAAGGCGTACGGCCCTACTACAAAAGCGGATGGCCTCGCACGTTTAAATTTCAAGTAATTTTGTCTCCAAATTGGTCATATGATAAAATGCTCATTGACTAAGTTAGGTCGGGCCGAATGGGAAAATATTTGGCTCTCGGTCATGGCGAACAGACCTCGCTGCGCTCGGTCCATACGTCATGACCTTGAGCCAAATATTTTCCTTTCCGGCCCTCCCACTTAGTCAATAAGTACATAATATTTCATAAATAAACTAAGCTATAAGCCTACCATTAATAGCTGAGGATACATGTTTCAACTTTTACCTTGGTTAAATTCGAAAAAGAAATAGCCACGGCACCTATTTGTTACAATGAACTTTGAATTTACCTAGGTAAAAGTTGAAACATGTATAACCACAGCTAATGTTCTGAAATAATTTTTAAAGAGTACATGTAAAGTCATACATTTCCTTGCCAAAGCATTTAGGCAGAGGATATGTAGGGTTCGTACAGTCATGGAAAAACCTGGAAAGTCATGGAATTGTATAATTTAATTTCTAGGCCTGGAAAGTCATGGAATTTAAGTGTGGGTCATGGAAAGTCATGGAAAATTATGTTCGTGGTACAAAATCACTAAGGCAGCATACCGGTATATTGTGGGAATAATTAGGCAAGATTAAAATTAAAACAATGATCATTTTGATAAAATTTTGAAAACAACTGTTGAACTCTTGGTCATGAAAAATTTGAAAAGGTCATGGAAAGTCATGGAATTTTAAAATCTGAAAAGAGTACGAACCCTGATATGTGCCAGAAGGTGAATTGGGATCAGCTAGGAGAAAGTGTGTTTATGAGATGGGAGGATAAATAGGAATAGCTTTTGCTATATTGCATAGATTAAAGGGGCACTCTACTGGTTGATATACAGTTTGTGTATCATGCTTCATGCTTATGGCCAGGAGCTTACTTTAACTTTATTAGAATAAATTATTATCTTGAAATAAAAGGTAAAGTCGCACTCCGGCCACAATGGCCCACACGGCCGGAGCTTAACCCGGTTTCCGTAGCATGAAGCAACTAGGAATATTGCTACTCCCCCCTGGATGGGATGCTAGTCCATCGCAGGGTTACCCCCAGCATTTTGTCGCCGGTACCCATTTACCGGTATACACCTGGGTGGAGAGAGACAGTGTGGAGTAAAGTTTCTTGTCTAAGGAAACAACACGACGGCAGAGACCAGGCTCGAACCACCGACCTTCAGGTTGAAAGTCCGACGCGCTAACCACTAGACCACCGTGCCACCCACATTATCTTGAAATAGGAAGGGGTAATTGCTAAATGTGATGAAAGCAAATAAATATAAACCAAACAGACAAAATCATAGCTAAAAAGGTCAAAATTCCACAATAATGACAACTTTGATTTCTTGACAGGCCAAAAAATCAAATTTGATGAACGGTACCCGTAATCCACTTCAATCCTTGCAATCTTGCACTTAATCTCCAAACTATTGCTTCTGTTTTGTTCTGTAGAATATGTTTGTTTAATTAAGTTGTGTATGTTACAGGTCAAATTTGATTTCAGGTTTTGATTTTCCATTGTTCTTTTCTATGCTAATAATAAAATATATGATAATGAATATCAAACAAAGGAAAATCAAAATTAATCTGAAATCAAATTTGACCTGTACATGTAACATATATTTGGTGGCATTTAGTGATAAAACATGAAAATAAAGTAAAGGAAATTTTGTATGTCGGTGGGTCCGTATTCCTTTAATGTCTTGGAAAAACTAAAAGTGCAGATGGGTGGGAATCCCAAAGGAAGGGGTGATTGGCAGGAGTAACACGGTGCGGTGTCCCAAACTCTACACACATAACAAAATATTTAGTAACTTATTGTTCTTTCTCCTCCTTAATACTTCTTCCCCTTTTATTTTTACATAGGAATTGTAAATTATTGTGACTCTTTTCTATTCTACAATATGTATTGTATCCATGATTTTGTTAAACATTAAATTGTATAAATTATCCTAACCTTTATGTATATTCTGTGCGAGTTACCGGTAAATATAAATTGACTTGACCCGTGGGGGGCCCAAAAGTTTAGTACCCCTACCATCACCCCCCCCCCCCCCTCCCCCCATGTTAACTCGAAGACATTTATTGGTTAGTCTGGAAATCATAGAATCAAATCAATGACCCCATCACTTGTATGCTTGAAGTGCACTCTATTTTTATCAATGCCATAAGGAGACATCACACCTTGATCACTCATAAGAATAAAAGGGTTAATATTTAGATGTCTTGAATTTGTCCTCATCCTGTTCTGTAAATGGAAAAATACACAATCAGTTTGTCATGTAGTAAATCAATATGCCATAAATAAAAAAGATCAAGAAGATGAAACAACTGTCTGACCCTCCCCTCTCCTATGTGTTCTGCTCCACCCACCCACCCCCCCCCCCCTCCTACCCTCCCATTCCTCCAACATGACCCCCATGGGTAAGACAGATGACGATTACCCATCGCATTTGGAATGGGCAAAATATATGCGCAAGACTTATGTACTAGTCAGTGTAATATGGAATTACAGTGTACCAAGAAAAGTTTACCCTATCCCAGACTAAACTGTTTGAAAACCATATCCTTCACAGCGGCACATACCCATATAGCTTATATATGAGTAGCACCCACCCCTCCTGCCTCCCTCCTATGGGAATATGCCATTTTTTAACTTTTGAATATGTGAAACGTAATTACATGGAATGGGTTATCGCAGACAGTGGCAAATATGCAAATTTTCATTTACTCATTTCCTCCATCATTCAGCTGTAATATAGAAATCAGAGAGTTTTGGTCTGGAATAGCTGGGTATCATTTACCCAGAAACTGATCAGTGGTATGAACTACATAGAGCTTCTGGAAAATAGCAAGTCAGGGACAGGGTAGGGATTTTTGGTGTCTTGACTAGAAAAAGGTTGCAAAATACAACAAAATATGATCAGAGTCCTCACGGCACACAATCATCCAAAAATGTACAGAGTATTCCTCACCAGGGGTAGATGTGGGATGCAGATGTAAGCTGTCATAATCAGTAGAGTCAACAGCTCCTTTGAGCCCTACAAAGCCATCCCCACCCCACCCCCCAAACCCTTATTGTCATCCTTGGTTTCTGGCTAACTCACACTTCATTTTGAATGATATATGAAGTTTTACCTAGTCATCCAAAAGGGAACTTGAACTTCCGGCCTCCCATAACATGCAAATGAATATGATAGACAGACTGGCAGCCATGTTGGCCAGTGTTGATGACAACACGGTAGCCACTCTCGTCAACACCTTTCTGGGCTGCTACTTTCCTGGCAACAATCATGCAGTGACCAAGTAGCTGAAAACAAAAACATCCAACATCAGAAACCAACCAGTATTGAAGAAAGTGATCACATTATAAAAGCTTTGTCTGGGAACTCAAAAGGAGCAAAAACCTTGAGAGGAGAACACAAATGGACTTCTAGAAGAGACTGAGAGTCACCCATTCTTGCTGTAAGGACAGAGTAATTATAATTGCTCTCTCCACTCCTAAAATCAAATCATTTTTAGGGAGAGCTCCAGAATTCAGATAAGCCTGCAGTCCAGGCCAAGGGTGATACTTGGGTATATTAGTGACAGGAAGGTGTAAATGATGCAAAAAATGTTGGACTCAGAAAAACTCCCATAATGGGTAAAACTACATGTAGACCCAAAACAAGTTTTGTTCTAATTTTTTCTTTTTTCACTTTCTTTCCTAATCTAATCTAATTAATTTTTAGTTAATTTAATTTAATTAAATATATATAAATATATATGATGTAAATGAATAAACAATATATAGACTGTTTTACTTGTTCTATGAGTGCTCTATGCATAGATATGCAGAGCAAAATACAAATATAAGGACGGAAAGTTGTTACTCAAGTTTCACGCACTAAGCGATCATCAGACATCTGATGATCGCTTAGTGCGTGAAACTTGAGTTACAACTTTCCGTCCTTATATTTGTATATATGATGTATATACATTTACCATTACCTTTATAAGCTTTATTGCCAACCTATATCTTCCATTTATAAATATTATTTATTGTTACTCAGCTCGATTAGCTTTTTAGTCATTCTGGGTAATATTACCTATTTTTGTTTATAATTCTATATTGTAAAGTGTTTTTTTGTAAAGTATGGTAACAAAGTGTGTGCTCTAACCCAGACGGTATCCTAACCATGATATAGAATTTATTCCTCTGTTTATAACTATGATTTGGGGACAATGCTAGGTAAATAAACAAACATGGAACACACTTGCTCATCCTCGTCAGTTGTGTATGTCATTGTTCTAATTTCCTTCTTTGGAATCACCAGGAAGTGGACTGGGGCTTGCGGATTAATGTCTTCAATGGCAATGCACTGTATAAATTAAGATAAATCAATAAATAACCTACTATTCTACTATTCCAAACAAAAAACACCGAATCATTTGTTTCATAAACCTCTTACAGTAAACCTTCTCAATGTTTGTGAAAGAAAATAAGGCCTGGTTTATGACCGGTCCCAACCACTCTACTCCACACGCCCAGCCTTCCTGGTAAGCTACTCCGCACATCCGGCCCTCCTGATAAGCAAGGTTGATCGATGACAGTCTCACAGAAATATGAATTTGAATATACAACTCTGTTGATTACCGTCGAAAGAAGAAACAAGGAGCCGTAAGTAACTAAGGGAAGAATTGATAACCGTTCAGTGAGGGCCTCTGCACCAGTGGCCGGAGTCCTGGCCAACTTAAAGGGAGGGTTTCACGGTTCGGCGCATGATGTGCAAGCTATGATGTAACCCATTTAATTTTATTGTTTAGTCCAATCGGAAGCGAGTGGATAACTCTGGCGGGAAATTTGCCCATGAAAATGTCGCGGTCAATCAATTGAATGGATATGTTGTAGTTAATTTTTTATCTCAGGTAATTTTTGTTTTTCCTTTGTTTCAAATTTATAAGCATATATTACCATACCCAAAAACAATCAATGGAAAAATAAAAATTACCTGAGATAAAAAAATTAACTACAACAGATACCCATGTGTGCCATGAAAGCCACCAGAGCATAGAATAAATCCTTCGGGTCAAAGGTTTTATTCAGTGCTGACTTTGTCGGTGTAATCCGTTGAAATTTTCTGTGCATTCTGGTCATCCTTAGCTTCGTTTGGACTAATTATCCCGGGGGGGGGGGGGGGGGGGGGGGGGTACTTCCTAGTAATGGGCTAATGGGGATGTGCCGCTGGATGGGGTCGCATTTTCACGACTGGATTGACTATAATGGGGTTGCATTTTCAATAGAGTTACTAGAATGGGGTCGCAAATTGTCGGGATTTTTTGGGGTAAGAAAATTCTGGCAAGTATTTTTTTGGGTAGTTTTAGCTTGTAAATATTTTCGGTTAACAAATGTACCAGAAGGTTTGTAGGTGAAGAGTAAAGTCTTCTACATTTAATAAATGTGTCAATCCATTTGAGGATGACCTAGTTAAAAGGGTTCCGAATTCAAGGTACATGGCTTAACAGAAAGTGACTAAGTTGGGATTGCAAAATTTACATTTACTCAAAAGTGACTAAGATGGGGTCTATAATTGGCCACAGAACAGACTATAATGGGGTAGGGGCTCTGAGAGGCCAGCGGCACATACGCAGCAAAAGTTGACCCAAGTACCCCCCCCCCCCCCCCCCCCCGGGCTAATTATAGTAAGCTTATATGATTATTGAAGTAAATGTGAGTGGTTTTTCAACCAATAAACTGTTGGTAAGAAAGCGAATAAAGCATTTTAATCTGTGCACATGCGTCGAACCGTGAAACTCTCCCCTAACATGAACTATTAAAAGCCAACTGCAAACATTTTACTCCCCAGAGTCTAGCTCAATTAACATAAGCTTAAGTTACATGATTAATCAATTAATCAATCAATCATCTTTATTTAATCACGCAATCCCATTCATAACTATGCTCTTCCAGAGAGCCGTGCAAAAAATGGAACTTGGTTTACCTGATCATCTTCGTGCAGGAACGTAGCAGGCAATTCACGGCGAATTATCCGTGCAAACACCGTGTTTCCTTTGGCCGCCATCTTGAAATGTGAACTTTGCCCCAGTCCCACCCGATTACCGCCAACGTTATTTGTGCCCCTCCGTTGTGCAAATGCCCCTGGGTACGTTGTAAAAGACAAAGGAAAAAAGTTGTTTGAAGGCATTCAATCAATTAATTAATTGGTATTGATTATTATTGATTGTTATTGATTATTTTGATTATTGCTTTTCATTGATTGGTACCGCCGGGTATATTACAAACTCGATCTTCTCGCTCGGTGATCGCGTCTATCCAGACCCAGGTGTTTTATCTGCGGTAAAATTCTTGGGAATCTGGTTATCATCGCGTGTTTGATCTGCCGTGTATTCTATGTCTAGGCAAATGCATGGTTAGAGCGTTGGTCTCGTTTTATGCCGCCCGAGACGATGGCATTTTTGCTGGGTATGTGCCGCTGACCTGTCAGAACCCCTACCCCATTATAGTTATTCTGTGGCCAATTATAGACCCCATCTTTTTAATAGTCACTTTTGAGTAAATGTAAATTTCGCAATCCCAACATAGTCGCTTTCTGTTTAGCCATCCACCTTGAGTTCGGAACCCTTTTAACTAGGTTATCCTCAAATGAATTGACACATTTATTAAATGTAGAAGACTTCACTCTTCACCTACAAACCTTCTGATAACCGAAAATATTTACAAGCTAAAACTACCAAAAAATACTTGCCAGAATTTTCTTATCCCAAAAAATCCCAACAATTTGCGACCCCATTCTAGTAACTCTATTAAACAATCTAGTAACTCTATTAGTCAATCCAGTCGTGAAAATGCGACCCCATCCAGCGGCACATCCCCATTAGCCCATTACTAGGAAGTACCCCCCCCCCCCCGGGATTAGCCTTTTATATGTGAAAGGAGCCATAAAGAGGTAGCACGTCATCACGGGCTTTCACGGACCTAAAGACAATGGCCATACAGAGAGGGATTGGGCACAGTTTTGAACTAACTGTTGCACGTGTGTCGAAGAAAGTATAAATATAAAAGGACGACCGTTTATATCTCTATTCATTTTTGTTTTTTATCCACCGTAGGTTTGTTTTGCAAACCGAAATATCCGGCAAATATATTCAACTACTGTTTCAACTGTTTGTTTTTTATTTCACTTCTGTCTCAATCTCTTCTCCTTGCCGTGAGGATCAGTTCATGTCGTTTTCAGTGCCGAACTTGAAACAAAATCTCATGAAAGAATGGCATTTAATAGAAAGCCAACCATTCGGCTAAACGACATATCATACAAGAAAGGACGGCGTTCATTAAAGATATACTCGTGAGAGCAAACATATAAAATCGGCTAAAACACGAACGTGGGCATCACAAGACAGAGAATCGATTTTACTGCACGCATTAGGGATCCATCAGTCGCCTTGAATATTCACGTGTTTAAGTTAGTTTTCACACTTTGCGGGAGATTTCGAAACCACGGGAAAGAATCAGTGATTTTGCTGCGTATCTTTCTCTCCGGGGGGGTTTAGCAATGGCTTTATCGGTGTTTATTATGTTTAATAGATAGACTTACGCCAAAGCAGTTGCTTTTAATTCGACAAAAAAAAGACAAATCATTCTGTGGCTGTCGGGTATGGATATACCTTAAGGTAGGACAGCAGCAGAGATCCCAAAATTGAAATACTTATTTCGCTTTCAATCAGCGTAGAGATGGGAACTCGAAATAATCAAGAGATTACTTTCTAAACAAACTGTGGAGCTGCGTCGGTGGGGGAATAAAACAGGAAAGTTCCGTATTATTAACTGAGTTTATAAGGTAAATTGGCCACCACAAGAGACTCGATTCGTTCAGTGACGAAAGGCCGCGAAAGCGCTCGAAATATCAGCTTTTCAGATTATCTTTAAGGGGCCGTCGACATATTCACAAGTTCCCCGCTTAACGTCCACTGGACGTTAAGGTCAGACACCCCCCCCCCCCCCTTCCTCCTTAACGTCCACTTAGAATTTTCACCGTCCCGACGTCGCCTCGAGCGACGTTTTTCAATAGTCTGAATAGTCAGGTGAATACAGTTTGCGAGACTACTGATCTGTGAAACAACAAACATTATTTGTAAATGCAGTTGTAAATGGGCTTTTGTGTGGCGCTTCTAGGATTAAAAACTAACCATTTCGTACTTGCTCCAAATGCCCCGCGCTAACGTCCAAGTCTCGAATCTCCCTCCCCCCCCCCCCCCCCCCCCAATAAACGTCCAGTGGACCGCGTTAAGGCGGGACTTAACCTAAACGCCACTTTTCCGCCACTTGATATGGATTTAATGGAAATATCTCGTTCACGTTTCAAGCAATCCAAATCTCTATGCTTAAAACATAAACCTATGTTATGGGGTGTTTTGTAAATTTTTTGGTGATTTTTGGGTATGTTTGGGAGGAAATAGTTTTTCTCAAAGGATTGGTAAAATTTAGAGAAATAAGAAATGTTGAAGATTTAGTGAAGTTTTAAAAATAGAATTTGTAGTTAATAATTAATAAGTAACAATAGAATAAGCCGGGACCGCGAACGAAAATGCTGCTAGTGAACGTCGGAGCACGTGATGTGGCGTGATTCGGCTGGCGTGCGTCCATATTTAGGGCTCAACAGAGTGTACGGGTCATTTTTTGTCCATCGTTATGCCGTACTGATAACAACGAAACAGCTGTCTACGGCTACGATTCTACTGTGTTGGGTTCTATCTCGTGTCATGTTAATGTCTTGCAAAGTTTTTATACGTAGCATCAGCCTTGCTTCTCAGATTGTTTGCCTAATAATTAATAGACGGATACCAAGTTAGTCCACTAGCAACCTGGGGTGCTCTTGCGTGGGTATTAACTGTCTGTTGGCGTTCCAAAATCATTTTCTTACTCCTATCCCTTAAATTTCATTCAAATTTAGGTTAAGTCCCGCTTTAAGCGGGGCGACTTGTGAATATGTCGACGGCCCCTAAGGTGACCCAAAAAATTTCCAAATAGCCTTCGGCTCGTGTTTCTATAGCTATCATAACTTTATAGACAGACGAAAAGCGGAATAAATCTCAGGTATATTCTATATTTTGCTCGAAGCCATGACTTGATTTCAAAACATGACTAATTATAAAATAACGTATTGGTTACGAAAATGGGCTCATGTAATATTTTCTTGAAAAAAAAGGACATCAGAAGATGAGTGCCCTATAACAGTAGTAAATCACTCACATTAATTTATTTTGAAAGACGCAGTGTTAAAAAACGACACCATCAGAAAAAAAAATTAATGGTAATTCAATTTCAATTTGTAATTTGTATATGCATAATTTAAAGTTTGGTTTAACTAATGTTTTAAATAATTAAAAAATGTAAAAGTGTTGTCACGAATACACGCTGATGTCGAGAGGTAACACTTCACAACAAAGTAAACACATTGCTTCCATGAAAAGTTAGTTAGCTTAATTTTTTCTTGGGAAAGCTAGCGTTTGCGGTGCCGTTTCTTCGTACCTCGTTTTAAATTTTTGTCGTTTACTTGTGTCTTGTACCGAATTTGAAGCCTTTCCGACGCCATTTAGCGAAATTATTAGAAGTCGTTGTCTCCCCTTCTTCTTTTTAGAAGGGGAGACAACGACTTCTAATAACTTCGCTAAATGGCGTCGGAAAGGCTTCAAATTCAGTACAAGACACAAGTAAACGACACATTTGAGGTATGTAAACTTTATTTCAAAACAGATAGTTATTTACCCAATTTTAGAGAATCCGTCGCATACATCACGTATGTAGCTTGGGAAGCCTGTGGTGATTACTGGTCGCGCGTGACGGAGCATGGCTGTGCATGAAAGCACTACATAACAATGTTTTTATCGCTTGTTCCGCTTGCTCTTGCGTTTTCATTGGTTTAATGGCTTGCTTGTTGTTAATGCAACAAAATTATTAGACGATTAACTATGATCTCCGACAGCCGGAGGTTTTTGACAATAAACACGACGAAAATATTCGCCACGCTTGAATGGTGCCGCCATCATGTTCGCTAACCTCGTTCCCAGGGTCTCTCTTCTTCCCGCCCCCTGGAGCGCCTCCAGGGGGCGGGAAGAAGAGAGACCCTGGGAACGAGGTTGCATGTTCGCGGGTTTTCAAGTCAACAGAAATATCATGGCTCGTGTACGACGACTGTATTATGATGTATTGTGTTAGGTTGTATTGGATTGTATTACTTGTTACTTGTATTACTTTATTTTTGTTTAGGCTATACCATATGTAAATTGGGAATGCTAATAAACTTGTTGTTGTTGTTGTATTAGGTTGTGTGACGTCAGTCAGGTCGTCGTACATGAGCCATGACATACATACATACATACATACTTTAAAAGTGAAAACTGCAAAGGACCGCAAACGATAATGCTGCTAACAACATACGTAGGATCTACAAGAGACCTAATCAGCCAAAAAAAAAAAAGAATAAACACACGATAAACTGCACGGCTGATATAGCCCGCCTAGGAAGGTGACGGGGGTGGCCGTTCTGACATGCAGAAAAGATGGCCCGCCTAGGAGGGTAGGCGGGTGACCCTGTCTATCCAGTGTAAACACTTCACTGTGCTTTGTAAAAATTCGCCCTCCCAGGGTAGCCCGGCTAGGAGGGTGACCCTGGTACCCGGGTCACCCTCCCTCCATGTAAACAGGCCCTTATACTGAGTTTCTTTATATCAAGATATACCCCCGATTTTCAGTAACGCAATTATTCGGCTTAAATCCAGCATGTTTGAAGAACGCGACGTTAAACGTCGTCTTGGTCCTAATCTAGTTCATAACAGAGCAGTTGTCGTCATTTTTCGTATTATAAAAGATCCTTTTAACGATATTCCAAGCCAAATGTTCAGTTTCAAGGGAAATCCACAGAGAATTTGCGTACTTGACAGATTTCAACCGTACGCCAACAAGTAGGTTGCGATGTCTAAGCAAACTGTCAATCAAAATACCAATGTTGCGGGTCGCCCGGAACAACGGGGTTAGCCTGCATGACAGGCGCTTTATAAGCCAAGCGGGGTGGACGAGCGAGCGAAGCATTTCGCGCGAATTAAGCGCGAGACGAGACCCTAACAAGGAAGTCGAGCTGGTTAGAGTTGATTTAAAGCTACTAAAAGTTATCATTGCTACACTGAGGTAAGTCTAAGAATTCAGATTTTAGTAGCAGACCAGTGTCGGTTTGAAATATATGCACGAGTACTAGTTTGTACAGGTAATACAATGGTATCCAGGGGTATTTGGGATAATTACCTCGAGTAATACTAAATTTTGAAATATATACAAGACGTATTTATCCCAATTTCCCCGTATAAACCATTTTATTATTCGTTTATACTACAAGGTTGAGAAATTTCGCTTTTTCTAACGCTCACACTTGTGATCACGCAACCACTCACCATCTCTGCTTCATCATTTTCGAATCTTTTCATTTTACAGCCCTGCTCCGTCACGCGTGACCAGTATTTTTGAAAATTTGAATGGAGTTTTCAAGTTTTAATACGCATCGGTTTTGTAAATTCATTCCGAGATTCGGAATTCCCGTGAGAATTTTACCGCATTTTCGGAAACAAAGAGCAACAAAATATAATTTTATTTGAAATGTTACATATCCGAACAATATTAGGTTTTTATGCGTTTTCTGTTAACTCATGATTTTCAAAGTGTTTTCCAGAGAGATCTTCAAGGTTTCATTCAAATCTCGGACTTTACAAAGAAATATTCAAATGTTCATTTCAGTCTTGTGGATCCTGGTCACGTGTGACGGAGCATGGCTGTAACAGTAATTAGGAACTTGGGTAACTAATATCCAGGGCACCAAGGAGCTTTTTAGACCGCAACAAACCTTCATCTTGGGCGGTCAGTGCTTTTATAGACGGAAAACATCGGCGTGAGGCCATTTTACTGTACTTGCTCGCGGAGGAAGCGATCGGTTTTTGATAAAACTTTGAACATCTTCCCACTTTTTATGGTTTCTCTGTCCTCAAAATTAGAAACACTACCGCCCACTTCCTCTAGATGACGGACAAAGACGCCCTACAAGCAAAGTGTCTGGCTCCAAGTCGGACTGTAGCTATTCTTTCCCTGTCACTTCGGCGTAGGGCGACCCGAAAAAACGAGGAATGGTGGAACAACGGAAAGGCGGAAAATCACCCCAAATCTTAATACCGTTACGTCGGAAAATCACACCAAATCCTAAAACCTGGAATGGCGGAAAATCACCCCAACTCACGGTCTAATAGACGGAACTATAAATATAAATGAAATATAATAATTACAACCTTTGGGAAAACAGTGATTTTCTTGTAGGTGTACGCGTCACGAAATAATCCCGACGAACGGATAGCAAAACGATACATCACAGGAAAAAATACCTGATTCCCATTTTGGGATTTTTAGGGTATTTACAGAACACCAACAAAATTCCCAAATTTGGCAAAGTGAGACAAGTCCCAAACTGGGAATTCCCAACCACGTTCCCTGTTTGGGACTTGTCTCACTTTTCCAAATTTGGGATTTATATGGGTATTTTTTAAATACCCTAAAATATCCAAAAATGGGAACCTGGTATTTTTTCCTGTGCATGAAACCATGTAGTTGGTTTCAGTCTAAGTATAGAAATGTTATTTCTCTTCTTCTCAGATTGCCTTCTTTTTCTTTACTGATAAGTCGAGAACTCGTATTATAAGTCAACATCTCGCGTTATAAGACGAGATAGGAAAATTTCGACTTAGGCAAAAAGAATCCCTGACATCAGCCACTGTAGTTTCCCGCCGGTACCTCCTTCGTGTCGCACACCGTAAAATTCCAATTATAAGCCCACCCTAGTTTCTATATACTATCAGTTTTTTATTGCGAAGGTTTGTCTAATCGTAATTTGTTCAGAGTGTCTTGGTGGGGTTAGATGCAGTAATTTACTGAATTTTTCCTTACAAACACTAAAACACTTAAATTACGTCACCATGTGCATATGAAGTTTTCGTGGTCCCTTATAATAATAATAATAATAATAATAATAATAATAATAATAATAATAATAATAATAATAATGAACTTTATTTAAACAGGGTTACACATGCCAGTGAATATAATTGCTGATAAACTTGTGGCCGTAATAAAAACTACCTAAAATCTATAATATAATATGTACCATCAATCGTGATTTATTTGCATAAAAGCAAATAAAATATATAAATATACTATATAAGTGTACTACTTACAAGATTATTTACATGAGAATCAGTGTCCGTATTAACTGGGTTCGACTGTTGTTCCAAGACTACTACTCCCAGCATATCACATAGAACGAAATCGAACAAACTTTCCATCAAACTCAATCGATCCTCGATCCAGGTGGGTGGGGGGGGGGGGGGTACTCCCATATATGAGCTATATAGGTATGTGCCACTGTGAAGGGTATGGTTTTCAGGCAGTTTAGTCTGGGATAGGGTAAATCAGAGAATTTTGGTCTAGAATAGAGTATCATTTTCTGAAAAACTGATCAGTTGTTTAAAGAATTTAGTCTAGTTGACAAGGTTTATTGACAAATGGCATTTAAAAAAACGGTATGGCAGGCAGTACGGCATTTTTACCGGCCCCTGGTAACTATAACAAAGAAAGCATTCAAAATTTTGGTCTAGAATAGGGTAGGGTTTTTCGGTGTTTAGTCTAGAATAGGGTTGCAAAATGCAGCAAAAATGGTCTAGTATAGGTTAAGGGTCTCAGAGTGCCAGCGGCACACCCCCGCCAAAAAATTTGCAAGGTACCCTCTCCCCCGGAGTTCGATGCAGTCCGGCCATCGAATGAAATCGAACAAAAATCGTTTTTGTGAGTTCGATGTCCGACCCAAATCAAACAGTCATGGTTCGATTTAGTTCGATTGAGTTCGGAAATCGAACTTTTAGCTAAAATAAAGAAAATACTATAAGAAGCAAGGGCTGACAACTGCGTAGAAAAAGTAACGCAACAATGGCACGATTGAGACCAAACCGAAAGTTTAAATGCAACTGTGGATAGCTATTTCGCCGTTATTGCGGCTCATCAGCACAGTGTAGCAACAAGTTCGAGTGACTAAACCTGAATCGTAAAAACTCTTATTCTTCGGCCATTTCAACTTTAACAGAAATAAAATACACACTGCGGTTATAAACATGACAAAACAACGCATGTTGTAAAAAACTTTGATTAATGACTTGACGTTTCGTATGCTTCAACATACATCTTCAGAAGTGACGGTTGGATATAACAATAAAATTTAAATGCTATGGAGAAAGACTGGAACCTAATTTAAAAGAAATGACAAAAGTGAAAAAATGATAATATACAGACCTATCTTAAAGTCTGCTAGAAAATATAAACATATATTCAAGGCTAGTAAAGAAAAAGTTTCTCACTACCCACATTTTCATTTAAAGCTGGTTTTACATCCTTAATCAATAATGTCTCCTTAACAACACTTATTACCAATGTGCACTTGGTTTCAAACTCCGGATATAACCTCAAGATCATATGTCTGTCCACGTGCACAGCTAACGATCCGATGAATGCGTAAAACTTTAATTTAATCTATTCACAGAAATGGCATATTATCATGATGTATTATTATGAACCAGGCAACTTAAGGCATGTCTCGGAAGCTCAATAAGACCCCCCGCAGAGAAGTTAGAAAAGCTGTGTCATCCATCACTAAAATTAACATCATAGTTTGATGGACCTAACATGATTTACTCCTGACCAGACTAATCATATGAGAGTACTTGTTGGCATCACGTGACTTATCTGTGTCAGTGACGTCACAAAATGCCGTTTCTTAACCCTATTCAGCCTGGGCTTTTTTTGAGTTTCTGAGGACAAATTTATGAAACCTAGAGGGTACATAGTACGTCCAAAATTGTCTCCAATGCGGCACAATGGAACGATGACGTCATATGACGTAGTTATTAGATAATTAGTTATACGGCCGCCATCTTGGATTTCTGAAATGTTTTAAAACCTCTTAAAAACTGTCCAAATTCACTCAAAAGTAATCAAAAGCAATAAATAAACCCTAAATGACGTAAAAATATAAACGTTATACCAATAAACATTGTTTTTTTTTCTTCTTTCAAAGGTATAAATATGCATATTTCAAAAAAACATGGCTGGCATAATCTTGTTGCCATGGAAACATTAAGTCACGTGATCAAAAATTGTCATATGAAATTGTTGCCAGATAAATTTTAGGAAAAGTCACAAAGTTTGATGGCGTTTGAATAAATATTAAAGAAGTCATGAATGTTGAAAGTTAGCGCGGGCACTTTGTGTGCCCCCCCCCCCCCCCCCCCCC
The DNA here is from genome assembly GCA_022457155.1 of Cladopsammia gracilis. Classification (NCBI taxonomy): domain Eukaryota; kingdom Metazoa; phylum Cnidaria; class Anthozoa; order Scleractinia; family Dendrophylliidae; genus Cladopsammia; species Cladopsammia gracilis. The sequence continues at coordinate 2,354,162 of JAJGOT010000036.1, read as the reverse complement.
CGCCAGGCCGAATAGGTTTAAATGGGGGTAAGGTTACACACCGTAATTTTGAAAATATTTGTTACTAAATTTTTAAATTAAGTGTAAGCAATATTATTCTGCCTTGTAAGGTGGTATCTGTAATTTCAGTTATAAGTTTATATTATAAAACTGTAAAAACGAACGATAAAATCCGACGTTTCGGAGTAGTCATGACTCCATTATCAAGGAAAATATAAAAAGATCATGCAGATTACAGCATTTAAAACGGTTTTGGCGCGAAGAATAACATAAGAGGGTGCGAAGATTATAAGAATACTTTCGCACGAATGGAGTCTGATTGCACGTTGAGATTTGGCTTTAAAGTTCTTATAAAAAGCATTTCGTACACTAAGCAGTCAAATTTGTTTCTGCATTTCTTAAGCACATTGAAACGCTTTAGCAGGTCCTGAGGCATTGTCCCGTGCATGTTCTTGTAGTGTTTGGCAATGGCGGAGGATTGTTGTTTATGTCCTTTCACACGATTTTTGCAAGTCACGTGACCTATTTTCCTTGATTACGTCATTGCTATTAAGTGTGGACATGCATAAATATAAGTGTTCCAGTCGTTCAAAATTCCGCCGAGATCAGCACTTGCGGTATTTTTCCTTCGCGCGTCACCTATCGTTCCATTATGCTCCCGACTATCTGAACGTTTGGAACAGGCTAATTTTAAGGCGGCTGAATACGCAGCAAGTATAAATGAACGCCACCGTAAACCATGACGGTCAAATTTGTTCATTGTTATTACAATATTAAAACACTCAAATAAAAGCTCTTTCTCGTAAGGTGCAATACTTCTGTCGACTTATGATCTGTACAATGTAAGTTCAAAATCGTTTACAACCGTGTGGTTCATAATCTGATTTGATAAATCAACGGTAATCAGAGGTGGTTCTATAGGTAGTCCATTGAACGTTACAAATTTTCTCTTAGAACCTCGATTCCTAAGTTTCCTCTTTTTTCTGCTCAAAGACTCTTCCAGTTTCTGTGCCATGATGTCTTCATCATGCCCAGGTACATGAAGTAGTGAGTGATTTTGAGTTGTTTTGTCCAGATTTACCAACTGGGTTTTGCTGTCGCATTCTTCCTCCAGTGTAACTAGCGAAGAGCTACCGCAAGTGAGGTTCTGGCGCGAGGAAGCTAAATTAGTTCTGATACCATCCATAGGATTAATGTAATACTCCGATATAGAGTTCAAATTGTGCAAACGGGTGAACCATTTTCTATCGTTTGGGGACGCCATTGAAGGACTATGCCTGGTATGAAGAACAGTGTCGCTAAACGAAGTTTTATTAATGTTTTCTGAAATACCCATAGCAAGGGATACTTCTTCGTCGAGATCATTCTTTTTGCTCGCTCGAATACACTGGTGGCAATACTTTGATCCCATGATTTCGCAGAACTGTCTCCCTTGTTCCGTGTCAAAGAGACAGTTGTAACACGTCGCCGTGCTGGTATTGTCGCGAAAAGAAGACGGGGAACCGTGGTACGTTGCTGCCCTGGGACGCCGATCAAAAACATCGTCTTTTATTCTCCACACCTTCTTGTCCCTTAAATCTCCGGTGCTGAGAGGTCTTCGTTCGCCTTTAACTTCAGGATTTGGCAAAATATTTCTACCCTTCATTCTTTTCGGTGACTTTTTCATACATAATTCGCCGTGTTGTAACATCGTCGGTTGCAGCTTACACGAAACGTTGCAAATCTTTATTGTACGATGAATTTAGAGTACTGTCCTGCAATTGTCTGATTATCCTAGGCCACGGAATCTTGATTGCATTTGACAAGTGATAGTATTTCCGGTCAACATTGATTTTTCCACAATTAAAAACCGATCAAGTAGCAAAATGGGCTGAAAACTCTTTTTATCACTGAAACTTTTTACCGTAGCGACGCGCGAAAAATGTGACCGGTTTTTTGTTTACTTTACTCAAGGCATTATTTATCAGGTCTTTTCAGTTGCGTTTTCTAGTCTATTAGTAACTAAGTGCTGATAATAAGCGCGCACATTTGAAGCCATTTTTGCCAAAGAAAAACAAAAGGGGCTTAGCGCAACACAAAGGGCCGTAATCTTTCGTTTGTTTTACCCCGGCGTGGTAATATTCCCTTGTGTTAAAGCAAGCATACGTCATTTATTGCTTATAAATTACCTTTTTAACAGTGTCCGCAGAGTACAAAGTTTATAATTTTTCTAAAATCCTAGTTTCGAAAAGATAGAAAAACGAACATCAACGTCATTTAATTGGTTACACTTTAATATTAGGTCAATTCATAACTTTCACTTTATCACTGTTTATGACTTAAGCACTACGGTTACCTAGACCAGACTTGACTAGCGTTTAAAACCACAAAGCGGACGCGAACAGCTGTTTTCTAGAATGACTAGCAACATATTTGGAGTAAAGTGTCACAGCTGAGTCTCACCGTCCATGTTGGGTTTTCGCCCCAATAAGGACGAAACAGCTGTCCACGTCTGCTTCTGCCTCCTAGGTTTGAGCGCTAATCATGTCAGGTCTACCTAAGCGTGGTTCTTTGATAAAAGAGTGTGCCGTGCCTTAGGGAAATCGTGGACAAACTCAATTAACCACTGCTTTTTTTCTGTTGTTGTTTTTTTTTTTCAATGGCGCATTATTGCTTCATTCGTTTCAATCAAGCCCGCTTTTATAGTAGAACGGAGAATAGACTGGGAGCGAGACTACTGGTTGTCATGGTGTTCTTGCTGAACAATATGTCCCCCGACAGAGTCTTGCTGTAAGGATGACAAAAGCTTGGAAAGTCTTGTTTCAAGCGAAATAACTGAGGTCTATAAACAAACTGAGAAGGCTCACAGCACGGTCACGGAAGGCTATTCTTCCACCCACCAAAAAAACACTAAGTGTTGAATCGTTATTAGTTAGTGTTCCACGAATAGATCGGGGCCTCTCGCGCCACATCTTGTCCAAACAAGGCGTTGATTGCAACAAAACAAATACATTACGCTCCGTTGCACCTGTTATTTGTGTTTTAATTAATATTGGTATTTAACTTTCTATTTTACAATAACTGTGCGAATTCTCGCGCGCTGATTGGCTAATTTTTATTGTCAATTGGAGACAGATAGAAACACGCAGAGCTGACGCCATCAGCGAAAGTTTTGCCTTTGCAGCGCTATGTTGATGTGGCGAGAAGTCGGCGAGAATAGTTGTATAAACCTTAAGAGGCCTGAATGTTTGTTGAGGATCAAGGCCTGAAAAATTATTGGCGGTGAGCGGGAATTGGCCGGTTGTTGCTGAAATGTGGATTATTTGAGAACAATTTTAACTGGAATAAAGGTTAGTTTCTGACCGACTCTACCGTCAAACTTCAAAAGCTTTGTGTTATTTTTTAAATACAAAATGACGTCGGTTATGCGTTTAAGCGTTTTTTTTATGTGTTTTTTGTTTGTTTTTATGCGTGGCTCGTGGATCCACAACACTTTGACAATGTTATGACGAAATTTATAATTCATCAATAAGAAGACAGACGCATAAAAACACGTCAATTTGTTAATGCTATTATATCAATTGCGCCAACTTAGGCAAGAAAAAAAATAATCAGCTACACCTAACGGCAGCGTGAACAATTTAGCCAACAAACGTCTATCATTTCGGTTTGATGTGTCCTGATGAACGTTCGATTCGTTCTGCCGTCTTTGGTACTAATTCGCTATCACCGAACTGTAGCTAGCCTACTTTATTGTAGACATTATATGAAAAAGGCGAAGTTAAAAAAATCGCGTTAATTTATTAAAGTCAGGTTAATTTCTAGGAGTGTTATTGATTTAAGCCGCGGCTACAAGTGCGATTTTTTGTTTGCACTGGTGATATTTTTTGAAAAGTTGTCGCGTCGCCAGCGCACGGTGGTGGCTACACGCGTGACAAATTTGGGTGACAAAATGTTGCAACAAATAGCCCTTTTCACGGTTAACTCTGCTCATTTGCATTACAATGAAATCTAGCATGTATGTGAGGCAATTTCGGGCTATTTTGTAGTTTTAGCCCGAAATTGCCTCGCATCCACGTTGGATAACATTGTAATGCAAATGAGAAAAATAAACCGTGAAAAGGGCTATTGGTAATTAAGCCTGAGCCTCGCTTTAGTTCTTAAATCTTATTGGCTAGACACCTTTTTGTCGCGTCGCAAGTGCAAGAAAAAACTTGCAGGGTGGCTACACGAGCGACAATGTCCGTGATTTTGTCACGAAACATTCAACTCTTGCGATTTTTTTCTGCGATTTTTTGAGCTGTCGCGCCGAATGATCACAAGTGGCTACACGTGCGATTTTTATCTTATTACTGTGCAAGCAAAAAATCGCACGTGTAGCCGCGGCTTTAATTTCCGGGCGATGTTACTCTGAATTTCTCTCATTTTGCACCAAATTCTGAATCATGTGAACAGTTTTCTTTGTTTAGCACATTTCACCATGTACACGTACGATAATTCAAGTTCATGCTTTCAGTGTATGGTTGACTGTCAGTTCCGACAAATGCGATAGAATACGAGACCTCCACACTCGAGTTAATTTTCTTTATTTGGAAACTTTCTTTCCCACCTTTTAGACTATTTTTCGGCTTCTCGTCTGAGAATCGTGCTAAACTGTAGCTGATGCACAGACTAACTGAACAGACCTCAATCTGCGCGCATGAATTGCTTCCAGTGTGTGTTTCACAGGTTAACAAAACCGTCGGCGTGTCAAAATTTATGTGGTGCAATAAAAATGATATAATACAACAAGGAGCTTTTGTACAAAGTACACGTTGCTAAGTAGGGAGGCTTCTTCACAACAATTTTTATTGCTCTATTATTCGTATTAAATAACAAAATTTAAATTTCTACCAACGCGTCTTTGTGTTCTGGGAGGATTTCAACCACAAACACATTTCAAATACACTGGGTTTTTTTAGGAAATTATTTAACCCCGCTAACTCGAACTCCCAGGGGAAACGATAAATTGTTCGATATAGCGGGGGTTCAAGTTATCCGATAGTAATTAACTGAGAAAACGATCTAAGGGAAATAATTAAGTCGGTGTTCAAGTTATCCGAGTTCGAGTTAGTGGACAAAGCTAGAACTTTTAACAGGTAAGTTTAAAGAACACAGTACTAACTTTGGATAAAAGGGCGATAAAGCAGTATTTTCCTGATTCGTGAACTGCCTTGGTTTTGCAGTATGAAATAACTTTACTTTAATTGCGAAACATGATTTGAATCATAGGCCTAAGCTGTGATTTTTTATTTTTATCATAATGTTCTGTTAAAATATATTTCTTAATTATTATAAATGGCATGGACCAGAGCCTTCACTCATTTCCTTAGGCCTTTAATTAGATTACTAAGCGAATTATAAACCAACCTCCCCCTTGTCTCCACCTCGTCTTTCCATACTTTTTGGCTTTAACGCAATGGCTATAAAACTTCTCATTAGAACTTAATTAAGTGAACCCCAATTTTTAAACAAAATTGCACCCACTGAAATATTTTGTTGTTATATTTGTGTTAAATTTACGAAATCTTTATGTTGCCTTAATACATACCCTAACTAAATTTGCGTTTTTCCAATATTTTTTATTTATTTAATTTTGACATACCAAAATATTGACCCCTCAGACGAGACATTTGTTCCGGGCGTGCGCGCTATAGATGGTTTTCACTCACGTGACCTTCAGTCCTGTGGGACTCAAAGACGTTCGTTAAAATTCTTTTGTAGGTGTGCACCAACATGGCCGCCGTGACGTAACGTGAAAACCACCCATTGTTTTGTTTTGGATTTCTATTGTTTTGGCTTTTGTTTTAGTATTGGGAACGGTATGCATAGCTAATGATGTATGGGGTTATACGGAAATATTTCCGCTATCAATACTATCTTACTTGTTTATTTAACCTTGAAGCGCGGGGATTCCTTGATAGCCGTGATTTCCGCTTTCTTTCTGATTTCCCTCGTCCTCACCGCAAGGCCATGCACTGACAGACGAGCAAGCGAACGTAAACACGATGCCGACCAAAGGAAGCCATAATACACTCAATCGAAGCATCGTGCGGCTGAAAAGTGCAAAATGACGGAGGTTTTTTCGCTCGAACCAAAGCAAAGTTCCCACCAGAATATTTACTAGACTCCAGTCTTTCCAAAACCGAGTGTGGATGTTGATATTGCTCCTGTTGAAAAGAGTTAGAACGCTTTAAAGCGATGACCGCGCGGTCGAACTCCATACAAGCCTTTATACGAAATTGCTCACTTCAAGGTCAAAATGACGGAACTTTTTTTCATAAGTTATTAAACTATTTTAACGTTCCTAGATAGAATAATAACCATAGTACTGGAATCCGAGTGTGGATTTCGGGAAAGTAACTCAGAAATGCGCCAAATGTTGATTTTCCTTTCAAAAAATGACCTTTTTGCTATGATTTTAGGGTCAAATTGGGAGCCTGGTGACAAATGTCACCCAATTTTTTGCCATGATATATATTTAGTCGCTCTCATTAGTCAGTGAGCGGTGAAAATTAATTAATCATGTTTTGGTCTGATACTGAAATTAGTGCTTTGATGCAAACTACAGTCACGGTCATCCTCATAAAAATTCAAATTTATTCAAATTTAAAAACATCTGTGAAGCCTGCTTTATTAACTACGACGGACATTATCGTTTCATGTCGCTGGTAAGGTGAATTTCTTTTCTTTCTTTTTTTAAGTTTACCACTTAAAAGTGGTGGCACTAATCTGATATAGTTTGACAAATTACACTGCAAAAAATATTTAAAATGAACTGAAAAAATTGCGTGGGGAAAGTCAAGGAACCGTTTGTTAGTAAATGTATAATGACTCCAAAGCGAAGTATGCTCCTTAGGGAAGTCGGTTTATACACACGCTTATGTGTGACTGAATACTTATTTGTCAACTGCAAATGGAAATAAAATAGTAGATGTACTCTTGCCTGTTGTTTCCTTAAATCAGTTGCAGCGCTAGTCATGCTTAGTAGAATGGTCATTGTTGGAGTCGAGTGGCGTGACGGCAGGAAATAAAATAATAGAAGTCAAAGCGACACGACGAACATTCATCGCAAAATGCATCTCACAACGACGTCCATTCCCCTTAGCTCCGCAACAGATTCAAGAAAACAACAAGCAAGTATATATCTACCATTTTAGTTCCATTTGCAATTTAAAAATAATCGTAATCAGTTTACAAACAAACGCTCGGGTTCCCTACTACGCATACCGCAATAAATAACAATAATTGTAATATTCAGCAAAGAGACAGAAGAGACGTGAAGTTCTCTAATATTTTTCACAAAATTGCGTGTGGAAATGTTTTGACATATAAATCGATCGGTCTTCACGTTCATTAAGAAATTATTTGGCTGATCTATTGAAACAGTTTGAATGATAATCGCCATCGATCTCGTTGGTGGATAATATTGGACCGATTTTAATTTAGAAAATGATTAAAAATTCTAATAGGCCACTTCGCGCCTAATAAGAATCATGGGTAATCATGGCGAACATGCCGTCAAACACAATGTTTGAATTGGGAATACAATATTTTCGGTAAAATTTGAATTCTCCAGTGTTTATAAATTGAAAATTCTGATACCAGGAACAACGTTTGTTTACATGGGCCTCCAGCGCCAAATAATTTCCAATCGGTAATTTGAATTATCCAATATATTATTTATCAGTTGAAATCTTACGACATACTACGAAGAAGATATTACTCATCAAATCACTGTTAGAAAGCTTGCAGTTACGTTTTTACGTTAAGATAATAAAACACATTAAAATGTACAGACAAATGTATGGAGAACAAAACAATTAACTGCAAGCTTTCTAACACAACCACATCCCTCAAATTTGATGAGTAATATCTTCTTCTGAGGCCCGGTTCAGACGCCGAACTTTTCATGAGCCGAACCTAATACCTTGAATTAAATACATGAAAAGTTCGGCGTCTGAATCAGTTAAGAACGGCTATTTGAATTTGGAACGGCTCAGCCGTTCTTCCCGCCAGGCTCAGTCGGGAATTTCGGCTTTGGAACGGCTTTGATTCAAACACGTATTCAAACGCCGAACTTTACATGAGCCGAACCTAATGTATAAATTATTATAACTTATTTTACATGCAGTTTTTCCTTTCGATTTGTTTCTCTGCAAACTGAATTAAGTTCGGCTAATTAAGTTCGGCTCATGAAAAGTTTGTGGTCTGAACCGGGCCTATTAGAATCGTAAGATTTCAATTGATAAATATTGGATCAGATTCAAATTACCGAGATTATTTGGAACTGGGTTACCCATATTACAAACAACGTATTTTCTGACCAGCAGCATGTTTGCTCTGATTACCCACGATCCTCCAACAAGCCCGAAGTCTTATAATAACGAAATTTACCTTACCTAATTTAAATAGTGTTATATCGCCAAATGCCACCAATATATACAACTAAATTGGATAAAAGAGATTCTAAAGAAAAATAGAAAACAGTAGTTTAGAGAAAATGTAGGATTACAAAGATGAAAGTGGACCACAGCTTATCAAAATTGACCGGTATCGTGACAGGCAGTCAAAAAATCAAACTGTCATTCTGGTTGAATTCTGAGTTTTTTTCATGCGTTAGTTTGACTTTTTAGTTTATATTACTTTGCATTTACCACTTTTCGTGAATTTTTTCTTTCTATTTCAAGCTTAAAGCAAGCTGCTGGAACCAGGGACATTTTCATTCACGTGAATAATCATTTAGTATCAACTGCTTTTCATAGACCACTTGGAAAACAAACAAACGACAACAACAACACTTTATTTATACACGATGTAGTGAACCGGCTACAGTTCTAGCATTCGATAAACAGCTAATTTACCGTGATAAAAAAAAACTTAAATATACAAAACAAAATCAAGATGCTAGGCAGTCTGTGGTGGGTAGCCGCACGTTTAACCGCTATGGAACGTTCAGTTATTTTAGAAAAGTTAAGAAATAACTTCCATCACGAACTTGAGAACAGTTTAATTGAAGTTGCCAAGAAACACTGGGCGACACAAATTCACATTCTTCTTTCTTAACGCTGGGCGACCGAGACAGCAAGGTTTGGCGCCTTTTCGATCCCACAGTCCAATGCGCGATCACTGTCGCCCCAGTGGTGAAATGGTCAATTTATCTCAACAGGCAATGCGTCAGTGTCTGCGACTGCGTCGGCGCCTGCGATACAGCCATCTCATATTCTGTTTTTATGGAATTGGATTCGCCAGCATACTTACTGTTCTGTACTTCACGGCAAATCTGATGCACAATATCAATCGGAAATACAAAGGTAAGCAATTGCCGTCAGGGACTCAGTTATCGAAATGTTAATGAAAACCCCGTGATAGACCACAGGGAGCTTAGACTCATCAGGAGTCCACAACGACAAAAATATAAGGATGATATGGATTTTATAGTGAGTTTGATAAAATGTCAAAATTATAAATAAACAGCCATTAAAGCGTGCATACCTCATTTTAAAAATAATGTCTATCTGTTGTTTAATGACGGCTTTGTGGGTTCGAATCCGCATTTTAGCGAGTTTTGGTTTCAAGCTGGTTTGCCTTAGCTTCACCCACTGAAGTCTGTCCGTTAAGAAACAACAAATAGGCATATTTAATGAGGTATGCACACTTTAATGGCTGTATATTTAAAATTTGATATTTTATCAAACTCACGATAAAATCCCATACAAATTCTTATATTTTTGTCGTTGAGGATTCCTGTTGTGAGCCTGGGCCCCCTGTGGATAGACTAGGTAAAGACATAATTTCCAGGGGATCCGGATGACGGGGGACAAGGGGGGAGAGGTAGTTAATATTTTTGAGTCTATTCGAGTCAAGTCACTTTCATGGGCAACTGTCACGGCGATTTTGTGTTTTTTTGTTTTGGTTGTATTGATTATTAGTAAATATTTGATGACGTACCGCTGACATGCTTTTAGAACTCCATAAAGTATCAAGTGATGGCCTCGATAAAGGTAGATACCGAAATCATTATTTTTGCTGCGATTTTTCAATCAACACAAAAAAGGGAAAGAAGGACAAGATACATCGGAAAAACTTGATATAATCAGCTTTTTCAGTTTGTTCAAGTTACAATCATTTTCCACGTTCTGGAGATCTGCCGCCAAAGAAAAAGCATAGTTTTTAATTGATAGGAATATGCTTTGGATTATAAAAATAAATGAAACTTAGCTGCAGTTCGTGGGGTTGAAGTAAAAAAATATCTAAGAAAGTAACTACATGTATAACATCTCTATACACAGGTTTTCAGAATTCAAGTTATCCGCTCTCGTGGAGATACACAGCAGGTACTTACTTGTTGAGAATATTGTGTTATTTGTTACTGATTTAACGGGAGAATTTCGAAATCTTAAATCCGAGTCCGATTCTGAATGAAAAAGAGAATGAGCTGAAAATTCTCGTGTAATATCTGTCAAGGCCCATAGCTTTTTTACGTATTCTTAAAGATATTTCTTATATGGTTTTCTTATACTGAATAACTAACGCTGTTTATGTACTTACATATATATTGGGGGGGGGGGGGGGGGGGGAGAGGGAGATGGATGCCGCGCCTGCAAGCCTCCGTAAACTCTCAATATAATGTCCATGTTGTTTACAGACGTCCTTTGACAATATTTCTGTTTTATATAAACAGAGATACCATCCTCCTGCCGGCCGGTTTTGACAGATCAGTGCGGTAGTACGTGGCAGACAACTTACTGCAGTTTCCACCAATCATCATTCAAGTCACCAAACACTGCCAAGTTTCTCAGTTACTATTGCAACAGGCAAGCATGCGGAGGTGTCGGGAACAGGATCCAAGGATTGGTGTCCCTGTTCTACTTAGCTATGTTAACAAATAGAACATTTTTGATCCATTGGGGTGGCCCGGAAAAGCTTGAAGAATATTTGGAACCAAATCAGATAGCCTGGTCGTTACCTCTGGACAGCTTAGGCAACTTTCGGAAAAGTTATTGGGGCGTTTGGGGTCCTCCGTCTGGATACACTGAATCCAGAATTGAATCGAAAACTCAGTTTCAAAACTGGACATCTAATGCAGATTTTGATGCTTATTTGGATCGCTTAGACGCTATCGAGACTGTTTGGTCTTTTGCTGAGTATCTTTGGACAAACCCGTTCCTCAGCGGGCGAGCTCGTCTGTTAGGAATTCCAACTTCACCTTGGAAAATGCTGGGCTGCGCTTTTCACTTTCTCTTCAAACAAAGCAGGGTCATGAAGGCGGCGATGAACGAAGCAAGAAATTCGCTTTCGAGGCAACCACCTCTTCTTGGAATACACATAAGGACAAGTGATCGCCATTTTGGTGATCCAAACGAACAATCTTACAAATCACGCAATACGTCAAGCTTCTTTGTGTGTGCTTTACGACAGAGCACAATCATCCGTGACAATATCGGCTCGTCGATGATGAAGTTAAAGTGGTTTTTAGCCACAGATGATCAAGCAGTGAAAGCTATAGCAAGAGAGAAATACCACAATCAAGTAGTTACTCTAGATTTCCGACCTAAGCATATAGCATATACGAATGGTTCAGATGAAGAAACAGTTATTCGTGATGTTTTTATCGACCTTTTTCTTCTTGCTGAGAGTAACTACCTTCTTCTGACAGCAAGCAGCACTTTGAGTAGATTAGCGGCCGCTGTTGGATTACACAGTGACGAAACCACTGCAGATGGAGAACAGTGCTCGGTAAACGAGACCTCCCTGCTCCAAATCTTTCCTCGCGTTTCGAACTAACAAAAACAAACATTTAACTCACATGAGCTCACAGTTAGACTTTAGTTCTTTAGGGACGAACCATTAGACTTCTGGCGAGGAGGGAGGGGGGGATCAAGTCTGTGCTCGTAATTGTTCCTTTAGCTGTGTCGCTGCAGGAATGTTTTTTGTTAAAAAGCCACCCCCCCAGGTCCACCACCCCCCCCCCCCACCCCCCTAGTTCGGGCTCTCGCAGTTGCAAGATATCAGTTTTTTTTTAAATCACCCAACCCCCTTCTCCTCTCAAGGATCTTATCGTTATGTAGCCAAGTAAATCTTAATCAACATCGTCAACATTCAGCAACAGTCCAGGGTATGCTGTGTTATAATAATGAATGTGTTGTAAAAATGGGTATGCTGTGCTATAATAATGGTAATCATTTATAGTGCTAGCCCCTGAAGAAGCTTTGTTTTGCAAAGCGAAATGTTGGGTACTAATATATTCCACTTTTATTTTACTTTATTTTATTTGCTTCTGATTCTGTATTTCTGCCGTAAGGATCAGTTTGCCGTCTCTTTTGTTTCACTTCAAGTATTAATACTGATCTTAAAGTCTGGAAACCCAGATCCGGCCATTCTCAACGGTTTGTTGCAGTGATCGTGCATTCTATGTTTCTTTTTATAATAATGGGTGCACTGTGTGCCTTTTACAGTAAATACGAATGTAATGATTTTGTTTTATCAATCGAATGATTACAGACAAATTGGACTCCACTCACCGGGTCGTATTACCATTGGAGCGTGGCGACTTGAGTGTCCTATAACATGTTACACCAGTCAGATTTCGTAGTTTCGCCACCCGTATTCACAACTACAGTACTGGACAGAAGTGCCATAACAGAGAACTCGGAGCAGAATGCATTTGCAATTAAAAATTAAACATCAAAGCATTCCTAACTTTCTTAACCAGCTAGCGTTTTTCAAGAATTTTATTTATCTATTTTATTTTAGCATAAATTTAGCGTTCTATGGCGAATGCTGTTCTCTTATTGGCTACGCTACTCAGTCACCATCTATTCTGTTGTAGAAAGTGAGTAGAGTGAGTAGCCTAATGGCGGCCGCTTCTTCGCGTTTTCGAAGTGTCTGTGAAGAGTATTTTTTGTTACGTTTTGAACGTCTAGTAGATCAGTATACTAAAACAATTATTAGAACTGTCAATCTATATGCCATCAGTTTTACGTATTTCCATCATTACGCAAGGTATTTCTCTATATAATCGAGTATACCAATGTACATTTTCCTCATTGTACCTGAAGAAGGCTGGTTTGACCAGCCGAAATATAGCACACAAAAAACTAAAAAAAAAAAGAATGCCTTTGCGCGCGAACCGCAGATCTGTCAAAAACTCGAGATCCACAAAATGAATTCTATATTGTACCTCCTTTGGATTTTCTTTAAAATGTGCGCAAGATCATCTGGATCATCATATCTATGAAAAGAACTGTCTAGCTAACTGCCGAATTGAAGCTTAGCGTACTGCGATTGAACACTTACTATATGAAAAATTATATTGCTCATAGGGGAGGTATTATATGGAACACTTTAGTACCAGAACTTAATGACACTATTAATACTGTCCTGGTTAGGCAATACTCCATAAATGCAAAGAAATTAAAAGTTTTGTACAATCTAGACTTAAGCTGTACGTCGTAAAGTGAAGGAACAAATTTACCCTACCGGTTGATCAATATATGCCGTGCAACCTTTTGAGAAGAGTTAGGCCCTGTTTACATGGAAAGAGGACGATCCTAGTGCTAGGATGACCCTAGAAAGTTGATTTGGTTTACATGCAAAAATGCGGCTTCCAGACTCAATTTTTCATTTGGTTAACATGAAAATTCGGCAGGATAGCCCCAGTACTTTTGAGATCGGCGCGGCTGCAAAGCAAGATGGTGGGTGGGCGCGAAGATAATCCGGGGGCTTCCGCGGCCGTGATCATCCTAGCGCTGGGGGGCGCTGGGGCCAAATGCAGTCCTTCGCATGTGAACTGAAAGCAGAAAACATATCGCGCTCGGATAACCCTAGTGCTAGAATGATCTTAGCACTAGGATCATCCTCTTTCCATGTAAGTAGGACATTAAAGGCATTGAATCACGCGACCAGTCCGCAAATTATTTTTGAACAAGATTCGAATATAAGTGTTTTATTTGTACAATAATAATTTAGTTATTTCTATTGCGCAGCTAGCACACTAGTGATTAATTGCGCATTACAATAATATGAAATTTACTAATATAATATGAAATTTACAATATTCTTTTAGTAAAACGGTAATAAAACACGTACGAATCTCTTAGACGACAATATTTTTATTTCAGTCCAATGCACAAGGGATAAAAATAGCACGTGACATCCAAAATTTTCATCTTTTACCGCGCCTTTTAATAACACGCGAACTCTGGAGTTCCAAGTCCAAGTAATTAAGGTTTATGGTTTTACGCTGCCGTCACTGACTCGTCCCCAGTCGTCTTTGTAGGCAAGACGCGGGAGACGCGCGTGGGGATAGACGCGGAATTAAGAACGAGAGAAGCGCGACCGAAGGGGTCACACCTCGAGCTCCTCTCGTTAATTGTGAGACGACTGGGGACGAGTCAGCTGCCGTCAATCATAATTATGGCGACAAACATTAGACCTCTGAAAACAAAACTGACAAAATAGATCGAAATCCATCAATCACAACCCATAGGAGCCGCTTGGCTCTTTTAACCGGCGGTTAGAGCATCACTAGCTGTTTCCTGAGACGTCCGCTATGATATTTTCAGCAGTGAAAAACGAAACTGTTCGTTGAGTTTTGAAAGGCGCGGTAACTAAAACGACGGCAAGAGTGTGTTTCTTTTCCAAATTCAAGTCCAGATTTTCTTTTAAAACCAGATTTTGCGTTTTTTTCACTACTCGGTGTTTGGAAATCTGATGAAACACTGTTCCTCGTGTTTGATATATTACTCCCCTCCCCTCCCCCCTTGTTTTTCAACCCACTTCTCGGTGTTTGGAAATCTGATGAAACACTGTTCCTCGTGTTTGATATATTACTCCCCCCCCCCCCCCCTTGTTTTTCAACCCACTTCTCGGTGTTTGGAAATCTGATGAAACAATGTTCCTCGTGTTTGATATATTACTCTCTTCCCCTCCCCTCCCCCCCCCCCCCCCTTGTTTTTCAACCCACTTCTCGGTGTTTGGAAATCTGATGAAACAATGTTCCTTGTGTTTGATATATTACTCCCCTCCCCTCCCCTCCCCCCCTTGTTTTCCAACCCACTTCTCAGTGTTTGGAAATCCTGATGAAACACTCTCCCTCGTGTTTGATATTTTACTCCCCTCCCCTCCCCCCTCATTTTTCAACCCACTTCTCCGTGTTTGGAAATCTGATGAAACACTGTTCCCCGTGTTTGATATATTACTTCCGCGCATTTATTTCTTAGTCAGCAATGGTTTATTATTTCTGTTTCCATCTTTGCCGTGAAATATTGGCGAAAGAAACTATCATTTTTGTCCCCGGCCATTGCGGTGCCGTATTAAGTCTGAAGGTAGTCTTTCCGCTAAAAGCAGACGAATGATGATAATTACGGGATTCTTCTTCCCATGTATCGCCCGATAAATTTTCATTCATCCACACGTGCAGGAGTGGCGCCGTTTGAAATATCAGTGACTTTCCATATCCAATCAACGCTCTTGTCTTAATTTGGGACAGATTTACGTCATCAGTATGGAATTTCTCAAAGTAAATCGCAGATGCTCTCTCGCGCGAACGCCCCTAGCGGCCGGGAGCGATGAGAGGCGGCTGTATTCGCAGGCTAGTGGAAGGGCAATGTTTACATGAAACAAATAGCCCGTTAGTTTTCACCGTTTGGCTTCAGTTTGTATGACTCATCAATGGTGGCCAGATTAGTCATTTGTAAAAGTTCAAATAAAACAAATTTTGTCTCGATGAATATAAGAACATGTATTGGCGAGCGGTCAGTGTAAGACGCAGACTGCAGACCGGGGGTAAAATGCAGACTGAGGGTAAAATGCAGACTGCAGACTGCAGACTGCAGACCAGGGGTAAAATGCAGACTGAGGGTAAAATAAAATATTAATAACTCTAACCCTAACCCTAGTCTGCAGTCTGCATTTTACCCTCAGTCTGCATTTTACCCCCGGTCTGCAGTCTGCGTTGTACACTGACCGATTAGCGAGACATAAATACATGTATTGTTTGGAATGAATGAGAGACAACTGGATGACGGTAATGCGTTAAATTGATTTAAATTCATCAATTCTTTGACTTGTTAGTAGATTTTTCTCCTCCAGGGCCTGGTCGTTCGAAAGCTGGTTAATGCTAACCCAGAGTAAAACGTTATAGTGAAGCAAAAAACGGCAAACTGATCCTTACGGCAGGAAAACAGAAGCAGAAGCAGAAGCAAATAAAATAAAATAAAAGTGGAATATAATAGTGCCCAATATTTCGCTTTGCAAAACAAAGCTTCTTCAGGGGCTAGCACTATAAATGATTACAACTGTAAAACCGTTATACAAGTGGTTTTGAAAAAACTAAAGAATAACAAAAACAATGAATATGATTGGCGAAGGGTTTGACGGGTGATAAACTAAACTGACTAGTGATGAGAAAGTTAATGAAGTTCGTCGCGTCTGTTGATTCCAAGTGGTTCTAACGTCTTTGCTTTGTCTATGAGAAATGCTTCACGCGCTTTTCAAGTATTAATACTGATCTAGGTCTGGAAACCAGATCCGGCCATTCTCATCGGTTTGTTGCAGTGATCGTGCATTCTATGTTTCTTTTTAAAACGTTATAACCGAGGATCTAATTTCTCTTTTTAGAAGTACTTTTAAAAGCTAATTATAGGTGGTTTGCACCTTACGTCACGGCGGCCATGTTGGATGACAGTAAACAAAAGATTTCTCATTGGCTTCTATTGTTGTGTCATCCAACATGGCCGCCATGTCTTTTGTTCGTTAATTCCTTTGGGAATGGTTGCAAACCATCAATAAGCTACATGCGAACATAAGTTAGATTAAAGACATGATATAATGTATCTTTATTTTAAACACGATAAGTAATTAAAGCTGTACAGCTTGTGGGGTCGTGTGTAACTAAACTAACGAAAATATAAACAACAAAGATAAATATGTTAATATGTGTTAAAATTTTTTACTTTGCTATAAAATATTAAAAACATTTGCTTCAAAATTAAGGGGCTATACACATGACACGGGAATGAGTTTCGTTCCAAAATGAAGTACTTACTGTATTCACGTGACAAAATCGACTGGCTCAGCCTACAGCCTAAGGCCGTTCTCGCTTGCGTGGTTTTCGCGCCAGAAAAGAAAACAAAGATGGCGCAAGTTTCGCGCAACGATACGCATGCGCCACTCGCCCCAGACTACACGGTTTGCGGTTTTCATCTTGAAACGAAGCTCGTTTTCAGTTTACATGATACCAGAATGAAATGTCATACCTGAACGAGAATTTCATTCGGATTGAAAACCGGAGTGAACTCATTCCGGAATGACCTGTACGGGAACAAAATTTCGTCTCGGTATCATGTAAACAGATACAGAGAAATATATGGAGATGGAATGAACTCGTTCCAGAATGAAAGTCATTTCGGTATCATGTGGATAGCCCCTGAGTAATGATCCGCATAAGAAGGATAGAGCTGAACGGCAATGCACGATGGAATGTCAACTTTTTTTATTGTTACAACTTCATCAAGAAGCAAAATTATTAGCTATTGTCTTCTGCTATTCTGATTGGTTAAGCACGAACATTTCCTAAATTTTATTTGACGCAAACGGATTTTCTTTATTTTTATAATGAAATATAATTATGAACCATCAGCCCCTCCTCTATTCTTGAAACCAAAGATATTCTAAGTGGGAAAGAGCCAATGCCGCAGAACAATGAAGTTTGCTATCGTTCTTATGTGGAGCATTACTTAAACAGACGAAACTAAAGGGCAAAAATACTTTGGAAAAATCTCCATCGATTAATTATCTCAGTAACTGGAATCAAAATTGATACTAACCCTGGTTTAGCTTAATCGCGCGGTGAACAACCCGGCGCCCTGGAAAATATCTTAAACTTTTTGATCGTAAAGCAAATCATATAGGTGTTTTTAATCTGTTGTTGGAACAAAGCCTTTGGAATATGAAATAAGCTTTAGGTTGTGAAGGTGTGAAAAGTAATATCTTTAGAATTTCTTCTACAGTGGACCCTCCATTCAGGGAACACCCTCGGGACCAAGGCAAGTGTCCCCTGAATAGCTGTTTACATCTTGATTCTAAAATACTTAGCTATTCGAGAAACACACACAGCCATGGAGGACATGGAGCGTAACTCCCCAAAAGTTCCTGTTACAGACTACTCTGTGAACTGAACAACAAAAAGCTTAAACCAAGTTTTGCAAACGTTTACTTCAAGCTTTTATAGGCTAGCTATCTGTCTACCAGAATACATTGCGTGCATCGATAGAGGTTTCGTATGATACGAAAACTCAATTTTTGACGGTGTCTCCTGTTAGAATCCTTCTCAATCCGCGCCATAAATCCTGTTTTTTTTTTTAACAATTATCGCTTTATATAGAAAGTTTGATTATCGATCTTCTTTAATACGACAATATTTGTTTACAAATCTTTTATCTATGATGTTTTGATCACTTGAACGACGGCCGGTATGAGGCGTATGTCTTCTTTATAGTAGACTCTCACGCAACAAGCCTGGCGACACTGATTTACAGAAAGCGGCACGAAAAGCTTTTAAATTCCTATCACTTACTGAGATAATAGAAACCTATGGCAGTATTATTGTGGTTATATGTAACTGGCTGCGAGTGAATTTCCTTATTTCAAGACCTGAGGAATATCCCGCTCGGCTTGCCGGTTGCAATGTATAAGTTCAGTAAGGGATCGCGCATTGAATTGAGAAATTATGAGTTGATTCTTTTTTCAAGTCGACTTGTCTAAGATTGTGTTTGATAGCAGAGTGATTTACTACTGCAGGGTGAATGTTTTACCTGCATTCTGTAATTGCTCCGATAATTGTAGCAAGTCAAAACGTTCCGGCGGCCTGCGGATATGTGCGTGACTAAAGAATTCAACAAACCCGCGGGTGGCAAACCTGCGGCGTTTCAAACCGTCAGTGGTAAATAACCCGGGGGGGGGGGGGGTACTCCCTATAATGGGCTATACGGGGATGCTCCGCCCGAAAGGGGTACCTTTTTGAGGCTGGAGGTATATGAAAGGGTAGGGATTTCACGGGTTGAAGTATATGAAAGGGTAGGGATTTCACGAAGTATAGGAAAAGGTAGGGAAAACACAAGTTGAAGTATAAAAAAGGGTAGGAAAATTTGCCATTTAAGTATTATAAAAAGCGCCTTTCAAAATACATCAAACAGACGCAAGTCAAGGCTATATGAAAGGGGTACCATTTTCAATGAAAGGTATATGAAAGGGGTACCATTTTCATTGAAAGGAAAATGAAAGGGGTACCTTTCCCTGTCAAAATCGGTATGTGAAAGGGTAAGGGTTTGGACCTTGGGGCGGAGCATCCCTGTACAAAACTTTGTTGGGTACCCCCCCCCCCCCCCCCCCCCGGGGTAAATAACATCAACCCTTCTCTCTTCTACACGTCTCTTGATGAGTTATCGAGGTAGTTTCGAAATATATATGCTCTGTTGCAGGCGAATGAGCGAAGAAGCAGTGATATTTAAATAAAGCAATATTTTACGACCTGAGAAGCCGGTTTACTAGGCTTGATTTCCGCCGCTTTCTCGCTTTCTGAGCCTCCCCAAGAAGAAGGATAAGTAGTCGAGCCTATTGACAATATACTTGTGTGACAGCGCGACATGAGATGTCGCGACGCGGTAATGAGTTGTATTTTATTATATATGAGCTATAATACACTGAGCTATAATACACTGAGCATAAGGCCGTCCCCTTTTTTTTTTCTCCGTTTACCGTCGAATGCGTTTCCTAATTTTGGGTCGGTCGGTCGGATTAAAAAAAATCTTAAAAAAAATTTCAGAAAAAAATCTGGAATTAGAAGGCCCGGTACCCAAGCATCATTGCCGTGGAGCCGAAACAACGAGACGTGGTTACAAAACCAACATGGCGGCAATGGAGGAAGAAAAGGTCGATGTCGTGGTGAAACTCAGCCGAGAAAAGCGAAAACAATGCTGATATTTCAGATTAAAAGTGAAAAAATGTTTCACCAGGTCATTTATACCTTCCTCGTAACTTTTTTTTTCTGAAAACGCAAAAATATGGGTCGGTCGGACGACGTAAACGGAGAAAAAAAGGGGACGGCCTAATATTTGAATAAAAAAGTTCACAAGCTGCGTGGCACTTGTGATACAATGAATAATGACAGGAGCTTATTACTCTTGATAATGAAAAAAGGTATTTTTAACAAGTGTCAAAACTTTGAAAATAACCCAGACATTTCGGGCTTAGCTCTTCTTCAGTAGCATATGTCTACATATTCCACTTTTTTCATTTTTCATTGTCTTTTATTACGTCGGTTGCAATCCTTGAAAAAGGCACATAATTTGGTTTGGGTCTTTGGGTCTTTTATTTATTTTGCCATTAACCACATTAAAACAAATATATATATATATATATATATAATAATATTAATAATAATAATAATAATAATAATTATAATACAATAAACTAGTTGGTTATATCTGTTGAGAAAAAAAGATTATACCTTTTACCTCGCAAATTAAACAAAATTATTGTATTTCATGGCATCCAAAGGGTGTGATTTCATCCGCTTTTTACAACTTGTTACTTTTCAGAATATTCAAAACATAAACAAACGATCACAAAGCTTTGTGGTAGACATAGAGTCTTTAAGTCTGCTCTCGCATGATGGGTTGCCTGCATGGGTTGCCTGGGAACGAGACAGGATCATGAGCAACATTCAGCCCATTTAAGTTAGCTCAAATTACTGGAAATATGTTCGTTCCAACAAGAAAAAGTTTTTTGTGTGTTTCTAACTGGTATCTAAACATCAATTAACGAAACGGGAATAAAAAGGCTTTTAATTCTGTCTATTCAAATTCGTTGGTACTGTCCACATCACGTGACGTATGTTACGTTCTTGTCAAGCAGGTAAAGTTTCTATGGAAAGACAAAATTAAAACACTACAATTTTATGTTTTTGGTGTCGATAATTGTGCCGATTTAGATGGTAAATTAAAGGGAACCCTTTTTTGGAAAGGAAAACTCTGGTAGGTAGTAAGTTAAATATATTTTCTTCTTTCTTTATTCATTTGATATTCTATACCAGAATACCAAAACCAGTCCACCAGTGAAACAAGCGTGTAATAAATGTAATGTTAATTCGGTGAAAGCTTACCATTAAATAAACATAGAACGGCAATGTTTACATCAAACAAATGGTCCGTTAGTCTTCACCGTTTGGTTTCAGTTTGTATCCTCATCAGTGGTGGCCAGATTAGTCATTTGTAGAAGTTCAAACAAAACAAATTTTAATTGTCTTAAAAACGATGAATATAAGAACACGTATTAGCGCGACATAAATATGCATTGTCTGGAATGAGAGAAAACTGGATGGTGATAATGTGTTAAATTTGTTTTAAATCCGTCGTCAATTATTTGACTGCTCTGTGAAACAACAAAAAAGCTTCCGAGTTTTGTAAATATTTACTTTAAGCTTTTAAGGCTGCTCTCGCAGACTACATTTGTCATAGGCCAGAATAGATCAATTTTGAAGCGATGAATTCAAAAACATGTAACAGAGTGAGTGATAGGATACGCGTTGTTTGACGCCTGGGATCATGAGCAACATTTTCCATTTTAGTTAGCTCAAAATCATTGGAGTTAAAAAGAATATGATCTTTGTTTAAAAGTTAACAATGCAATAAGTACACAACCATGGGCCTTAATCACGCCCCGCCATTTTGTATAGAAAAAAACAACCCAGGACCGGGTTGTTCAAAGCGCGGTTAAGCTAACCCAGGGTTAGTGCGCGATCAATTTTGATTTCAGTTAAATAATTAATCAATGGAGAGATTTTTCCAAAGTATTTTTGCCCTTTTGTTTCGTCTCTGACTAGTCTTCGCCTGTAACTTATAATGAACTTTTGAATACACCGTTCTAACAAGAGAAATGAAATCCCGGATCAAGTTTTAATCCTCGGTTAGCGTTAACCGGCTTTCGAACAACCGGACCCAGAAGATTTACCCCCCGAGCCTCGCAATGAAAATGATTAAAACGAGGTTAAGCGGAGAAAACAAAGCATTTTATTCTCCGGGGAGTCAACATGGCCCCGCGTGATCAGGGAAGGTCCACAGAAGGGCAATCTTTACATTAACAAGTAGCCCGTTAGGCTTCACCGTTTGATCCCAATATGTATACTCTGTTGTTGCTTGCCTAGTCATTTGTAAAAGTTCAAATAAACCAAATTTTGTCATTTAAAAGTAATGAATTGAAAAACCATGTCTATGCGTAACATAAATATGCATTGTTTGAAATGAGAGAGAATTCGATTATGTAATGTGTTGAATTTAATTGTACTTAAATCGTCAATTCTGTGGCTGCTCTGTAAAACTGAAGGTATTGTAAGTTGTGCTGATCTTTTTTCATAGTAGACTTCTGGCTTCAATAAACAGCCTGTCGAGCTGTTCACGTGTCGATTGTGACGTCATATGCTGCCACGCGACGTCATTAATCGTGTTAAGTTCTTTCCTTGGATCCACCAACTTGGGTTTTATTATCTCAAAGATATAGCCTCTACTGATCTAAAATCGATCAAAATCAATACAATGATGCGATAATATATACTAGAGCTATATTGCTCAACACGCCTATCATAACTTGGTAGCCATGTTATAAAAATCATCACCAGTCGTACCAAACTCAAATGTGTCCGAAGGAACAATTAAAGGCCGCTAAAAAAACTCCATGGCCTCCCAAAATGCAAAATGAAAATCACTATAGAAATCTCCCGCCCTTGCACGTCCGAGGGTAAAAGTAATATTCATAACTAATTTAACGCCTCTTGGTTCCAACGGTGTTGGTTTTTATTGTTTTTCAGTCCTGTGACAAATAAATTAACACTTTAACTCCCAAGAGTGCTAAATATCAAAGGTCAAGAAACAAACACCCCAAATTTTATTTTGTAAAAGTACTGCTGAAGTCGTTTCATTTGAATGGTCACACCCGGGGTCACCACAGGTTTTTGTCCAGATTCAAAAGTTAGCACTACACTCAGTTTTTCTCCATGTTTTACTTTGAGAGCGAAAGAGTTAATGTTTCCTTTTTTACCATTAAAGGCAATGCGTTTCCGCCACACGCACAGAAGTTTCTTTTATTGTGGACTTGGTCTGGCCACTCTTCTATCTGCCCTGTTGTACATATTCACAGTACAGTCCATCAAACGCAAGTACGAAGGTAAGCAATTGACGTCAGATAAACATAAAAAAATGCTGACGAAAACCTCATAAGGTCGTATTCAGGGGGAGTATTAACAATAACAATAATAAAAAGCTTTATTCACCCTGATTAAAGCCGATCAGCGGATTAAACAAACCCTGGAATTAACCGGCGATCAGCCAATAAACAATAGAGGGAATAATAACAATTATATTGTCAAAGGCTCCTGATGAGCCAACTCGTGATCTTTGGGCCCTCCCCTCTCCTAGAAGTTTTTGCTTCAACCACCCCCACCCCCTGCGTCCAATTCTCCCTCCCCTCCCTTTAACAATATTTCAATCTTTATTAAAACATAGGGATGACATCCTCCCGTCGGCCAGTTTCGACAGATCAGTGCGGTAGCACATGGAAGACAACTTACCGCAGTTTCCACAATTCATCGCTCAAGTCACCAAACACTGCCAAGTTTCTCAGTTACTATTGCAGCAGGAAAGCATGCGGAGGTGTCGGGAATCGAGTCCAGGGACTGGCGTCCCTGTTTTACTTGGCTGTGTTGACCAATAGAGCATTTTTAATTCATTGGGGTGGTCCAGGAAAGCTGGAAGAATATCTGGAACCAAATCAGATAGCCTGGTCGTTACCGCTAGACAGCGTGGGGAACTTTCGGAAAACGTATTGGGGCGTTTGGGGTCCTCCGTCTGGATACACTGAATCCAGAATTGAATCGAAAACTCAGTTTCAAAACTGGACATCTTATGCTGATTTTGATGCTTATTTGGATCGCTTAGACGCTATTGGGACTATTTGGTCTTTTGCAGAGTATCTTTGGACAAACCCGTTCCTTAGCGGGCGAGCTCGTCTGTTAGGAATTCCAACTTCACCTTGGAAAATGCTGGGCTGCGCTTTTCACTTTCTCTTCAAACAAAGCAGGGCCATGAAGGCGGCGATGGACGAAGCAAGGAATTCGCTTTTGAGGCAACCACCTCTTCTTGGAATACACATAAGAACAAGTGATCATCATTTTGGTGATCCTAACGAACAGTCTTACCGATCACGCAACACGTCGAGATTTTTTGCGTGTGCTTTACGACAGAGCACATTAATCCATGACAAAGTCAACCCAAAGTTGAAGAGGTTACAGTGGTTTTTAGCAGCAGACGATCAAGCGGTCAAAGTCATGGCAAAAGAGAAATACCCTGATGAAGTAGTTACTCTTGATTTTCGGCCTAAGCACACAGAATACACGAGGGGCCCAGATGAAGAAACAGTGGTCCGCGACGTTTTAATCGATGTCTTCCTTCTGGCTGAGAGTAGCTTCCTTCTTCTGACCTCAAAAAGTACTTTGAGTACATTGGCTGCGGCTGTTGGGTTACACAATGAAGAAACTACTGCAGATGGGGAACGCTGCCTTGTGAACGAGACCTCCCTACATAAAACAATGTCTGCTATTCCATCTAGTGGCTGAGTCTGACATTCAACTCGCTTTAAACTCACAGGTTCAGACATTTTTAACCCTTTCACTCCCAGAATCAATTATAGAGACATCTAGTTTACTTTACTTTACTTTACTTTAATGACTTTATTTTAAGAGGGTAGCACGTAACAGTTAAAGTACGGCTGATGACCTTGTGGCCCTCTATAACGTAATCTAGTCAACACATAAAATTTACATTAATAAAAGTAATAATAATTTGATATATATATATAAGTTAAAAACATATTGAAAGAGCACATATGTATATCATACTAAAAATTCCTTGATAATAAAAACATGCAAAAAAAGAAAAATTACATTATCCAGTAGTGTGGTTTTAACGTTTGAGTTTATCGAAAAACATCCTTTGGTGTGACCATTTATATTCAAATGAAACCTCTTCAGCAGTACTTTTGCATGCTACCTATCCCTGGAGAGAAGTATTCGGAAATTTTGAATCTCCCTCGTGAGTTTCATCGTCGATTGTTTTGCCCTGAAGCAAAAACGATCAAAAAAAGAGAGAAAAAACGAGCAAAAACGGACTTTCACTGCAAAATCAAGAAGACTTTGTTGATGCAAGAACTACAGCCTTCCTTAAATGTTAACATCAGCAGTGAGAAGCTGATGCTTTATTAGCTGTAGCTTCTTAGGACTGACAGTCCGTACTATTAAATTACCGGTTAAGATTGTTTTTCTTAATCTTGGTTCCAGACCCCTAATTTTGAACCTATATAAACAGTTTTCAAACACTAACGGTTACTTTTGAAAATGCATGTCGCTTAGCATACGAAACGTCAAGTTTATAGCGGAGCACTTGCCAGGCCGAAGGCCTGGCTGCGCAGCTCCATACTCATAGAACCTACGCCGTGATTTTTCATGGTCATGGCTAGCGGAATGTTTCGCGGGCGCGTGTGTGCCCGCCCGTGTTGGACAACATCCGGGATCTTAGCAATTTTGTTTTTCGCGCGGCCACACAGCCGTGAGCTCGGTAAACACTTTGGTTGTTTTCTTGTGCCTAGCGGAGAATTAAAATCGTTATTTTCCTGCATTTTTTCGCGGTTTGCTACTCAAGACAGGGATACTAATTAAGGTATACCCAGAAGCCGCTTTGGTGGAAAAAGACGAGCTTTCAGGGATAAAATCTTGCTTCGAGGAACTTCATGTATTACGTTTTTATCAATGCGGGAGATGATTTCAGAACCAGAAGCGGAGATTTGAATTTCCAAGCAAGCGAGGAACTTAAAGGTAAAACAGATTACAGTTTTCGATGAGAATTTATGTTTATATCAATCTGTGAGTGACTTGTTATTAGTGTTATTGTTAGTTTTGGCGAATTGATTTTAAAACGTGCCTAAATTTAGTTGTATCGATCTCTTGAATTTCATCGAAGAAAGCTTGAACTCGATGAGCTATAATTAAATGGTACGCGTTTTGCTTTTAAACGTAAACTAATGGAGATTTGAATAAATTTTTTCAAAAGAAGATTGTGTTGTCCATTTTTATGTGTTTGTTCATTCATTAGATAGATTGAAAAGCGATTTTATGTAAACAAAACAAGACTTGATTTTATAGTACAGTTCTATCTTCACTCGCATCGCCTTATGCAAATATGTTTGTGTATTTTTGCAATTTTTTTTTTCAAATCAGTTTCTCGGGCAATTTTTCACAAACATACACTGTATTTTATTCGGAAACTAGTGGTACTATTTATTCTAGACAGAGAAAAGTTGTTTTTGTGAACTTTTGTACGGTCTATAAAAATGTACTGTGCAGACGGTCGCGTAATATGCTAAAATTGAAAATAGCCCGTTCGTCAATCGTAATTCTTGTGCTTCCAACCTTTCACCTTAGTTAAGTTTCACCTTAGTTAAGCTTGTTCAAAGTGCGACGCTGTTAGGCTTGGGCTATCTATATATATTTATAAAAATGCGTTGGTTTACCATGTTTATCACCGCTGTTTGTGTTTTATTCCTAAAAATACCTATGTGATTTTCTTGATACGTGTTGCAAAGTTTCAAGCCAACGCAACAAATATCAATTCATTGCCCATACCGCCTTTCGGTCTTGGTGCGTTAAGTGTTAAGCCAACCTCGTCCCCAGGTCCTTGTCCGTTTTCAAAATGGCGGGCCCAGCATGGAAACTTCTGAACAAGGCTGCCAAAGAAAACCTCGGCCGCGCTTCTCTCGTTTGACCGCGGTTAAGCCAAGAATCGTGGAGTATTTTGTCACGTGACACAATAAAATGGCGTTTTTCGACGTTCTTTTCAGCGATTGGCGGCCGTTTTTTATCTTCTGCAATCTGAAACAGTTGTTCAAACGAAAGGAAGACATTTCAAGTTTTACACTTCAAAATACGCCTAGATTTGTTTTGCGAGTATTATGGCAGATCTACGGTCAAGCCCAAATCATACCGTCCAGAAGGACGTCGGACACCTTATTGAGACTTATATAACGGAGTAACTGGTTGGCTTTCAGTTGAGGTTGGGGTTAGCAGTTTTTAGTATACAGCTATTTTCAATTAACGTTGTCGGATCCTAAAGCTCAAAGCCAAGACCGCAAGGTAGTATGGGTAGTTGTGGATAGCTATACTACCTTACTACCATACTACCTTGCGGTCATGGCTTTAAGCTTTCATCCGACAAAGTTAATTGAAATAGCTGTATACTGAAACAGTGGATAGCATTGTTGGCGCGCTCTGATTGGCTACCGAAACTCGGAATAGCAAGTGCTATTCACCTCCCAGCAACTCGCGAAAATTTGCGCGCGAAAATTGTAATCGTTGACAGGAATAAATGAGTTAAAAGCATCATTTTCGTTATATTAACTCACTGTTTCAGTATATACTGTTTCGGTAAATATCCACCACCACTTCGGTGAATAGTTGTTAACTAGTAGTTTCGTATAGAAAGTGAATTGCTGCGAAGATGTGATTTATGACTTTTATTTATAGAGCCGTTTTCACATTAGTGTCGTAAATCCCGAAGTAAAGTAATTACTTTGTTTAGACCCGGATTAAAACAGCGCGTCCGTCATGTTTGTCAGCAGTTTAAAAGTCACAATTTACTCACAATGCATGAATATTCCAAAATCTTTTAAAATTATGCTATATCCTTAAAGCTTTCTCAAATTATATTTTATAGCGGTAGCATAGAAATGTTCGAATTTGGCCATCGCGAATTATTTTGTAAAATTTGTAAACAAACCAAACGGACGGTCGTGTCACGAAACAACGGGACGTGACTTAAAATT
This sequence comes from Cladopsammia gracilis, assembly GCA_022457155.1. NCBI lineage: Eukaryota > Metazoa > Cnidaria > Anthozoa > Scleractinia > Dendrophylliidae > Cladopsammia > Cladopsammia gracilis. The sequence goes on along the minus strand of JAJGOT010000036.1, from coordinate 2,326,217 downwards.
AAAAAAAATATATATCACAATTGATACGCAGAGTGCAGAGCCCTCTCAGTTGCTGGCCAAAAAGGCCGATATTAAAGTTAGATTGTTGTGATTAGTGTCACTACTTGTAGTTTCTGTGTTCAGCTTCACTACACGATCGGAAGAAGTAGTTTTGACAGTTTTGCTGGCTTACTCGGAACATGTTCCTTATTTTTCGACGACAGGAAGTACAGAGTTTCCCGACGCTTTGTATAAAAGTTCTGATAAACATTTTTGGCAACATCTTTATTAGCGGTTGCGATATATTTTCACTTACCAAATCGGTTTGTATTGCGGAATCCATAATGGCGACAAGGCCGTTCTGAATGCACGAAATCGAGGCATTTTGTACGACAATGACAGACAATTTTTTTTGCCTCAGGACTTTGGTTGTTCGTGACGTCATCATGTCCTTTCGAAATAGTCTGCTTCGCAACAAATATAGTTAAATTTAAGCCCAAACAACCCGAGAAGCTAGGTGATACAGTGGTACGGTAGGCAATGTAAGGCTAAGCGTAGCTGAGGTCACAGGTCAATCCTGAGTGGGTATTTTAGATTTTCTTTTTTTACACTTTAAAATTTATTGAAAATAAAATTCTAAGTGTCGACATTACGTTATATAAGTCTCAACAAGGTGTCCGACGTCCTTCTGGACGGTATGATTTAGGCACAACCCAGATCTACGCCCACTCCGTCATTTTGAAGCGAACGACTTTGACAATGCTGTGTCCCGTTGAAATTTGAATTGTTTTTGTTAAAACTGTTTAATATCCCACGCTATTACCACACCTCAGATGCCACAAAAAGATAACAGACCCAAAACAAATTATGTACACAAAGATATCATTCAGGACAAGCTTTATTTCATATTGCTTGTATCTCTTGACATAAACTGCCTTCCTACTACAAAAACATTTATTTTACTTCTTCTATCCAGAATGTTCCTCAATTGATAGTTAAAATTAAGATAACCAAAGTGTTCTTAGGGCGGTTTTCAATTGAGTGTCGAGAAGGTAATTTTGTAATTGCTTTGGTTCACTTTGTATTGCTACGCTTTGTGATTGGCTAAAAAAATCTCGCGCCACTTTCTCGACCAATCAGAAGTAAAACCCAAACCAATCGTGACTTGCTAACATGTGTTTTCCCGCGCTTGGCGCCGGCTACATGTATTTGCTTCGAGTTCTGATTGGTTCATTGGATTGTCTGACTCTGTTGTGATTGGCCAGAGTAATTACTTTGATTTAGGACTTACGACACTCAATTCTCAAACTAATTAATAATTCATGACGAGAACACAAAGGTGAAGGAGGTTTTGATATCCTGTTTTAATTTGCATAGATTTTGGCGATTTTATTCCTTCGTTTTCTCCGCATTTAACGCTCAGTTTGAGAAGCTATATCAAACACGCAAAACAGTGTATCATCAGGTATCCAAACACCTTGAAGTGGGTTAAAACTGTTCCTTGTGTTTAGTATATTACTCGAAAACTGCTCGAAGCGTGCAATATAAAAATGAGTTATTTTGATGTAATCTTTTATGAACTGCATGAGGAAGTGCGGATTTAATTTTAATTATTACAAAACAAATGAAATCCCATAAGAGCAATGTAACCTTTAGAGAAGTAGGTCCGTGACCCATTTCATCTAAAACAAAAAGCTCACAATATAACAAAATATGAGCACCAGAAACAAGAGCACCAGAAATAAGGAAGAAAGTCGTAACGCTAGCAACAATGACAATTACATAATATATATTTATCCCGCTATCGCTATAGTGAGATTTTCTGGCAGCATTAATTTTGTGATAAACGAGGCTTCTCATCGCTTGTTCAAAATTGAAACAACTAGAAAATCAACCTCGGAAGTTTGCCAATCTTGTTTAACCCTTTCACTCCCAGAGTCAATTATGGAGACATGTAATGTAGTTCAAACTTTTGAGTCTGTGGACGAAATCCTATGGTATGACCATTCAAATGAAACCTTTTTGGCAGTACTTTTGCATGGAAACATTTGTTTTTTAGTATTTCATAAAATCAAATTTGGGATGTTTTTTTTTGAAATTTGATTTTTGGAACTCTCGGAAGTCAAAGGGTTTTACACTCCTGAAGGCACAGAGATCACTAACTGCTTGCACTCTTCCGATTAATTTTAAACCGTTTCCCATATAACAAGTGTGAACAATACAACTGAATATAGGTTAAAGAATAAAAGCTCATCATAGGATTTCAGGTAACATACAGATTACAGTGAAATTAATCATCTGGAATTATAGTAGTTTACATCAATACTAAGGGATTTGAAATTGAAAAATTATATTTAAATCAAACATCTATGCAATGGCTTTCGCTTCAGGAAGGAAGCCTTCCCAGTGCTTGATTAGCTGTAAAGAAAAAGGAGATAATTAACTGACGAATTCCTTCATCGCTGTTGATTTTGTAGTTTGCGCGCAGACGTACCGCCTGTTTTCTTCATTCATGTGTAGGTAGCTTTAACAACCACGACGGCATTGCCAAGGAAAGCGTCATTGAAAAAAGAATTCACGCTCTTTGAAACTACTTTGCAGTTGTTCTAATTTGTTTAATTTGTCTGATGTGACTGAATTGACCTGGAGCTGAATGCGCAGTAATGGTTTCGAAGTTCAAATAGAGAAAGGAAAATTAACCGTCGTGTGTTCACGTTCTCCAAAAAACCTATAATTTGGATCATTTGATGTTGTTTTGAAGGAAATGCTAAATAAATGTATCTACATGTGAAACGCAGAAACGCACACAGACGCATTTTTTCGCTCATTAAACGTACTGTTTTGTGCCGTTCTCGCTGTCGTTGCCGTCGTGGTTGCTAAAGTTCCCTAATATTAATTTTGGTTAAAAAACGTGAACAAAAGTTCAAATCTGCGTGGTAGTAATCAGATGTAGTAGGGAGTACTGGATATATGGTTGCAGGGAGTAGCGCCAGCTGGAGTCGCGCTGGAAGATTCCTTTTGTTGTGTGGACTAACACGTCCCGTGGGTAAACGGGAAGATCCTAGCTTTCGGTCACTGTACCGTTCCTTAGGACGTGAAAATTGCCGAGAAGGATCTTCTCAAAGAGGCTATATTACCATTTTTAAAGGGCTACTACGATCAAATTTTTGATTTTCATTTTTTTACATTTTCGTGTACTATTAGACTTCCTTACTCATCTTGCCAAATTTCAATTCATTAGGCACATCAGAAGTCATTTAATTTTAACATTTATTTCCGAGAATTTACGGCCTCCATTAAAAAACCTTGTTCCAAGGCTTGGTTGCGAATGGGAGAAAGTGACGTAAAAGACTCAAACATACCTCACGGGTTGAAATTATAATCACAATAAGTGTTGAAAATCACGCGAAAAGCAACAAAAACTTTAGACTCGTTCTTCGTGCAATTTTCTATGCTGATTGTTATTATAATTTCAACCCGTGAGGTATGTTTGAGTCTTTTACGTCACTTTCTCCCATTCGCAACCAAGCCTTGGAACAAGGTTTTTTAATGGCGGCCGTAAATTCTCGGAAATAAATGTTAAAATTAAATGACTTCTGATGTGCCTAATGAATTGAAATTTGGCAAGATGAGTAAGGAAGTCTAACAGTACACGAAAATGTAAAAAAATGAAAATAAAAAATTTGATCGTAGTAGCACTTTAACATATTTATATCATCGGAAACCCAGAAATAATGCTCCAGTTTTGTTTAGCAATACTATGCTAGTGCTGTAAGAGTAAAAATAAGTGTCTTGGGCTGCAGATGGCCAGGAAGGAAACGGATTGCAACTTAAAAAAATTGGGCCAAGTCAATCAAGTTTGTCACCTCGTGTCTTGGAAAAACTCGTTAAAACTCAGGTTATGATTGAGTCTCTCAAAAAATTCACTTGATTTCTTTCTTTTGGTATTCCACTCCACAAGCATTTCCTGACAAAGGTATTAAGTTTTAATTTGGCGCAGTTTTGACTCCAAAATTCCCATGATACAGCTCCTTTAATTTTTCTTATAAAATTCATTAATAATTCATAACAGTTAGACCATCAATAGGTTGTATTTGAGTCACATGTACACCTCTGTAAACCCCAATACAAATGAATTATTAAACAGTAAAATTAACTTTTGATACAGACACCTGCTCAGCTAATTAGTATTCATTAACTTTTCATACAGATCTCTACTCATTGTTTCCTTTCATAAGTACGATAAAATATTCGCGTCTGATCTGTATGGGCGTTTACAATGATCTCCCGCTCATATTTTATCTACTACTTAAAATTTAGTCAGATACATACTGCAGATTGAAACTTTCAAATTTTGTAGTACTCACATATCACTATCTGCAGACAACGTTTTAAGAAAAATTATACGACGGTTTTCGAGTAAATAAAAAATATATATTTTTTAGGGCATAGTCAAACAGTACTTAAGCAAAATATTTCCAAAATATCCTGACATATTATTTTAGAACAGCCAGCCGTTAAAATAATGATTGTCCTTTACTTTGCAATTTTGGAATTTTCAAAGCAAAGGGCAATATGCTGGTGTTGCTATGGTAACTGCTGTCGCTTGGACACCAGTGAAACAAAACTTTGATCACATTTCATAACTTGGTGAAGTATAAAAGCAATCGAAGCATGTCTTCGCTGCAAAATTTCTATTTCAAAACATACACCCCACGGCAAAAAGCGAGCCTCCTTAATGCGTTCATTGAGGGATGGTAAGTCAGAATTAAGGGTACCCCAGCTGATGGCCCATCACCTTCCCTCTGTAGGTAAATAATGTCCCACAGTAACTGACCTGTTGCTGGCTGTCCATCATTGCTTCCAGGTACTTGATCATGGCTTCACGGAAATCTTTCACTCGGCTTTTCTGTATTAACAAAACGTTCACTAGTCTTACATACAGGTTATCAGAATAAAGGAAAACATCACACAGGGGATACAGGTGTACTAATTTCCACAACTGCGATCACACATGCACGTGTGTACACTGGTGTCTGTCGCAACCGTTTTCTTTCCTCCTTTTGCGTAGCAAGCGTTCCCGTACGAACATTCGTTCGTACGGGAACGCTTGCTACGCAGGCTACCTTTTCTCTTTTTTCACTTTCTTCGGATAAAGGAGAACCAGAGCGCAGTTGCATAAAGCATCTTAACATTAAGTGAGATTTTTTGCAACCATTCCCTGCATTCCGAAGGATTTCCTCACACTCGCTTTGCATTTTCTACATTGTATACTTGTTAATTCTCCTTCGGCTAAGATAACCATGATCTAGTGCACAAGAAAATCCTTTGAAACACAGGAAATGGTTAAAGAAAATCTCACATAACCTTACAGTAAGTTGGTTTCTACAATCGGGACCAAGACTTCAGAGATTTCCAGAACCTTTAAGTTATACACTTGTACACTTTACTTGTATTCACACATCAGTGAACCCTGTGGAAACTGACTGAATATTTTAAACTGGCTAGTTCAAAATTAATCAAAGGAAGGGAGTTTCTTACCTCAAATCGCGCCATTTCCTTCTGGATCATTTTGGAGATTTTTCCAAAGTCTTCTTCACCTTTCTCTACCTTCTGTTCCCACTATTAGTATGAAAAAAAATAATTACTCATGCGCGAAGCGGCATGAGTTATAAAATGGGCTTTGTTTTTCTTCTTTTTTTTATTATTACTCATGCGCGTAGCGCAATGAGTTATAAAATGCCCTCCGTTTTTCTTTTTTTTATTTTTTTTGTGTCACGATTTTGCATGCAAATTAATGCACGCATATTTTAAATTGTACATTTCCGGTTCATAGCTTTGCCCTTCACACTTCCGGTTTAGTGACTTCCGGCTACTGTCACGTCCGGCAAAACATCGTTACTGAAACGTCACGGCAGCGTCTCCTACAACCCTACTCACATCAATAACGTTCACGTCAGGTATATATTATTGTCACAAGAATGACTGGCTTCATTGTGGTACAGGCTTCTTTTATAAAACATTCAATAGTAATGTAGTTTGCAGGTACGATGACTGAATGAAAGGAGTAACTCTTCTCCATGTCGGACGTCTTATGTTGTTTAAAATATTGAAATATAAATTGCTTATTTTCTTATGGTACTTTGAAATATAAGACAAATGTTTCTTACGCATGCGCATGACAAACATTTTCCGTCATTTGGTCTTATTGTTGTATAAGTCAGTCCTGTATTTCTCCCATCGAGGTGAACGTTGCTTTTATACACAGCATACAACTTGAGGCCGAATTTGTCGCGATTATGAAAAACTAAGAGCTATTTTTAATCAGAGTTCTTCCAAGGCAAAAACGCCAAACATCGATCTCTCGCACTGGTAAGCATATTGTCAATTTATTCCCCTTTTTACTGCCGATTCTTTACAGTGCCTGTGTCGGAGCAGTCCTCGCAACCTGTGGTGAGTAATTTCAAGACTTTTAAAGAAAGAACAATAGAAACACACGGCAAAACAGCGTCGTAACTTTAATAAAAAAAAAGAGACTTCGGGACTGGACTTCTGTGGATTATGGACTATGGAATGCGTGTCATATTAATGTCGATTTTTACTGACTTTATTGCTTTTTGTGGTTACTAGGTTACTAGTAACCACTATGTTGTCACCTGTGTAAGTAAGTCCGACTCTCCGAAGAGCAAGGTTGTGCCGAGTTTCACACGATTCCTGTACGATGAAACAGTTCTGATAGCTTCGGATTGGACGACTCGATTGTCAAGGCAGTTCTGTTCGTACGTGCGCGCTTTGGATCCGTGGGAAAGGTAAATGGCGCTTTCTCGTTCTTTTTACTGCTTTACCAAGCACAGGTTTCACCAAATGTGGCCAAGTGTTGTTTTCAAAGATTTGGAAAATGGTTTAGTGAAAAATTGAGCTGTGAATCGAAGTGTTTGTTTGCAGACCATGAGCTATCCGAACTCATGATTCAAACGCCGCCAGCATTTCATTTCTGTACCTTTGACCATTCAGAACTGCTTTTTTGATTAGCGAAAGCATTATGCGAATCATTTTTCCGGATAAGATTGGCACTCTATTACACAGGAAAAGTTGGCAATTTTAGAAAGCATAAAAAAAATATAAGTTGTTGAATTGAATTATTTTGTGATGTTTATTTATATTTTTGCAGACGCTAGCCGGTTCCACGCAGTAATTAGAATACAATAAATCGCCAAGACTTCCAGAAGCAGAAAATCACTGAATTGTGAAAGGTGTTTGATTCTTTTAATCAAAGGAAAGACATTTTCATTCAAGGAAATATGAGTTTCATTCAAAAGTTTCGACCTTTTATAGAAAATATATTTTGGATTCAGTGGTCATATGAAAACAGCTTGCTGTATCAAATTACCGTTTCTCATGAAATTTGCATAAATCAAAACTGTGTATTTGCGACAACACTTTAAAGAAACTGTGAAGCCTGGAAAAAACTTATTAGAAATGGCAAAATCAAAGCATTTTTTAAAGAAAGAGCTTTTAGTTATGGAAACATTTCATTTCGATTTGGTCTTAAAATCACGGAGAGATTTTAGTGAATGCGTCACGCAACGTTTATTTACAAAACGTTTGACCAATTCATAGCAATTATCACCAAAGATTTGAAAACTTTAAAAAATCCCGGATCTCCTGAATGTAATTTCTTGTTTATTTAGGGCCTACAAAAAGTTAATGGCAATCCGGGCAGGAGGTGGTATCTGGGTTAAAAATCAAGGTGCGAGGGTGGGTCGGCCTGGCCGGGAAATCCGGGCGGGGGAGGGGCAAAAAAAATATTGCATCCGTCGGGGAGGGTCTGGAATAACCCATTTTACACCGGTTGCATGCGATTTAGTTTTCTTTTTACAGCATGTGGGCCACATGCTGTAAGTAGTCTTTTCAAATGTAACAGAAATAATTCACGGCTTGAAAAGTAATAGACGAGTGTGGATTTGATCGGGTATCAATAAATTAAATATTAAAAGCGAGCACAGAAAAATTGGTAACTTCAATCAACGCGTCTTAGAGTCTAATGCGCATGAGTATAGGCTAAGTGTAGCCTCTTGTTATTCTTTTTTTTGGTGTCACGATTTTGCATGCAAATTTATGCACGCATATTTTAAATTGGCACTTCCGGTTCATAGACTTCCTATTTAGTGACTTCCGGCTACTCCTACTTCCGGTAAAACAGCGTTACTGAAGTGTCACGACAGCATCTCCTACAACCCTACTTACATTACTAATGTTCAGGTATATATAAGACGTAGAACAATCACTGGCTTCATTGTGGTACAGCCTTCATTTACAAAACATTCAATAGTAAAGAACGCAGTTTGCAGGAACGATGACTGAATGAAAAGAGTAACTCTTCTTCATATCGGACATCTTCTTATCGTGTTTAAAATATATCATAAAATTTTCGTACGCATGCGCATGAGTATAGGCTGCTTGCAGCCTCTTGTTCGTCATAAAATGCAATGATAAATCACATCAAACAGAACTGCAATGTAATGTTCATCTGGTATTAATTCATACTGTCCCACCAAAATAACTCAATTTTGCTCACTTAATTTCCATGTTATTTTGCCAAATGCCACCAAAATAATATACAACTAAATTGGATAAAAAGATTCTATAGAGCAAAACAGAAGCAGTAGTTTGGAGATAAAGTGTAGGATTACAAGGACGGAAGTGGATTACAGTTCATCAATAATATTTTGATTTCATGACAGGCGGTCAAGAAATGAAAGTTTCCATTCTGATGGAATTCTGAGTTTTTTTTAGTCGTTATTTTTGTCTTTTTAGTTCATATTTCTTTGCATTTATCGCTTTTGGCAATTTTTTCTTCCAGTTTTAATAATAAAGTAAGTTTAAAGCAAGCTCCTGGCCATAACCATGAAAACACAATATTTCAGCCAGGGCAGTGTCCCATTAAGCAATTTCTTTGCGCAGTTCATGACTGTATACTGTTATTATACGTGTAAATACACCTAAAAATTAATATTGACAGTGGCGCGGAGATGAACAGAAATATAAAAGGATAGTGTCCTGTCTGAGTATAGCCTGAGAAAACAGATGTCGTTTCGCGGCGCCACCACTGGGGCAGTTTTGCAGGGGCCCCAGTGGTGGCGCCGCGAAAAGACATTTGTTTTTTCAGGCTAGTCCGAGTAAGGCTAGGGGCTTCCTCTGTTATCTTGAAATAGGAAGAAAAATCTGGAAAAGTTATGAAAGCAAAGACATACATGTATCAACTAATGAGGCAAAATAACGGCAAAAAAAATTCACCAGAATTTTTATTTCTGGACCACCGTCACGAAATCAAATTTGATGAACTGTAATCCACTTCCATCCTTGTAATCCTGTACTTTGTCTCCAAACTATTGCTTCTGTTTTGCTTTCTACAATATTTGTATCCAATTAAGTTGTATATTTGGTGGCATTTGGCCACATACATGTAACATGGAAATAAGGTATGCAAAATTTCGATTTTTCAGCAGAACAATTTCCCTTTTAAATGTGTGTCAAAACAAACAAATTGCTGTGGTTATAAAAAAAATCTAGCCCACAGTGCAAGTATTTTTTCTTGGTGGGCAAGTGCTGAATTTAGTGTTCGGTTATCATTTTGGTTTTGCAAAACATCGGAGGCTGACTCCCACACCCTTGGCACACGTTAACAGCTGCCCCCCCCCCCCCCCCCCAAATACCTACAAAACTCTTGTACATAATCATGGAATGTCTGAAGCGATGAATTGCCCTCATGGTATATAACACAGGACTAAGTTCACTGTACTCTATTCACAGGTGTGTAATCACCATATACATTTATTCAGCATTCTAACCTCTTTGACCTCCTCCTGTGCTTGAGGCAATTTCTCATTTTTGGAGGCCAGTTCCAGCTTGACCAGGGCTTCCCTCTTCTTAGTCAACATCTGCTGAGCATGTTGCCAGTTACTGTATGCACGAACACGCTCATGGAAGCTTGCCTATAAAGAAATAATTTGTATTTTGTCAAAAAAGCTTCCTTTTCTTGTTGCATCATTAACAAAATGCGGGTGGGGGAGACTTTTTTAAAGGGCCTGCTACAATGTCTATCACCTAATTACTTTAACGCTTCCCTCTCAGAGTCAATTATGGAGAAATGTAGTGTAGTTCCAACTTTTGAGTCTGTCAACGAAATCCTATGGTGTGACCATTCAAACGAAACCTCTTTGGAAGTACTTTTGCATGGCACCATTTGTTTTTCAATATTTTTTTACAAAATTAAATGTGGGATTAATCTTGAAGTTTGATGTTTGGCATTCTTGGGAGTTACAATGTAAAAAGACAAACACATTTTGCATCGATTGCAACCCTAAAATAGCTGTCCAGATATGTTTCAAAGGATCAGTGAACTAGTAACAAAAATTATTGCTCTACTACATGGAGCACACTGACCCTATAAAAAGCATCTTTGGCTATGGATTAAAATGGATTGCAACCTGAAAAAATTGCACCAATTTCGTCTTGGAAAAATTGCTAAAAACTGATAATGGGTTGTTCTTCCTTCAAGAATTCATTTGGCAACTTCTTGGTTATATTTTTAACCTTGGACTTAAAAACATAAAATTCCCCATAAAATACATGTAGTCCTGTTACAGTGATAAGCCACTCGAATGCCTGTGTTGAACACTGCTGTACAGAGTATCAGAAAATCTGAACAAAACAAGTCATGCCCACCTTCACAGCTTGAATCAAGCCAATATAATCCTTCAACAGTTCAGCCAGAACATAAAAATCAGACTCAGCCTGCAACAAGGTAAATATCAAGAAGACGTGTCATCCAGTGTACAGTGCAAAACTGAGGTTCGAAAATTAACGATAAACTGACGTTCAAAAGATAATGTCTTTGTTTTAGTAGAATGTTTCAAGGGCAGATCCAGGATTTTTCTTAGGAGGGGGTGCACCTCTAAGGAATGACGTAACTAAAGGGTGACGTAAGCAAATTTTAAAAGCGAACAATGCAGACTAGGTCATCGCAGGGGGGGGGGGTGCGCACCCCCTGCACCCTCCCCCTAGATCCGCCCCTGTGTTTTATACAGTTTTTATAAACTTGTGCTAATGCAATGTTGGGCATTGTTACTGTACAATTGTACATTCTCTGTCAATTAATTTGTTTAATGGTTGGTTAAAAAGATTACATGTACATCTTCGGAGACTCCGATTTTTTTATTTGTTCCACGCTGAGGACATTATGAACATTTCATCTTTGTCACTTCATTGCCGAGCTTAACATTTTACCATCTTTCTTTATTTATCATCTGTCACATGACACGTTCAACATTGCTGATCCTAGCAGTACGTAGGATGCATGTCATATGTGAACCTAGTATATGGCCTAACTTGCCGCAAGTCTCTCGTAGCTCAGTGGTTAGAGCATCCGACCAGTGTGTGAACCTATTATATGGCCTAACTTGCCACAAGTCTCTCGTAGCTCAGTGGTTAGAGCATCCGACCAGTGTGTGAACCTAGTATATGGCCTAACTTGCCACAAGTCTCTTGTAGCTCAATGGTAAGAGCATCCGACCAGTGTGTGAACCTAGTATATGGCCCAGCTCGCCACAAGTCTCTCGTAGCTCAGTGGTAAGAGCATCCGACCAGTGTGTGAACCTAGTATATAGCCTAACTTGCCACAAGTCTCTCGTAGCTCAGTGGTAAGAGCATCCGACCAGTGTGTGAACCTAGTGTATGGCCCAGCTTGCCACAAGTCTCTCGTAGCTCAGTGGTTAGAGCATCCGACCAGTATACGAACCTAGTATTTGGCCTAGTTCGCCACAAGTCTCTTGTTGCTTATTTCGAGCGAACTCGAACTCCATTAACTAGCTTCATCCATTCCTTTCGGTTTTCCATGATGCTCTTCAGTTCAGCAATGCTCAAACCAGTATCATTTCGCAGCTGGTCTACATATGTTGTTGCTGGTCGTCCTCTCTTTCTTGCGCCATGCTTTGGTTCCCAGAGTGGTAGATCACTTATCACCTCATCCTTTTTTCTCCAACAGTGTCCAGAGTCTCTTGTAGCTCAGTGGTTAGAGCATTCGACCGGTGTGTGAACCTAGTACATGTACATGGCCTAACTTGCCACAAGTCTCTCGTACTTCAGTTGTTAGAGCATCCGACCGGTGTGCAGAAGGTCATATGTTCAAATCCTGTTGTGGACTCAGATTTTTTTCTTTGTCCCTCGCTCATGACATGACATTACATTCTCATTTCATTACCAAGCTTAACATTATCCATCTTTCATCATTAAGTGTCCCCAATTAGTACTTGCATGCTAAATACCTTTGACACTCAAATAAAGTAATTTATCATCTTATACCTGTTCTACATGAAGCTGTTCAATTTTCTCTTCAACTTCAGCCAGTTGTGAAAGTGCGCGAGACAACGTAGCATGCTCTTCAGCATTACCTGTTGAATATGAAGTAATGTAATACTGTATTTTCTCAAACGAGAGGCTCCACGTAGCCTATATTTGTGCCAGTCAAAATACAGGTGATTCCTAACTGTTATGAAATATGACCTCTATATTTTGGTGACTTTTTAGTGTGGACCCTGTTTGTCGATGAAGTTGCCTTGACAACAACAATTTGCATGCATAATGTCTGTTACTTGCGGGCAAACACTTACACAAAACAGCAATAGGCAAATAAAACCCAAACTAGTTTCGCTTCTGCTTGAAAAATGACGCTGATCACACCAAATCTTAAGTATCGTGGGCTCAAAATTTTCTTGCAGTGCATGCGTGCATATTCTTGTACCCAGATCTAATGTGATGCACAAATGAGACATGAAAAAAGGAAGAATAAAAAGAAAAAAGGAGGGCAAACCTTGCTGTGTTTCCATATCCAATAATACCAGCTGGTTTATAACAAGTTGTTTATCTGAGGGAGTGGTTATTTACTTGGGGCAAGTGTTTCAATTAAAATTTATTTTATATATTGCATTTATTCACTGCACAAACAATGTTTAGTTTGCACTGGCACTAAATTCACATGATGGCCATAGCCTTTGTGGATTAAAGTTGTAGATGTAGATGTAGATGTGCTACTAGTAATAAGCAGTGTGCCATTACCAACATTTAGATTTCTTGTAACATGAAGTTCAACAAGAACTACGTGTCAGCTTCAAAGTACAGGGAAAAATTGTGCAAAATGTACAAATCTGATTTTTAAGGGCAGGAATAGTAATTAAATTCAAGACAATTTGGGGCAATCTTGTTACTGCACCTTTTGGTTGTTCAGTGTTCTTACCAGGCCGCGGCCATGCAGGATTCCCGCAAAAAATTGAAATGGTGCATGAAAAGCCAATTAAACGCGCCCAAAGTTCAGATCTGATGCCACAGGCAAAATAGCCTTATAGAAGTCAGTGAGCAATTTTTCAATTGGCAATCAACATTGGAAATAAGTACAATTAAATGAAAACAATGCATCAAAAGTACCATTTTAAAGCCTTCAACCAGTTTAATCTCTGTTGTTTCCACATACATGTATGTCAAACCTAGCTTTTTAGTACAATTTTGGCCACCTTGGATCATACAGTGTAAAACTAACCATGTGGATTGTGTGGGTTCATGCTATTTGTTCCTTGTGGTTTTTGCTTCATTTTCAAAAAAACATGGTGGATCACGATTAACTTTGACCCCCTTAAGTTCCTGCAGGGCCCCTATTTATTAGGGCAAAATCCTAAAATTATTAATTAAATGTGCAAATTTCATGAAGCAGTAACTCTACAGCAGCAGTAGAAAACCAAAATCCACTTACTTAACATTGCAGTAGACTTGGCAAATGCAGCAGTTGAAGAACTCAAATCTACAGGAAAAAACATACAATGCTTCCATGTAGGTACATCTACACTGTAATGGTTATGAATTGTTGAAAACAGCTACAGTGTACGCAAAGCAAAATGACTGTGAAGAAAATGGTTACTGAAGAGGGCAAACAAGCTGACGAGAGCTGAGAAATGTGATCCCAGTTTGGGTCAGAATGCTGTCGGCAGTACAAAAATGAATGGATAATGCAAAATTTTCCTTGAGTTTTTTCACAATTTTACAAGAGACATACAGTACCACTCAAATGTAAGTCACCACCTCTCATCTTGTTTTTCACAAAATGCATCTTATTTCTCTCAAGAATCAATGAACCATTCACACGATACAGAATTTCGAAAAGTTGCAATGTAAATTATGCAAAGTACAAAGTTAAAATAAAACTAAATACATGTACATATTCTTGGCTTTCACATGATGTCATAAAAATTAAAAAATCTAAAGAAAACATCCTACAAAGCTGTTTCTAACATGGTATGTGGATACAAGTGTTATAATCTTTCACAAAAAGTTTCAGGTTTTAACGATGTTTTGCTTCCGATTTACAAAGGTTTTGAAGTTGTCACGCAATACGTCACGCTATTTCAGATAAGCCGCGAAAATAAACAAAATTGAATCAGCTGAAAGTTGTTTGCATTATAAGTGCTTATAAGCCGAGTTAATTGAGCTTATAGCAAATACAATATTTTTGGATATGATTTTTGGTGTAATTAAGACTTTGAATTTTTGGCCGCCATCTTTGTGCCCCATGGCCGCTCCACACATTTCTTACTAAAAATATCTAATACTCGTTTGCCTATAACTCTTGAACGAAATGCTTTTGCGCTTCAAAATTTGGCCAAGATGTGTAGTTTTAAACTCTCTACAATTCCATAAACATTTTGGATTCGAAATCTATTTTTTAATGCTTCTGAATTTTGATATGACGTAAGTGAAAGCCAAGAATATAGTTTAATTGGACTACCTTTCTCTTCTTTTATTTTCCTCAACTCTAAGTTCATTAATTTTAGTGAATTTTTAGTTCTAAAGTGGAAACTCCTGAGCTGTTTTAACGGTAGTTTCACAAACCATCCACATTCACAACATCTGGATGCCTTTTTTATTTTGTAATTGCCACGTGACTCTAAACTTACCCACTGTTCTATGTTGGATTGTTTCGAAGTCGCACATGTTTTCGTTTTGAGAGCGGACTGAGGAAATTGATGGCTACTTTATTTTGGGATAGGCCACTAAGAATTCAAGGACACTGGCCCAACTGACCACCAAGCACTGGAGAATTTTTAGCCCCGTTCAATTTTTTCTTAGAATACTGCAACAAAGTACTAAGGTTTCAGAGCCACATAAAAAGCAATAAGTGAAAAGATATGACACAAAAACAGTTGAAGGGCTCCCTGCAATAACGTCCTAAGTGCGGTTTTGGAAAATTTTCACTAAAATCTTGGATTTTTGGCCTCAAAAGGGACTCACTTGCCAAAATTATGACTGGATCATGTAAATATGACTGAAAGGATTTAAACCAGGTCAACAAATGTTCTATTTTCGAACAGAATAATTTTTATTTTTGAAAAGATACATAGGGTGTCCTGGGGGCCATAAGGTCTCATAGGGGCCCAAAACATTTTCTCAAAGATGCGGATTTTCTTCCCCATTTTGGAGCTGTTTTAAGTACCTTAACTGTAATAAATCATTAATTTGACAAAACTGTGCTTTTAAAGGCCTAAAACATACAATTTTAGTGAAAGTTACCAAAAACGCACTTAGGACGTTATTGCAGGGAGCCCTTCAATTTTCTTTTCACTTTCTTTTAAGAAAAAGTTCACCATCATTTTAAGCAAAAACTAACACACAAAAAAGCTTGCATACTGAGACCAAATTAAGAAAAAAGAAAGTATTTAGTCCTTGTAAGAATGTGCACTACTGTAAGAAGAAAATAAGGAAAGTGGGGTCCTAAAATGTGCACCAAATTAATGTAACTTTAGTGACAAAATATACACCAATAATTTTGTTTTACCTTCAAGTCAGACAAACCTTTTCGCTGCATTGAAAGCATTTCTATACTTTGATGAAGCTTCTTCAGCTGCTGATCAAGAGTTTCAATTTGATGTTGCTTCTCCTCAAACCACTAAAAGTTAACATCAAAGATTTATTACTTTTAATATTATTATGAGCAATATTTAACCACAGTGCGCCATTGAATACAATGTACATTTTGTAAGTTGTGTAACTCAAGTTGTCATCGTCATCATCATCCGTCGACTCAAACACAATATTTTAGATGGGTCCTGTGTCTGACAAGCCACACGTCCTGATCAGCCAACAAGCTAGCAAGTTCTTCCCTCACTGTAAAGTCTGTACACATAATGTACAATGTACATGTGGGTTAAAGTACAGGAATATAGCTTGCAGTCTTAACTGTGACATAGATTGAAAACAATGTATGAGATTTAAAGGTCATGTAAGTCATTTTGGTGATGAATAGGAATGTTTGCCATCTATTGCTTTGGGATTATAATTCCAGCAGATTTTACGTTTTATGCAACTTGGCATTTGTATGGCGAGTGGGTTAAAGATGCCACAAGTTCAAGCTGTGTACAGCATCTTGTTCTCAGGGATGTAGCTAAGGGCTGGCTACCGGCTAATATCACCAGCTGAAAAAGAACTTACATGTATCACCAATTGAAATTTCACTAGAAAACAAAGACTTGGGGTGATTTTGATGGTACACAAGCAAGAAAAACTGGCTGGGCTTGTTTTTGAGCCTACTAAGTTTTTTTCTTAGCTACACCCCTTTGTTCTGAATGAAACATACCTGATCAGATTCAGACATCTTGGTGGTGAGATTAAACATGGTGTCTCCTACAGATTTCACAAAACGCTTCAACCCTCCACCACTCAGTGCTGCAGTGTCTTTAGCTCGGGGCAACTAATGTACAAAGAGCAAAAATTACCACCACCAATTACCACTACCAATTACCACTTTGGAAAATGTAAAAATATGGGGAAAATCATTCTAGAGGGGTAATTAACTTAAAGATTGAATATTACTAAAGGAGTGACATGGCATAAACAGGGTACTTAAACTAAGTTAAATAAAAAAATGGTTCTAACAGGAAATTGATAGATACCACATCAGCCTCTAGGAACTGTCGGAAGTCTGGATCTTCACGCAGGGTTGGATGCCGTGCAACTCTGTTAAGATATCTGAAAGTAGGGATAACATTTTACATGCTCTGAAAATTAATTCCCTTACTAAGCCTTTTACTACCTAGAGTCTCCAAGTTCAAAGTGGAACAGAAAATAATCCAAAATTCTATTTTGTTAGAAATACAACAGTGCTTGTCAGTCACATACATGCATTTAGATTCATTCATAACATTGTGAAATTGGTATTATTGTTCACTGTCATTAAAAAATAAGAAACCAGTTCCTTTTCTTCTAAATTCCATTGTACAATTTCCAGATCCATGTATGGGGATATTCATATCATTGACATGCATAAGGATGACGATGAAATCGAATTTGATACCTAATATGTCACGTCCCCCCCCCCCCCCCACTGAAATAAGCTCTCCCCTGCCTCATCCCAGATTCAAAATAAGCACCCTGGGTGCTATTATATTCGAGGATTTACGCTACATGTAAGTTATTTTGTTAATGAAACACACGCAGAAAACACTTTGTGTTTCTAAGGGGAAATATTATGATGTAGGGAAATCTGGCAGTGAAAATACTTAAAGGCCCACTATCACCCGAACTGCATTGCGAATTTAACGCAGTCGAAAATTCCTGAAAGAGCCAATCACGAGCGAGCTCGTCATTTGAAAACAAAAACAAATGACTGCAAAGCCGAATGGGTGATAGTGGGCCTTTAACAACAGCTTGTGTTAACTTATTCTTACAAATTTCTGCACTGCACATGTAGTTGTGTTTCTATAACACTATACGATATACATTATGTAGAAACCATGGAAATGCTTTCTATTTCACCAACAGAATTTGATAAAACATTTTTAAAAAAAAAACAAAATAATTCTTAATATAATTTATTATAAGTATCAGTTATCATCTCAGTCTACAATGTACCTCTCCAAGGCAGCTCTTCTCTTGTTAATAAAATCAACTGGAGTACTTTCCTCACTTTTTCCAAATTTAACCATGGTCATTCCTGTCAAATACATAAAACAGAGCTGATACACTAAATTTCATAAAGCAAGTTGTTGCCCTTGTTCTAGTAACTGTATACAGTACTGTGCAAAACAAAAAATTGACAAAGCAGTGAACTTTCCTGCCAAAAATGTAAACAATTGTGGCACTTAAAGGACACTGTCCCAGCTGAATATTGTGTTTTCATGATTATGGCCAGGAGTTTACTTTAAGCTTTCTTTTTAACTGGCTCGTCGCTTCGACGAGTCAGTTCTTAAAATACCCTCTTTTTTTTTCCCCTGTCGGGTCACCTGCCCCGGGAATCGATTTTGCTGCGGCCAACACCGTACCTAGTTTACTTCCAGTTTTCAGAAATCAGTGATGTCATCGAAACAACAATTAACAATTGAAATATTTACCGTTCTAATTTCGGCGGAATTGTTAAACATTAAATTGCCGTGATTTCAGGATGTGTTCTATTTCTGGTAAAAGGAAAGCGGGTTGAACTTTTCTAACCAAATCAATTGTCAAACAGTTGAGTTTAGATTGAATAAATCATTCAACAAACACGTCCTGGCAAGTCACTGCTGAGTAAACAATTCTCAAGCATTACGTCATGGAGTCACGTTCAAATTTCACACATCTCGTATTTCTGTCACGCTATGGTCGGCTGTTGATGATTATTTGATCTATCATGTTGATATTGTTTATTTATTCGAAATCCTATCACCGATTCTCCAGAATGCCTGTGTTTAAGCAATCCTGATTCCTTGTAGTAGGTGGTTGTTTCAAGGATTTTAAAGCGAAAAAAAAAAAAAACAATACAAAGTTCAGAGAAAAGATATAGACCTGAAATTGTAGCCTCAGTGTGGAATGTAAAGCGGACTGTGGAATGTAAATGTGGACTGGACTGTGCATATTAATAGACTCTAGATTGTATATTGTGGATTGCTAATATAAAACTCTAAAATGAAAACCGGGTGGAAAATGAGACCAAACGAGCCAGTTTCAAAGCCCAACGGGCTCCTTGTTTGTCTTGAAATTGGAAGAAATCGTCGCCAAAAGTGATAGAAGCAAAGAAATATGAACTAAACAGACAAAATAAAGGCTAGAAAAGTCACAATTTCACAAGAACGGCAAGTTTGACTTCTTGACCACTTGTAAATAAATCAAATTTCATGAACTCTAACCAACTTCAATCCTTGCAATCCTGCACTTTATCTCCAAACTACTGCCTTTGTTTTGCTCTATATAATATTTTTATCCAATTAAAGTGTATATTTGGTGGCATTTGGCGATATAATGTGGTAATAAGCTAAGCAAAATTTTGCTATTTTGGCCAGACAGTGTCTCTTTAACCAAACGCAAATATTGTTTCATTTCGCTTAACAGATTTCAACATGTTATTAACTGAAATCTTTGCAGAAAATGTGCTAATTCTCTGTGAAAGACAACAAAATGACTGGTTGGAATCATCACTTTTACATGTATAAGACAACCAAACTACAGATATAGGTAGTGCTCTAAGCAATTTTCCATTAGTGTAAATTTAACTTAAAATCTCTGTCATGTTCACTCCAAATTACCCTACTGCAAGTACGGGTCAGATGCTTAACCTCACAGTTTCTATTACATTCATGTACATGTACATGATTTTTGTACAACCTACCAACAACAGACTTCTCAGGAGCTGGTGGTACAATCCGACCCAGATGAAGAAACTTGCTATTCAGTCTGTCATGCAGACCAAGGAAGTCACTGAATCGACGCTTGACACTTGTCTCAGCATTCTTGAATGTTGGCATGCTTGTCTAAAGATAGATTTGATCGTTTTTACTAACATTAATTTCCTGTTAACAACAGAAAAAGTAATAGGCTTCAAAAGGTTTTCTCATTCAATTCACAGCCTTGTAGCAATAAAAGATTACATTCACAGATCCCCAAGTCTTCTAATGCTTGTTAACTTGTTGTTGAACTGCTGGGAGCATAACTGCCTAGTGTCAAAGTTTGAATTTTTAGCACTGACAGAACAAATTGTTTTTTGATCCATTATTCTTGCAGCAGAAAATGAATGTTGTTTTGTGAGAACAAAATGCCAAAGTTTGACTAAGGCAGTTACCTTACCCCAGCCATCAAAAGAGTACCAGCAAATCTATGGGCTTTTTAAATACCACAAATTAATTTGGCAACATTTTGATTTTCATTGAGCTCTATGCATCTCTATGCAATGTTTCAACAAGCATGTTTACCTATGCATATAAAATGGAACAAGAACAATGAGAGGGTGGCATTTGTAACATGGTAAGAAACAGTGGCAAAACTTTAACAAGTGTAGCTGTGCTTTTTTTATCTTGTGAACATTCAAAGCGTTGAGCGAGATGTACAGTACCACTCAGAGATAGGCGAACCATCAAACGCGTCCACCAAGCAGAGTAAACTAGTTTACGTTTAGAACCTAATGCATTAGGGTTTGTGTTCCCACGCAACCGCTAACACGTTTGTCAAGCTCATTAGTAGATCACACGTCAAAGTCATTTTGCATAACAAAAGGCCTACACAATGCCGATATTTGTCACATTCATCTTTGCATTTCAACGGATCCTGGTGTTGAAAACAATCCAAGGAAAAGTTTTCATGAATATTCCTTGAAACATTAATTTCACTCAAGTGATATTCGGAGCGCTTTCATTTCGATTGAACATTCTCTTTACGTGCCGCACGTCTTTCAACTAATAAAACTAGCGAGCACAATTTGCAATGCCCGAAACTTGTGTTATCAGTTTGCGGTTAGCCACACTTTGGGATTGTGGGAGGAATTGGGCTGGATGCGATGCGATTTCAGGGTTTGGACACCATCTTGGACTGGCTGGCTGGCTGGCTGGCACAGATGGCCTCGATCTTATGTGATAATTTTTCTCGGCTGCCGGGAACTGGTATTTACAAGTGCAGTGAAATTACTTCAGACGACACTTGAGACCATGTTTTTCTGTTTTTGTTCGTGCCGTCCTTCATGCTTTCTTCTGCCTTTGCTGTTTTTTGCAGTTTTTTTCAAGTAAAGTGACCTATAAAGTGACTTTATCTTAACTTTGCATATTTAAAAGCCTTACAGAATCTGATATACTTAATTTCCTACTTGTCAAACTAAATCACTTGATAAGATCAGTGAATGAAAATATTGAAATGAACCAATTTCCGACAAACATCAATACTTCTTCTTTCAGCTGTTGTAACAAACAAGTCAAACGCACTCTTTTAATCTGTGATTACTGCTAGTTTAAAACTTTACGCATCGAATGACAAATTCATTGATTGGCGAGTTGTTTTAATTTAAGACACGCATTCGCCAGAATGCCTGGGATTCTGAGAAATATTTCATGTGCTCGAATTCAGAACTGAGTGAAAACATTACTCTGAACCAGACAAAAATAATTCAGAATCAATCGGTGAAACTATTTTACTCATTGACAAGTGAGCTACTAGATAAACAAATCATGATTGGAAAGAAGGCAGCCGATTTCGAGTCGTGCGATTGCTCGATCGTCACTTCTCACTTCTCAAATTTCAAGCGATGCAGGTTGAAGCGTCTTTTGTGTTGCTTTAAGAAAGAGCACAAAAGAAAAAGAGCTGGGGGTGGCAAAATGAATAACAAATGTATTGGCTAACGCATTACATGTACAGTAGTTAACACATTAGCAAAAACAGACCAAAGTGTTAGCTCTTCTTTGTTAATGCATGGCCAATGCATTTGATGGTTCGCTTATCTCTAAGTGGTACTGTAGTATACAGCAACAGATATGCAAATTTTCCCTTGTTCGATCATCCGTAAACTTTTTAAATTTCCCAGTGTATTATGTCATTTAGTTGTCTAGACCGTCTCGTTTTACACAATGCATATAATTATTTTGTCCAATGAAGTTTTGGTCATCTCAAATCTGTTTTACTCTTTGACTTCAAACTCGGTATGGAAAATTAAAACCGATCTGTGGACTTATATGTAACCTTACAAATGTACATTTACACTGTTTCATATTCATGAGATGGCTTAAGAACCCTTTGATTGGTAAATTCAGAACAGACATTGAAATGATATTGTGGTTGGGAACTGCATTAACTAGTGAGCACAATGTTTCATGAACCTGCCTGTCTTGTTTACCTGTGTTGTTACTTTGAACACCATGTAAGAACTCATACCATCACCTAGGTAACAAAATTAGACACATGGTATTGGCATAAGAAAACAAAATACATGTACAAAACAATACATCAAATGATTCAGAGTAAACTCCCTTTTAAAGTAACAAAAACATTTCTAATAAACATATATTTATCAAACAATACAAATTTTACAATACAATAAAGTTTATTGGGTTAATATTTCATTTTGTCCTGTTAGATACGCATCACACTCAAGCTTTAATTGACATGTGTCAAAATCACCCAATGTATAAAAGCAAGAAAACACTAATGGTGTGTTCAATTGAATATATTCAAGAATATGAATCGGAAAAGTGACCACAAAAATGTTTTTCGGGATTTAGGAGTCACTGGAAAATTAAACATCCCTTGTTGCTGTATTATAAGCATGTTTTGGCAGATTTATACTGCAAGTATTCCTCAACAAACAATTCTCAGATACTGATCTGTTTATTCATGACTTTCTGTTATACATACCAACTTTTTCAGGATCTGTAATTTTGATATTCATATCAAACGTATCATCCTCTTCTTCCTCTGGTTCCTTTTCCTGAGAAAAACAAACAACAAAAACCACAACTTGTCAACAACAACATACATGTAACTTTGAGATTGACCTGTTATTTTAAGATGTTTTTCAAAGTTGCTCTACTGATTTGCCACTTTGTGGGGAGTCACATACATGTACATGTATGTATATGTTGGAGGGGGAGGGGAGGGGAGGGGAGGGGAGGGGAGGGGGAGGGGGAGGGGGAGGGGGAGGGGGAGGGGGAGGGGGAGGGGGAGGGGGAGGGGGAGGGGGAGGGGGAGGGGGAGGGGAGGGGGAGGGGGAGGGGGTGTTTGGGGAATTATCCCAGATGTACCCGGGGTATTGTTAATAATTAATTAAAATATTATGAAAACGATTTCTTGGGTTTAGATTACAGTTGTACATAATCTGGCACTGAATTTTGTTGAAGAATCATTCCTCTTTTATAATATTTAAGCCTAGTACTTGTGTAAGCTTAAGTTTCACGGATTATAACGATTATTTGACAACAATATGCTGCAATGTGTCTTGAATTCAAATGACGTTTCTGCTATTTTTATCCGCAAAATGAACAATTTTCCAAAAGCTTACGAGCACATCTACATGTACGCTGTGATTAATACCGAAAATTAGCTTCCAGTTTATGAGAGCTCACTAAGCTCCAAATAATTGAAAGCATCGAAACGAACATTAAAAAAATGCAGCCTTAACTACAATCTAACCTCAGGCTTTTCCTTTGAAGCCGGCTCGCTTTCATCTTCGCTCGGTTTCGAGAGATTTGTCACATCAACAGAAGCTGCCGCGGATGAAGGCAGGTCTGATTTCTCCTCGCCCAGATCGCCATCACCTTTTTCATCAATTTGGGAGCTGTCGGTAGGCTTAGCTTCGCCTTCATCTAGCGTGATTTCCGTGGTCTCTCCGATAGTGAAAGGATTTGAGTCCTCCACCTCGTCTGTCTTGGTTTCTGGTGTTTCAGCGTCCTCATCGAAAAGAGCAGGAGGTTCGCGATCATCCGCCATCTTGACTTTGGATGACTGGGGTCACGTGGGTTCGGTTTGAGTGAGGACTCGACTGCGTGTGAAGGTGTGAGTAGAACCTCGTCCCCAGGGCCTTGTGGGCGAGAGCGCAGTTGTGGCCGTTTCCCGTTTCCCGTTTCCCGTTTTCCGTTTCCCGTTTCTCCCATTTTTTTTTTACATTCTTTTGTTTTTCTGTAATGCACATCTCTAGCTTTTCTGTGTTAGTAGCAGATTCAGTCCAGCTTTAGTAATAATATTATTAGCAAGTTCCGAAGTACAGTCGAACAGTACAGAAGAACAGTACAGTCGAAACTCCTTCATCCCAAGAACGATCAGAGATTGGAACAGTCTTCCCGACGATGTAGTGCAAGCATCGATCTTGGCTTCCTTTAAACAGAGGCGTGCCAGTCTTGATTACTGGACATGACCATTCCTTTCCTTTATTTATTGATTTGTTATTAATTAAGTTTTACATGTATACTTTTACCTTATAGGGTACTCCCTATAATTTGCTTGGATGTTCCGCCCGAAAGGGGCACCTTTTTAGGCTGGAGGTATATAAAAAGGTAGGGATTTCACGAGTTGAAGTATAGAGAAGGGTAGGAAAACTGCCATTTCGGTATATACTAAGGATCTTTCAAAATACTTTCAAACAGACGCACGTAACGGCTAATTCGTCTATTAAAGTATCTAATGTTTATACTGAACTGAATAAAGATTTTTATTGTTTGGCTATTAAAAACATCAATAGTCCGGTAACGCTTGATGTTTTTTGTTTTTTGGATATTGTTCCATACGGATTATTTCAAGGGTATAGTAAAGGGATGCAGTGTTTCTTCCGTACGTATACGAAAGGGGTACCATTTTCTATGGAAGGTATATGAAGGGTTACCTTTTCTATTAAAAACGGCAAATAAAAGGGCAAGGGTTTGGACCTTGGGGTGGAGCATCCCCGTACAAAACTTTGTTGAGTACCTCCCCCCCCCCCCCCCCCCCCACCCCCGGGTTAGTGCGATCAAGCGCTCTTTTTTTCGGAGCGAAAGTCGGCGAAAAGATCGAGCAGCTGATCTTGCTGTTTATTCTTATTCAAGAAGGACACATGTGATAATTTAAAAACTCTTTCGGGGACTTGCAATTGTCTGCGAGAAGTTTAATTCCTAGTTAAACAGACCGTAATTATCAGTTTGGCAAATTCCCCCCGGAACAGTTTTGTAAAGCGCATTTGAGCATCACATAGAAGGTGCGCCATATAAATGTCGGTTATTATTTATTTGAACAGAAATATCAACCGGTTTTCCCGTGTAAATGGTAAACATTCAAGAACTACTTGCAATTAATCCACATACAGTTGTTGTGTTTTTAAGAGCGTTGTCAGACTTGTTATCACCACAGCTCTTTTAAAACTAAACCATTTTCCGTTTCTCTATCTTTATGCAGTTTAATTTTCAGTTGGAATAGGTTTGCGGTAATCAGCTGATCATTTCAGGACAGTACAAGCACGAGTGTGATCTGGGTACGAGATTAGCAATCAGCCTATCCCGGCTGCTCCAGGCGTTTGCTAAGTGGGAAATGGAACAAAGGAAAATTTCCAAGCGGCACTGAACCAGTTAGTTTCTAGTGGCATAGCCATTTTATTTTCCGGCTTCAGGCGCCGCCTTTTTTTTTTTCGCTTCCTTCCGCAACAAATCACTGGACCAGGCTATAGATGGTTTTCACTCACATGACCTTTAGTCCTGTGGGACTCAAACGACAAAGGCCATGGCGGCCATGTTGGTGCACATAACAAAAGAAGTTCATTAAAATTCTTTTGTAGTTGTACACCAATATGGCCGCCGTGACGTGACGTGAAAACCATCTATACAGACACGGAAGTGCCGGTGTTGGACACAAGGGTTGTTTACCATTTATCCAAAAACTCCGGAAACTTTGGTTGGAATGTAAATGGAAAGGCTAATTTGGTCTTCCCAAACGGAACATTTCCGGAGAAAACGGTATTTTTTTAAAGGAAGTTCAAAATTCCCGAACGGAAATATGTGTACTATTTGCTTTTATCTACCAGTTCCAGGCCCTGCTCCATGCAGTTTTGACCCGTAAGCGTGGCTACTAAGCTGTTTCTGGTGGTCAATGTCAAATGGTACACGCAAATCTCAAACGGAATTTCCCTTTCTGGAGTTTAAGTACCATTTACACAAACCGTGGACCAACCGGTTTTCCCGTGTAAATGGTAAACATTCAAGAGCTACTTGCAATTAATCCTTGGACGTACCGAGTGGGGTGGATGCCACCCCACCCCTATTTTCGAGAGCGTTTATTGTTAGCACATACTATCTTCAATTTGGCGAAACGTTTGGTGAGAATCAGTTGTTATGGTAACAGACATGACGTCATAAGTAGCATACAGTCCGTGTAATTTTTGAAAAAAAAATGCGTGCTTTTCACCTTTCTTTGGCGAAAAAAGTATAGAATGCTATCAAAAGCAGCAAAATGTTTAATTATACTATATTTTACATTTCTAGCAAAAAATATTTTCAATTTTCATATTTTTTTGACAAATCTGAATTTTGAGTATAAAATCCAAGATGGAGGCCATCTTTTGAATGATGACACAGGTCCCCAGCAGCGCCGAAACTCAAAATAGTTCATAATATTTGCCATATCTTGTAGAGCACATGAAAGCATAGAAATCGAAATTTTTCCCCGGTTGCGGCTTGGGCTCTGAAACGTTCGCGTTCTCCCAAACTCAAATCTAGAGTTTGTATCACGTACACCACGGGTCATTGCTAAATAAAGTATTTAGCGGAAGGATAAATCATTTGAGCGCTGACCTTGTGCAGAAACTAAGAAAATATTTAACCTGTTTGACGCGTTGTGTGCACCGATTTAAGTACTAGCTAAGTACTGGAAAGTAATAACACTATATGAAATGGAGATTTTAAAACGAAAGTGTGATATTTGTATTTTCATCATAGTATACATTATATACATTTCTATAGATTTCCGTTCACATTAGTGAGAAACAGGAGTGAAAACGGGTAGAAAACGTAGTGGTATTTCTTAAAATATACAGACATAACACTGTCACCGTGCAGTTTTCAGTAGCCGTCACTGTCATGTGTTGCATCGGTCAGGTCATCATACGAGTAGTCAAATTCACTGGAGTCATGCCGACGACTGATTCGAGCTGTCGCATTGTTAATCACATCTCGTCGTATTTTCCAATAAGGTGGACACAAATTTCCGTAAATTTCAACTTGTGTATGTCCTCCTTCTGGCGTCACTAAACCAAGCGCAAAGTATTCATCCAGAAAACTGACATGCTCCAGATAATAACGAAACAAAACGTTTGTTGTGTCCGCTTCAGAAACAATGAAGAAATAAAGTTTAACAATGTTATCATCATCTTCCTGTATCATAACTGGTTTGAAGTATTGCCCTCCACTGAGCAGATAAGACCCTAAATCAGTTATTTCCCTGCCAAACGCATTAATCTTTGCAGCTTCGAAGAAATCATCTCCAAGTGCTGTTTTTAATCGCATGATGCTCTTTACAACTTTCTCGGCTTCATAATGTTTGTTTTCTCTGGTCAAGCGGCTCATTTCCACAGTGGCGGCATTTAATACACCGATGATTTTTAATCGGTAGTTTTCAAATTCCGTCTTTGAGTTCAATCTATGAATTTTCTCCCTCAAGCTCCGTGCGTGCTCAAGTTTGAGCAGAAGTGTTTCCAATCTGCTATCTGCCACTATTGTTCGATCCGCATACTTGTTTGACATCGTGACACTTTCTAGTTGATTTTGTGATCTTGCAGTTTCATGGAGTAATGGAGTATCGTCAAGATCAAGATCTAATGCAGACTCGCTGTCTGCATCGTCATTAAATCGTCTGCGGCTAGGCAGGCAACCCATGATACGTGTGTATATTTTACGCCAAGACTGAATCCCTTCGTATCTATCACCTTATGCACTGGACGATCCGAAAAGCCAGTATATTTTCTGTAATTGAACGCTATTGATTTTCAATGGAAATTGAAAATGAAACGTTGCGTAAATTAACGTCACTAAATGCAAATATCTATTCAAATAGTCACAACAACAATAGGAAGCTTTGACAAAAGAATGTTTGACCATTGCAGTGCATAATTAAAGAACAAAGTCCTTTAAATTTCCGGTTGGAAACAAATAAGACCAAATATCAATGCTTGATTTCATTTATGCAATCGAAGATATTGGCAGTGCTTATTATGTTTAAATTCGAAGTGATACGAAGTTTATTTCATTTGATTTTGATTAGCTGCAGACATGCAGCGCTGACTTTATAAACATGTCAGTTAACCCGCGCGGATCGGGACGAATCAAAAGATGTGGCCAAGCGTGCGGGGAGTCATGCAGTCACTCCTCCCAGCTCCCGATGTTTTGCGGAACCAATGGACTGCAAAGCAGAAGTCCATCGAAAAAAGCGACGTAAGAGAAAGGCAGTTAAAAAGATCTGTAGTCTACTAGACTGCTAGCAGTCCCTCTCTCAGATAGTCGAGCGGGCGAACAAATCAGCGATCGACCGAGCAAGTTAAACGAAAGTAATGCGAGACGAGGGGGTGGGGGGTGGGGGCCTTTGGGAAGAGGCGGGAAGCAAAGGCTCTCCCACAGTTTCCCCTCGACTCGTTCGCTCGCTCCAGTCTCGCCGAGCTTTTTTTCGTGATTACAGTCAACTCTCGTCTTGCGGACACCCCGCTATTGCGGACACCCCGCTATTGCGGACTCCCCGCTATTGCGGACACCCCGCTATTGCGGACACTCCGCTATTGCGGACATCCCGCTATTGCGGACATCCCGCTATTGCGGACATCCCGCTATTGCGGACACCCCGCTATTGCGGACATCCCGCTTTTGCGGACATCCCGCTTTTGCGGACCTCCCGCTATTGCGAACGTCCCGTTATTGCGGACATCCCGCTATTGCGAACATCCCGCTATTGCGAACACCCCCGCTATTGCGAACACCCCATTATTGCGGGCACCCCGCTATTGCGGACACTCCGCTATTGCGGACACCCCGCTATTGCGGACACCCCGCTATTGCGGACATTTGATTCTTGTGTTCAATGTATATACTGAACTACTATATCCTCCAAACTCGGCGTATGAAAGTTCCAAAAATAAAACAGTGAAAAAGTCCCTGGAACAGTTCCTGCAGTCAATGACAATGTAAATACTTGTAATCCCCCTACTGTCAGCACGTTTTCAAATAATTTTTTTCCCACCCGCTATTACGGACTCTCGTTATTACGGACACCAAAACCTGGTCCAGAGGGTGTCCGTTATAGCGAGAGTTGACTGTAGCTAGCCCGCCCGATTGAATAAATAGGGATAGCTAGCAGTTTAGTAGTCTGCGAATACAGCCGCCTCTACACCGCTGTGCCCGGCGCCCCCTCCCCACCCCCTTGTGCCCTGATGTTCTGTGCTTTTCAGTCTTATGTCATTGGTCGTCTTGGTATAGGTAAAATTCAAGGCTTTCGAACTTATAAAATTGAAACAATAGCTTTTAAAATCACTACTTTGTTGTTTTCCTATTTTTCTGTGTTTGCTTTTACGTGATTTGAGGTCGAAAATGGTCATTAGTTAGGTTAGTTTGATGATAACATAGAAGCACGTAGCCTGCGAATACAACCGCCGCTCATCGCTCCCGGCCGCTTGGGGCCCCTTGCGGCCGAGAGTGATGAGAGGCGGCTGTAATCGCATCATGCAGGCTAAGAAGCCACGTACAGAACACTTAACAGCATATGGCAACTCTGTGACTATAAAGAATGGGCTTTTGATGAAATTTGGCAGATGATCCGCGTAACAGTTTTCGGCTTGGCAAATCAAACTACTGAGTCTGAACCAGGGTAATGTGGAGTGGAAAAAATGTTCCTACTAAGGCCGGAATAAGAACTGTTTGGTTGCATCGAACATGTTCTTCTTGTGTGAATTTTAGAGAGCTCTGTCATAATTCTTTTTTTATTTTATACTCAGGGATATACAGTTTGCAGGCTTAAACATGCAGAATGTACCGCTTTTTGAAGACTTATCCCTATAAATCCATGAAACCAATGCATGCTATCTATACGAATTGGCCGGCGCCGTCTGGATCGACGGCCAGTCACGTGCTTGAAGTAATGGCGGCTTACTGTATTCGAAACGACCGGCCCGGCCATACTGTATTCGACGCAAGAAGTATTCACGGCTAGCATGAATAGCAGCCCCTAATCCTGATCAGCGAGCGTCAAATAATCACGAAATAATATTAATAATTTTACTCAATATTATTTCACTTTCCGAATGGATTTAAAACCCTGTTATTTTCTTAATGGAGTTTAACGTAGAAAAAGGAGAATTTTTAATCCTTTTACAGAAATTAAAAAAAAACTTGATAAAATCACTTTGGGGTTACTATGCAAATGCATTTAGTTAATGCAAACGTCAGTCAGTACTAACCGATCGATACCCGAAAAAATAGCAAAATTTTCATTATATCAGCTAAAACACTCAGGCTTTTTTTCAAACAAAATTATCAAAAAATTTAAAAGAAAAACTTAACCGAAAAGTGTTGTCGAGATCGCGGATTCTCGGTGACCAAATGTGTTGATTGACAGGCGAAAATGATAATCAGTTTGATATGTAGTATGATTTGGAGTTAAGTAATGATTACACGGGATTCCTGGTATAAAGATTAAAGCCGCAAGCCAGGATAACATCTTTTTCAAGTTCTTATTGAATTTCTTTTAAATGTGTCTTTTCCATACATGGGTTTTTTCAACATTATTCAGATCTATAGATTGTTTTTAATTTTTGTAAATCGCACAGCAATGCTCAGTTAGCGTAGGTTAAAAGGTAAATTTTATATCCGGGTGTTCACGGTTAGAATGTTGTTATGCAATGAAGAAAGGTGCCGTGAAAAATGGCTCCCTGATTTCTTGTTATTAAATCAGACACATCAGGAAAATTTCAATTACACAAATCTTAGAATTAAAAGAGGATTTACCCTTAAGTCGTTGGAGTTAATCAGACAAGTCATTTTCTCGTTTCTGTAAACAATTCGCGAGTTTGTAATAGGTAAATTATTTCTATTTCCGATTTCAAACCAGAACGGCGTTGCATGACCTATATTGATAACGGCAATCTCAGAAATATAGAGCGTTTTCACTCACGTGACCAGCGGCCATATTGGTTTACTGAAACCAAAAAAAAATGTTTGCATAAAAATAGAGTTGAATTCCCGGAGGATTGGTTTGGTACACCAATATAGCCGCCGTTTCTTTGTTTTGGAACACCAATATGGCCGCCGTGACGTCAGATGAAAACGCTCTATAGAGACTGAAACATGGCAAATTTATGCTAATTATACCAACAAGCTGAAAATCTAAAAACAGACGTTACGAAGATGAATGCTAAAAGCAAGCGATGCCGCGTTAAAACATTCATTGCATATAACAATGAACCGTTTCCATAGATTTTAACAACTTAGCTTTATCACTGGCAGAGATATTTTTGATAACGTAATGTAGGAGGCTAGAAAGACACCGTGTCTTAATGGAGTCCAGTAAACCCGTAGCGTTAATTTTCGATGCGATCTATTCAGTATGAATACAATGTGTCATGTAAAACAGGAATAATAGATTTTAGCATATCTTGAGAGACCTTTTTCTTCTCGTTCATGGGTAATCAATGAAGAAGGCGCTGTATGATAAATAGATAGACTGATAACGGTACGTGAGGTGTTTCGAGGTTTATGTAACTTAGTGTCGACTTTTTGTTACTCACTAATTGAAATCATCGGCTTCGTGTGAAGATGGGTAGCTCTCCGTCGAAAGGAGAATTTTTTACAGAAGATGGCGCTACGTGTATAAAGACGAGAAAGCGAAAGGTTTTGAAAGGGAGGCGTTTGGAATTCCTCTCGACAGAACTGACAAACGTTTGTCTTGAAAACCACAGGTTAAGTGAAGTAACCTCAAAATTGGAAAAAGCTGTTTGCTGGACGAGCAAACACGACGTTTCTTGGGGTCCCGAATTTTCTAACTCAGTGAATAAGTTATTTCTGGAGGCTTGCGAGCAAATGAGTCATTTGATCGAGGCGGAAAATTGTGGCATGGCAGACGAGATTGTGAAAATGATTCTAAGGCTGCGAATTGCTTGGGGCAATGAAGTCTTTAAACATCTTAACATCAAGTCTTTTCCTCGCGAACGGATCGAGACGAAGAACGCTGTTATCCTTGCTGGGCAGTACTTTGAGCCAGATCAATTTTACGAGAGCGACGAGCGAATTTGTCGACTGTATTTCTTTGAAGTGAGGGACGCAGAAACGAATATATTTGTGTTTACGTACTATTTAGAATGTAGCAACATTTTGCAAAAGTTCTACGTACTTTGTTTAGTTTGTTCTGGAGGACATCTCCAAATAGCAAAATACGGAAACATTTGTCCGTCATATTGGAGAGTTAGAGAAAACATGCTGAAGGATTTTAGTTGCAAAGAAGAAAGCGCTCTTGCAAAATGCGATGCTAGCATTGAACCAAGGTGATTTACCAAAGGCGTTTCTTTGATAATGCAATATTTTCGACTATACTATCTTAAGGAAAAAAAGAAATCCAAAAACATGCATACACTGTACAACAAAGAGATCACATTTGAAGGGATTTTTAACCCGGCAATCATTTTGAATGTGACGCTGTTTACATACGAACTGAACATAATAAAATAATATTAATTAACAGTGAGTGTTGTTAAGGACGATTATGCTAATATTTTTGTCTCCAACTGCGCTAAAGAATGAATATAAACGCTTTATATGCCGTTTTTATTCCTGCTGGATAAGGAAATGAAGCGACATGAGTTTAACCGGAAAAAAAACAACAAACACATTGGACTACGATAGGAATATCTGTGGATGCAGCGATTGCATGAGCAGCGAGATTAGAAATAAAAACAATGTCCTGGGTGGAACATAATTTACCATTTAACGACAATGAGTTTGAAGATGATGTGAATACGAAGCGAGGCGAAGCACTCATTATAGCAATGTCAATATAATTAAACTGGAGTTCTGCAGAGAATTTAATGATGTTCGGATTTTAAAATGAAGCGATCAAATGCCAGTGATTTATTTTCACGCTGATACGATTATCACTGATAATGACTTATGTCTATCCCGTCGTCAAAACAATCAAAATACATGTTTCTTTTGGAGTCGACAGGTGAAAATATACACAGATACAACTGAGCTTTAAGGTGTTATTTTAAAATTTTACTTGAAAGCACGACGATTACTATTGGGCCGTGTAGAATAAGGTGTTTAGATTTTAGAATTTTAAAGACGTCAGTTGAAAAAGATCCATTCTGAATATTTTAATATTAAAATGTGCCAACCAGAGGCTTAAAGAGTTCATTTGTTTTATGGTTGTCAAATCTGAATAACAATAGTCAATATTTGTAATATTTGTATCGCTATAGGGACACCAGAAGAAGACAGGTCACACTTTTGAGTGAATTTGATGTCATATAAGTTGATTCCTAATCAGTTGTGAAATGCTTGTAATTCATGATATCAAAAATAAAAGCGGCAACTGATCTACAAATAAAGGGATCAATGCTGTTAAAAAGGAACAAAATTTTAGAGTTGATATCGAAGTCTTTGAAAAAGTTGTATTTTTCAATGACTTCGTCAAAAAAATTTGAGCGAAACTTATTATACAATGCGCAAGAGAATATAACATGAGATTCATTTTCAACTTCATTAGATTGGCACAAAGAACAAATTCTTAAATTTTCGGGAGTTTTGGGAACAGTGTGTCTCCCTGTTTCAATGCGAAGTCGATGATTCCCCAAGCGAAATTTATTAATAGCAGTTCTGTGTAGAAGATTTTTTATGGCATCTAAGGATTCAGCTTTTTTGGTGTCTGTTTTAAAAGCGTTGTAAAAATGAAGTTTTCTGTTAGTGCTAAGAAGTAAGAGTTGGTGGTTAATTAAGGCTTTGCGCATATTTTAATTGACGTGTTTTCATTTAAAATCATGGAATTTGAATTATATTTATTGCATAAAATTTTAATTTTCTGTAATATTACAATCTTTCGACTAAATTATTTATCTAGACGCCATGGAATGATGACAAGGTTAGCCTAAAATCAATCAATATAAAACAATAAAAGCGTGTTTGTCGGGAACCATAATACCTACAACTGGGAAAACTTTAAAACTAAATACCAAAGCGACATACGAGCGGGGGGAGGGGGATGCTCGTATGTGTGTTGTTATTAGTGTCCTATTCGTGTTATTGGCCATTTTTGTCTTTTTATAAACTGCTATAAAACTAATACCAATAGAGGACTTCGCACTTGTTAGGGAATCAGGGAAAAAAGCCGTTAAATACACCCGGGGAGGGGGGACTAGGGGGGACTCCGATTCGAAAATGACGGGGTGCTCGTCGTATCTTTTAGTGGTCAAAATTTGTAGATTGGTACCGCTTAGGGTGCTGAAATCTAAAATGACCACAGTTAGGGTATTGAGCCGAAAAAATATGACAGAATGTCTTGTGTTGTTTAAAAGTTGGTACCTCTTAGGACCGGGGTAAAAATATATTTGAGCCACGCCTATCAAACAAGATTCCCCTTGGTACCTTTTAGGGTGTTTTTCGACAATTTCCGACGAGCACCCAGTGCACTGTTAAGGCCCGTTTACACATGCAATTTTTGTCGTGCGCTCCAATGCAACTTTTGTTGTAAGTGTAAATTAGCGACGATTTCCTGTGCGATTCGGGTGCGACATTTGCTGCGATTTCCTAAAAATCGCCGCCAAGTTGCACCAGGCATGTTCGAAACCTCTGCGACATCGCGCGACAAATCGCGCCCAAATTGCACTGAAATCGCCGCAAGTTTACACACGCGATTCGAAGATGCAACTTGCGCGTGACGAGAATTGCACCGAAAAGTGCGACAAAAATTGCACAAAAAATCGCCTGTGTAATTAAACGGGCCTTTAACGTGCATTTTTTTTGTTTTCCATAAATTTGTCTGTAAATTTTCTTCTAATTTCCATTCGCGAATTAAACAAAGCATTCCCCAAGGCCTTTTGTCACTTTTGTACCGAACGTGTTGTGAACGACCTTCAGACCGTTCGCTGCGGGGGGCAACTCACGCGTTATCGGAATTCCAAAAATATATGCGCGCGTCGGGATAAAACTTGAAAGTTAACAAAGGAAGGCAATAAGGCGGGATAAGAATTCATTATCTTTCTTTTGTTCACTTTCATGAATATTGGATTTTATCCCGATGCGCGCATGTGTTTTCGGAACTCCGATAACGCCGCGTTCCTTCGCGCACACCAGGATCTGAAAACCGGACTCCCCGAAACGGCTGAAAATCGAGCATAGAGCACGAGTTCAGAGTCCATAGGAAGAAAAAGGAAAAAAAAAAAATTTAGTCTAGCAGATTGATCTAAAATTTAGCACCTGATGTGGAATTACCTACTGATAGTTTTAGTAAACGGGTTACGAGGGTGGTTGCTTAACAAAACACCAGACTGGATACGTAAATGAGGCACATGTTGTTAAGTGGTTTCCTTTATGACGTCAAATGTTGGACTCATGAACACGCAACATTAACCAATTTATAGACACAACAATATCAAGGATGTTATTCACACCAAATATAATTACAGTTCATTTTAATTTTATAAGGAAATTTACTAACACCATTTTCGCTTTCTTTGTACTTTAAAATCTTGAAGTAAACAAGAAATTAATCCAAGCGTAAATTCTCTCATTTTGCGTTTTTTTGTTATCGTCGGTCTACATAAACAAAAGGTTATTTGAAGCAAGATTTCAGTTCTTTAATTCCCACAGTTTTATAGCGCGTTTTCTCCGATTCTCAAAGACAAATGATACCCCGTTTCTTACTTTTGAGATTTTCTAGAGTGGACAAGGCATAACCAACAAATGACCTAGAATGGACCATAAATATTGCAGACGTGACGGGCGTAATTGGCCACGAATTTCCGGACGAACCGGATTATTAAATGACCCCCACTGTACTTTGGTCTTTCAGACAGGAAGATATAAATTCAAGCCAAAAGAAATCACTGTGAGTGCACGAGCAAATTAAGGCCGCATTTTCGTTCATCGCTTCGCGTTCCCCTGAGGTTAGTAGTTTTAATCCAAGCACGCATTGCAGCGAAAACGTTCACCACAAAATGCAACTTGTGAACTTTTGCATATATTGTGAAGTCAGCTGTGAAGTCGAGAAATGTCTCTGTAAACGCATTGCTTTATAGCATGGGTCACTGTTGCTCTTGTGTGTGTCAAAATAGAAATGTCTTCGTACCCAAGGAGAACAGCATCAACGCGGTCGGTGACGATTGGGTGTACGTTGACTTCGATTCTGAAATCACCGAGTATGAGGAAGACAACGAAGAGACCTTCGTGCGCGACGAAGCGCTCGACGAACTTCTGTCGGCGGTGGAGGACGCGCTCTTGTGGCCAAAGCGGGATAATAGTTTCCCTAACTCGGCATCCATCGATTCTATGAACGCCTTGTTTTGCATGGCAACCGCTGAAATGTCACGTTTAGCGACGGAGGGGAAATTCAACGAGGCTGATGAAGTTGCGGACGCTTTAGTTGAGCTCATAGATGTATGGGGTGAGAGTGTGTTTCAAACTTTGAATATGACGTTCTTCACAAGAGAGGAAATTACACTTGGGAGGTTCGCCGCAAAGGTTGGACAATACATGAAACCAGAACCACTGCAGGAAAACGACGACGACACGGCCGTGAAACTTTATTTCTTCATTGTGTACGACACTGACCTTGAAAAATATATATGCACGTATCACTTGGAATATCGTGACTACGATGGCATGGCGGATGCTATATATTTACTGAAACTTAAATCGCGCAAAGGCAAAGTTCAAATTGCGGCGTATGGGGACACATGCCCTACATACTGGAAAATCAGACAGGATGTTTTGAGAGATTTCGCGAAGAGAAAACGATCATTTATTTCTTGTTAGAAACGATCAATGTTAAGCAGTCAAACTTGAACTTTCACCCCCTCCCCAAACATCACTCTCTCTCCTCTTCCCCCTTGGTTTTTGTGGCAGTTACGCTCATAAGGCTGGATCAAAGAAAGCTTTTTGTAAGGTAGCAGGGAATAGCTTTACAAGCCGCGACGATAATGTCCAGGGACTGAGTACAGGACAACCATATACTGAGTTGTGCAGTAAGAGTGTACCTCCCTCCCTCCTCACTGGTTAATGAATTTCGTATTTTTGTTTATTTATTTTTGACTCCGGCTTATAGAAGCCACCCAGTTATGAGGGGGTGAATAGGGGTATGCAAATCCGCCGATCCGAGCTATTTTTTGGCCCGATCCGTCGATCCGACATTATTTTCGTATATATATATTGATTTGTTTTGTTTTTCTTGTGCAGTATTTAGATTTTAATCGAAGTTTTCTGTCTTTGCTGGTGAAACTGAAAAAAAGTGGTCGACACCAACATACCGTCCAAGGCCGACCAAAAAAAATTAATGATCAGATCCACAATCCGAACTTCTAGATAGACAAAATCCGGAATCCGGCCAAACTTTTCGGCTGATCCGCGATCCACGGTAATTTTCAAATCCGCGAATCCGGTTAATTTATCGCTCAAATCCGCAATCCGTTCGCTTTTCAAGACCAAATCCGCCGATCCGTGAACCTATTCACTCCCTCAGTTATGCTTTCGTGCCCACATGTTGCGCTTTATTTTATACTTTTCTTTGCAAAAATCGAGTTTCGGTAATCTCGGTAAACTAGTTAATCCAGTTGTTACACGGTTTAGGGCTCGTCACGCCCTTCTCCCCACGTGGGGAGTAATGGATTGCGTGACGCAACACACAGATGCTTCTGTTTTAACAGCCAGTGCAGTACGACGCTTCCTTGGAGAGCTAAGCAGGTTTAGGGATGTACTTATTTGTAACAGTGAGTGTTAGTAATTACTAATGTGGACGTTTTTCCCAGGGAGAATTTTTGTAAAACATTTCATAAATAACTTAATTATTTTGAAACTCTGGTGATAGCAAACAATGTCAAATTATCGTTTTTGTGAGAACAAACTAGAGGCGACAAGGAAATAGAAGCATTGTATGTGATCCACGAACAAAAATGGTGAATTTAATGTGAATTTTCCTTGCTTGTTCAAATAATCTTGTGAAGAAAGAAAAAAGCAAATGCAAAAATAAAAATAATAATAATAATAATAAAAATAATAATAATAATAAAATAAAAAATAGTTTACAGCTCTTGGAGACAAAATATATTGCATGAAATTTTTCTCCTTTTCTCGCCCCATGCCTTCGCGTGACTCCCGCGCTCTCGGAAAGAAAACGACTGCTTCACAGGCCCTTGGAACAAGGTTGCGTCAGTTCGACTGCATTCTCGTTAATGAACTGGTCAAAAAGTATAGGGTGGGGGTGGCGGTTGTGGGTTTCCTGGTACAAAGCTGACTGACCCACCCCTAAATGAATTGTTGATCAGTAAGTTGCTTCGCTTTGATTTTTTGGTCAACTATTAAAGTAGTAATATATATAGATAGGCTTAGTCTAACAGCGGAGCTCTCTGAATTCTTCCAACCATCATATAACCTAATTATTCAAAATTTACACCTTTTTAAATGGCGCCAAAAATGGACAATATAGAAAAGAAAGCTGATGATAAGCTTAACTAAGGTAAAAAGGTCGGAAACACAAGAATTAAGCTTAAAGGTGTTTAGCTCTAAGCAAATGCTTCGACGATCTACTAGCTTGAATTGTCCTAAGACGAAATCCGGGTCATGGCTCGTGTACGACGACTGTATAGTGATGTATTGTGTTAGGTAGTGTTAGGTTTTATTATATTAGGTTTTATGACGTCAGTCAGGTCGTCGTACATGAGCCATGACCCCGAAATCCACTTAACTCTATTTACCTCCAACAACGCTTGACTTCCAGATTTACGCAGCCACAAATGCGGTCTTGACAGACTGTTTGAGAAATGTCAAACCTGTCTTGAGTAGCAAACCGCGAAAAAATGGAGGGAAAAACGATTTTGCAAACCGTTACATCGGCCATGTAGCTGCGGAAAGCGCGCGAAAAATAAAGCCTCGTTTCTGGTTTCAAAATTCCTAAAATCCCGGATGTTGCGCTTCGTCGTACGCGCCCACAAACTAACCCTGCGCGACGTCGTACACACCCGCGAGCTAACCCTGCACGACGCTGTACGCGCCCGCGAGCTAACCCTGCACGACGTCGTAAGTGTCCCCATGAAAATTGACGGGCATAGTTCTATGAGTATGGAGCTCCGCGAGCGGGCCTTCGGGGTGAATTAATGTTTTGTCATCTTGTTAGAAAAGGTAACCGAGAAAAGTGTGATTTCAGCGTGAAATGTTCCCTTGTTCTCAACTATATTTGTCCAAGGTTGTAGTAGGGGAAATCACATTATTATGGATGGGAGGCGATTGAAAACCTGCTTAAGATAGACTTTTATAAACACTTCTTCACCTTTTTACATCATCAGTAACATACAGTTACCCGTCCCCACCTCGCGAAAAAAGACAAAAATCTATAACTACTATAAACTACGGTACATGCTGTCGGTATGTTTTTAGAAATCACGTCAGATCTGTGCAACGAGAAATGATCGAACAAACTTTACGACAGATTTTTCGACTGAAGACAACCTGATTGCAATTGAAATAGATTTATTCTTATTTCGTAACTCGTATGCTTATGTAATATTACAATATTTTACTAACAAGATATTACTAAGTTTACTATTTACAAATAAGTATTTTATTTTCATTTCTAAAACATAACATCTTTCCTCAACTACGTTGGCGAAAATATCAAACTATTTGTACACTAAAATAAACAAAATGCTTATGCATAAACCAAGAGGTTGCGTGAACAACGTCAACCTTAACTTGTTGTAAAAAAAAATAACTGTCTACAGACGCAGTTAAGAATTCTTACTTTTCTGTCCAACAAGAGGACTGAAATAAAACTACACTACCCTGAAAACTGATAAAATTACAGGGCAGAAATAAAAATGCTTTCCTGCACATTGCCATTGCTTTAAATTTTTTTTTATCTTTCTTTGAAATTTTTGAAATGCACTTGGTTCGGAAGCAAACGATTATCTACAAAACTCGTGCGTTATGACCAATCACAGCAAACCTACAGTGATGTGCACGTGGGTAGCTCGTGAAACATTTTAACCAATCAGAGCAAATAATCTGGCTTCTACCAATCAGGAACAAAACCAACCGTGGTTTCTGCAAGTGCGTTTTCGTGCGCTTAGCACCAGTTGCATGCTCTTGGTTTAAGCTCTGATTGGTTCACTATGTTATTTTGTGTTTGCTATGATTGGCCAGCCAGATGTGAACTACTGTGGTTTTGCTCTTAAAGTGCCTATCATCCCTAGAAAGTTATTTTCATAATCAACTCTATGTACATTGAATAGTTGAATGGTAAAATATTTCTTGTTCTCAACGTCGCGTTTATGAGTTATAGAGATTTGAATTTACAAAATGCTAATTAGATGACGTCAACCCGGGAATCATTTATTATACAACAACTTGTTTTCACCTCCAAGTAATATTTTTTACGAATCAATTGACTATCCACAGTTTATTTTTAGTATTTATCAAATTAACTATCCTCAAGCTGTAAACTGCGCATTGTAAATTGGCGTAGAAATAATGGCAAATTCCCGGGTTGACGTCATCTAATTAGCATTTTGTAAATTCAAATCTCTGTAACTCACAAACGCGACGTTCAAAACAAGAAATATTTTACCATTCAACTATTCAATGTACATAGAGTTGATCCTAAAAATAACTTTCTAGGGGTGATAGGCACTTTAATAACAACAGTGAATGTAAACCGCTCTGTTTGATTCCCGTGACGTACGATTCGCTTCGATTTCTTGGTTTTAGTTTTACAGGAATGAACAAACAAGCGTTCGATACTACGTTAGATGCAGAAACCCTCTCTCTTGGATATTTGGTTAAGTTTATTTCTCACCAAGAAAGAAAGCCTGACACGCAGGCTGGCGTCTTGCAAACCGAGGTATCATATTTGTCACACAGTTCTTCTAACCTGACGTCGGCCTATTCTAAAACAACAATTTAATTTCTTTCTGCCCATGTTACGCTAAACGCTAAAGCTGGTACGTTTCATAACAACTGTACAACAGTCATTGTGGACAAAATAATGGATGGCCATCGTTTCATTTTCAAAGATATTTTTTTAGCTATATCTATAAAGTGTAAATGAAGCAAACTTTAGTTGACAAAAACTAGTGTTGGAAAACTTCAAAAAGTTGACAAACTCATGTTTTCACACGATAAAGGATAACGTTTGAGGTCCCTTTTAAGACAAATTAACTCACTCATTCGTATTATCGTCTATTGACGTCTTGATTTATGGCACGCGATCTTTGAGGTGAAAATCTGAAGGGGGAGGGGAGCCAGACATGAAACACCACAGACGTGTTTTCAGGTTTTTATATTTGTCCTGGGGCTTCGCGGGGAAGTTTGTCTACAAATTTCCTGCAGACTCAGACATCGGACCCTTTGATACATTCAATACAGTGTTTTTTTTTACGTTACGTTTGCTTGTTTTCCAAAATGGCGGGCAAAACTGCGAATCAAACAATTCTATAGCAAAAATGAGAAATAAACTATAATAAACATGAGCAAGTTAATTTGTAATTTTTGTTTAAAAGGCTGTTTAAAAGATACGAAAAAAGAATTAAAAGTAAAGCACAGTAAACTGAGAATGTTTTAAAGATTTCAATTTAAAAAGCTGTAAAATGGAATAAAGTAAAAATGGAAAAAGCAAGACAAACGACTTTTTAAACGATGTATTTACAAGTGATCTTGTTTGCATGGCGCTGGAAAGTACCGGTGGATCTGCCAATCAAATATAAAAGTATACTGGTCAGTAAACAACGATATTTCTCGTTTCCAGTTCCCAAACTAAAATATAGTATTAGTCGCACCTTTAATATATGTCACCTGTAATAACATACGATTTTTTAAAATTCAATTCACCATGGTAAAATTCTGCCAGCAACCACTTATTTGTTTGTCTATGATGATGGCGGTTGGGGAGTTGGGGCTCAGAGAAAGAGAATAGATAAAGAAAGGAGGAGAGAGAAATAACAGAAGAAAAACAAAAAGGAGAGTGGCTGAATAAAAAGGAAATTGCAAAACAAGCTTAAGTAAGCAATTTAGTTCATGCGCAAACACTACAGCCCTAGCTAATCGGTGTCACAAGTTCCACTTTCCACTTAAATTTGTCGGCCGCAAGTAGTCATGAGTGACTACAAGTCAGTTATTTTCAAATTCCTGTAAAACCAGCAGACATGTGATAATCTCAAGAAAAGTGAAAACAGTTTTAATTTCAAAGACATGTTTCAGATGAGACATCCATCATCAGTTTGAAAAATTGAAAACTGTGTTCACTTTTCTCGAGTTGTTTTCAGTATTGCTTGCTTTCGTATGACCGCGTGCATACAAGACTGCAATGAAATGGCTTTTTTACCACTTGCGAGCACGTCTGGCCACTCAACGCAAGTTTGTCCGCAAGTTGAATGTTTAAAACTTGCGTCGACTTGCGTTCAGGTTTGACCAGAACTTTAGTTAAATATTAAAGTTCGTTTTAGTGATACAACTCATCGAAAATCCAGTGCTATTGGATTTTCA
This sequence comes from Cladopsammia gracilis, assembly GCA_022457155.1. NCBI lineage: Eukaryota > Metazoa > Cnidaria > Anthozoa > Scleractinia > Dendrophylliidae > Cladopsammia > Cladopsammia gracilis. The sequence continues at coordinate 2,283,741 of JAJGOT010000036.1, read as the reverse complement.
GCACCGGCATCAAGACATAAATAAAACGGGGTATGGTCGCCTCCAGATGCACCACAGCGAATAATTCACTTCAATACTGTGATTACTCGACTTACCTACGAGGAATGCGGGACCCGCAGATCTCCAGGGCGGAGTTGTCTCTCCCCCTCGTAAAGAAGAATTTGAAGTGCCCGTTTTAGAAGGTAAACGCCCATTTCTCTCCGTTTTCTTTGTGGCCACGTTTGCGCTCTGCCATAATAATCCCCTCTCTTTTTGTTTGTAAGGCGGGAAAGACCTGCTCAAGCCCAAAAAAGCAGTTGTTAGACCAGGCGTTAACGTAGGGGAATGTCGTAAAAAATTGCAAAGTGTTTTAAATCAGTTTATGGCTCGGGGGCTCCGATTACCACTTCTACGTTGCTAATTTCAGTCAGTTCACTTCTGTCCTAAGGTGGCATTTGTATTGTGCACGAAAGCCTAAAGTGTGACCATTCAAATCAAAGCTTTTCAGCAGTACTTTTAAGTGGTAAAGTTTGAGTGTGTGGACGAACCATGCAAAGTGACCATTCAGATGAAAGCTACAGAGCAGTACTTTACTGCAATGATATTTATTATGCTGTAAGTCTGTTGTAGCTTTTATTTTTGGATGAAATCTTACGGTGCGACTGCATGAATTCACATGAAACCTCTTCAGCAGTACCTTTCTATGGTACTATTGAGTCTGTGGAAGGAATCCACTTAAATGGAAGATCTTCAGCAGTACTTCATTCCGGTAATGTTGTTCATCAAGGTGCTTCTAACATTTGAGTCTGGATGAATTCCTATAGTGCCGCCTTTCAAATGAAACCTCTTCATCAGTACTTGCCTTTGGTGCGCGTACTACTCAAGTCTCCTTAAAACTACGTCCTGTATCTACTCTTGCGCATGCTAAACTGGCTACCAATAACAACGACATGTATATTTAAACTTACCGAGTGCGTCAATCATACACGCTTCACGCGTGTATGCTTCCACGGGAATGACACTTTGGAAAATATGTAGTGACACGACACCCAGCCCTGCATCCCAAATGTCTTTGATTTGCTGGATTTTAGCATTGTACTGTCGAAAAAAATGAATGATGGTGAAGATAAACTCTTTTTTGCATCATTAGTGCGATTGCAGCCTTGTTTTGCGGTTCGGGGTATAAGGCCGTATATGCGTACCGTAAAATGCAGCTGATAAGCCCTTCGTAAGGGTTTTTTGGCTGGCAAGCGAAAACATATTGTGATAAATGAGCGTTGTTTTAGTTAAATTGGAAAAATTGCTGTTAAGGAGCTGTGGCGTAACCCGAATGATGTTTTGTTACCAAACTGATGGGGCTTATAACCAGCATTTTACGGTATATGCGTTTTTAACCCGTTTTTAAAGCGTAATGAACGTGTTATCGGAGACGACGGCAAATTCACTCACTCGTTCCGTCACTCGGCTGTAAACTTAAGCCTGGTTTCCATATAATCGCAAGGATCGCAGCGATCGCAAAAAAAAATGTTGTGGGACCCTTGCGATCATATGGAAACCAAAAACTTTGCGATCCTTGCGATCGTTACGATCCTTGCGATTGCGATCGCCAAAAAATTATCCTATTAGTATATTACACGACTGAATTTCACGAGCTACTCAATTTGCTAACATGTGAAATTATGAACAAGGAACACTTTTATATTAAAAAAAGTAAATTTAACAAATATATGTTTGTTCGTTTGCTTCAAATCAGAAAGGTTACCATATACAGGTATTTTTTAACTTTGCTACGCTTCAATTTGAAATTGGAAATTGATGTCTGAAAACCATATGGCAAGATCAAAATATATAGTGAGTAAAAACTGAAATAAAAAAGTTCTGGGGAAACTTTTAACGATAACAATTGAGTTCAAATAAACACAACAACTGGATTCCAAACTTACGAACTTGAAATTCACGCCATACGGTAGAATAAGCAAATAATAATTCGTGGCCTTACCTTTGAAGATTGCAGGGCTTCATTTAGGTGAGAATAGGGCCGCGACCTTTTTCCTTTACCAACATAAAATATGGACATAATGAAAATTCTGAAGACGTCATCAGAGTTCATTTTTCTGGCTCTCGCTGGTAAGTTCTGTGTTACACGCGGGTCAATTAATAGGTAGTTGAAAGACGACTTCTCAGTTCTAAGGGAAAAAAGACAAATTATTAATGGATTAACCAGTTCATGACGAAAAGGGAACAATCTGATATGTTCTTTTAGCAATCCAAATTTTACAATACTGAGCACTCTACTGTCCGTGTTTTCGAAAAAATAAATGCGCAAAACGAAAAACAGTTTTGTGTTAATTAAGGCGCTGTTACACGTAACAATTCTTCGTGCAGCTTGTGTCGCAAAAAATTTTGCAAGTTGTACGCACGACTTTTACGTGTTAGAACCCCTCGTGCAACTGAACTTCTATATTACATGCAAAGGTGAATCGTTTTCTACTTTATGCAACAAAAATTGTGTAATATGGTTCTTGCAACTTGTTTCGCCCAAGCCAGACGTTTTGCAAAACCAGAATGGTATCGAAACACTAAAATTCAGCACTTGCTGAACAAGAACCAGTTGAACTGCAGGCAATTGGGTGCTATGAACAACTTTTATCACTCAGTTATTGGAATATCTCAGTACTGAAGATCTATTCTGATTAATACTTTTTCCACAGAGCTACACCTGTAACCCTTTGGTAGTAACATGCTACTGTACACAGAGCTACATCTGTAACCCTTTGGTAGTAACATGCTACTGTACACAGAGCTACACCTGTAACCCTTTGGTAGTAACATGCTACTGTACACAGAGCTACACCTGTTAGCCTTTGGTAGTAACATGCTACTGTACACAGAGCTACATCTGTAACCCTTTGGTAGTAACATGCTACTGTACACAGAGATACACCTGTTACCCTTTGTTAGTAACATGCTACTGTACACAGAGCTACACCTGTAACCCTTTGGTAGTAACATGCTACTGTACACAGAGCTACACCTGTTACCCTTTGGTAGTAACATGCTACTGTACACAGAGCTACACCTGAAACCCTTTGGTAGTAACATGCTACTGTACACAGAGCTACACCTGAAACCCTTTGGTAGTAACATGCTACTGTACACAGAGCTACACCTGTTACCCTTTGGTAGTAACATGCTACTGTACACAGAGCTACACCTGAAACCCTTTGGTAGTAACATGCTACTGTACACAGAGCTACATCTGTAACCCTTTGGTAGTAACATGCTACTGTACACAGAGATACAACTGTAACCCTTTGGTAGTAACATGCTACTGTACACAGAGATACAACTGTAACCCTTTGGTAGTAACATGCTACTCTACACAGAGCTACACCTGTAACCCTTTGGTAGTAACATGCTACTGTACACAGAGCTACACCTGTTACCCTTTGTTAGTAACATGCTACTGTACACAGAGCTACATCTGTAACCCTTTGGTAGTAACATGCTACTGTACACAGAGCTACACCTGTTACCCTTTGTTAGTAACATGCTACTGTACACAGAGCTACATCTGTAACCCTTTGGTAGTAACATGCGACTGTACACAGAGCTACACCTGTAACCCTTTGGTAGTAACATGCTACTGTACACAGAGCTACATCTGTAACCCTTTGGTAGTAACATGCTACTGTACACAGAGGTACACCTGTTACCCTTTGTTAGTAACATGCTACTGTACACAGAGCTACATCTGTAACCCTTTGGTAGTAACATGCTACTGTACACAGAGATACAACTGTAACCCTTTGGTAGTAACATGCTACTCTACACAGAGCTACACCTGTAACCCTTTGGTAGTAACATGCTACTGTACACAGAGCTACACCTGTAACCCTTTGGTAGTAACATGCTACTGTACACAGAGCTACACCTGTAACCCTTTGGTAGTAACATGCTACTGTACACAGAGCTACACCTGAAACCCTTTGGTAGTAACATGCTACTCTACACAGAGCTACACCTGTAACCCTTTGGTAGTAACATGCTACTCTACACAGAGCTACACCTGTAACCCTTTGGTAGTAACATGCTACTGTACACAGAGCTACACCTGTAACCCTTTGGTAGTAACATGCTACTCTACACAGAGCTACACCTGAAACCCTTTGGTAGTAACATGCTACTGTACACAGAGCTACATCTGTAACCCTTTGGTAGTAACATGCTACTCTACACAGAGCTACACCTGTAACCCTTTGGTAGTAACATGCTACTGTACACAGAGCTACACCTGTAACCCTTTGGTAGTAACATGCTACTGTACACACAGCTACACCTGTAACCCTTTGGTAGTAACATGCTACTCTACACAGAGCTACACCTGTAACCCTTTGGTAGTAACATGCTACTGTACACAGAGCTACACCTGTAACCCTTTGGTAGTAACATGCTACTGTACACACAGCTACACCTGTAACCCTTTGGTAGTAACATGCTACTGTACACACAGCTACACCTGTAACACTTTGGTAGTAACATGCTACTGTACACAGAGCTACACCTGTAACCCTTTGGTAGTAACATGCTACTGTACACAGAGCTACACCTGTTACCCTTTGGTAGTAACATGCTACTGTACACAGAGATACACCTGTAACCCTTTGGTAGTAACATGCTACTGTACACAGAGCTACATCTGTAACCCTTTGGTAGTAACATGCTACTGTACACAGAGCTACACCTGTTACCCTTTGGTAGTAACATGCTACTGTACACAGAGCTACACTTGTTACCCTTTGGTAGTAACATGCGACTGTACACAGAGCTACACCTGTAACCCTTTGGTAGTAACATGCTACTGTACACAGAGCTACACCTGTTACCCTTTGGTAGTAACATGCTACTGTACAGTACCAACTTACCCCTCCCTCCAATTCTTTTTAAGGTCAAACTCCTGGCACATGGACTCCTCTTCCAGACATAAGTCTGGTGTTTCTGCTCTCCCTTCCAGTTGTTTGCGAATTTCTGGTAAATATTCATCATACTGTGAGCCCTGAAAGACAGTTTTTATATTAACCCTTATAACACATGCTCCAGTAGTGACCAGTGACTAGTTCTATAGCTTTTAGTGTTCACACACCCATAGTAAATCAAAATGATGAAAGTTGTTGTGTAGCCTCCTTCACAAGAAACCGGCTTTGGGTCAAGTAAAGGCCTAGACAAGAGACTGGTAATAAGGACAAAATGCGACTAACTAGGATGGGGACAGGATGAGAGAGAAAAAAATATGAAGTAGAGCTAGCCTTACTGACTTGTTTTCACACGTTTAACATTACAATTTTTTAATTGTTTGAATACTATCTTCATATACAAATTTTGCCATATTATAATGACTTAGGAGGCATTGGTAGTTGCTATGGCAACAGACATTCCATGAAATGTATCTGTTGCCCTATAAAATATTTAATGATCTTGGTTTTTAAAGAAGCGCTGGTCATTACTATGGCTGCAATAGATACATTTTATAGAATGCCAGCCATCAGATAAGAAGAGAATATGAATGAATCCATGTTTAGTGCTTTGATACCTTGGAGTATAAAGGAGTGCCGCTGAGTAATCTTGCAAGCCTTTTAATGTATACATGTTTGGTAGCTTGATTGATGGGTCCAGGTATTTCACCGTATTCTTCTAATTTCTTCCTTAGATCTGGTACAGACAGATGCAGAATACTTTCTGGAATGACTACTGATTCATTGTGGTCAGTCTGGTCCGGCATAATTGAACTGCATTCTTTCCAGTCATAAAAGACTGTGGTGTCACCAAATTCAGTGTCTTCAATAATGGAATCTGAGGAAAAAGAATAAATTATTGTAGGATGCAAAGGCAAAAAAAACTAACTCCAGTATGACTACTGCAAGTGATGAGATGGAAAGATGACTTAAAATGCATGTGCCAGTACTGTCTCACACACAAAATAATGCAGAGTAAAGGCCCGTTCACACGATCAATTTTGACAGCAGTTTTAAGTAAGACGCATGCGCAGTTGATCAACATTGTTGCATATTCTGTTGTAACAATAATTGTTACAACAGAATTACATCGGTGTAACAATGTGAAAACTTGCAGATATTCAGCGATGGATCCGACTCAGTAAAAGCCTGTTTATGTACAACTATTGCTTCATCTGTTTGCCAGCAAAGAAAAATAGTAATTAAAATAGCTTGTGGTCTGTTCTCTTAAATCTTTGTTTGTTTGTCCAGTAGAGACATTCATACTTTCCCCATTCAGTTATTAACATCTCTTCTTCTTCAACTTTCCATGTAGTTTTTTTGGTCGACTTTCCGGTTTCCTTTAGTTTCCGGCCATTGCGGTATGATGAAAAACACAGATACAAATTTCCCCTGGGGGACCCCCTGGTACATATTTTAGCAGTTTTCTGACGAAAATCGCAGCAAAATCTCAGTGAAATTTGAACATGTTCAAAACACCTGCGATATCCAACCAATCAGAAGTGAAACCACAACCAAACGTGACTTAGCTTGCTCGTACGCGTTTTCCCATGATTGGCACCAGTTACATGCACATGTATTTGCTACAATTAATGATTGGTTCAATGGATGATCTACATCTGTTGTGATTGGTCAGAGTAATTACTTTGATTTTGCCGGTTTTACGGTGTCCACTAAACTGAGAACCACTCTAAATAAAATTGTTAGAGTGAAAAGTTTGTTAACTAATTAGAAATTAAACGAGACTTACCTGTAAGTTGAAGTTTGATAAGAATTCTACCAAATCCGCAGTGGTACTGAGGGTTAACTTGAACATGAGATGTACACGCGCCGCTGTGAGTCAGGCTTCAAAGGTTGTGGACACAATTAACAGAGAAATTCTGTAATACTCGTAGATCCAAAGACGCCCAGAGACTATCGGTGTAATATTGAGGCTCCCACGAGGATAGAGGAGGGAACAATCAGGGAGGGCATGTTAACCCTCAGTACCACTGCGGATTTGGTAGAATTCTTATCAAACTTCAACTTACAGGTAAGTCTCGTTTAATTTCTAATTCTACCAAATCGCAGTGACATACTTCCGGTTAACATGAGATTTTAAAGCAATTGTGGACACAACTATATAGTCACAAGAACATTTATTGTAACATAGCATTTTAAAAAGCATCATCAGCTACAACTGGTCCGATATGTTGTAGAACTTGCGAAAACTCGAGTCCGAAGACCAACCTACCTACTTCAAAATGGTATCTGAAGGAAAAGTTTGACTAGCTTTGCTTGTCCTGGCTGACAGCGTACCATGGGCCTAAAATTTAGTAGTGTCAATACCACTTAAGCCAAGTAAAGTCTAAATTATTCACCATCCAACTGTGCTAGTTCCGACTGGCGCATAAGGCTTAATATATGATACTAACTTATGATATGATATGACACTTATCTTATGATAACAGCTTCATACTTCCCTCTAGTCTAAGAGGTAGGGCACGTATGAGGTAACTCTCCAGTGTCCTGTAAACATAGTTGTAGTTGTTGTTGGCATTACCTGACATAAATAGAATTGATTGTGTATCCTGGCCTGTTCAGTTTCACGTGCTCATTAAAATCAAACAGATAATAATCGTGGGATTTCTTCATAGATTTGATGTCCATGCTTGCTGACACTTGAGACCTTTGTCCTGAAGGAAGCGCAAATAGACCTACTAACTTAACTGTAAATTCTTACAATGAGAACTTAATAAGCGAGTACACTAAAGACAGATGATGCAAAACAACATAAACATCACAAGTTTCTGAATATTACGGCACAGGCTTCCTAGAATTGAAGACACCTTTCATGTAATAGATAACAAGTGAATGACTGTAACGGTGTAATTTGTTCTGCTTAAGGTGGCTCCCATAAGGCATCAGATAAGGCTGAGCGGGCAGTATTGATTGTAGAATAAGATAATCCCTTCTTATAAAGGTCATGAAGAAATTCTAACACATTCACAATGGGTTGCATATAATTAATTGGTACACAAAACTGGCACCACTTGCTGAGGTTTACATTGTACTGTTCCTGGGTACTACGTCACCTGGAAGACATAAGGGCTTCAGTGATGTCTGGAGACAATGCCTAGGTTAGCAAACTCTTACCATGGGTCTGCTTTCCATGAAACATAGAAAGTAACCTTGTGATTCAGCCTATTTGTAATGAGGCCAATGTCTGGCATACCAAAATGTACTGCTATATCATCGAATGTATAAGAATACAGGTCCCATTCCACATAAGGGTTGAACTTCGGCGACAAATAGTCTGTAAGGATGTTATGTTTACCAGGATTGTGGGCTGTAGATAGCCAGATGTTTTTCATGACAGCCAATGACCCAGTTTTTGTTGCTAGAGTGTAACAAGTGATGGCCTTGCAACCCCCCAAAGCGTAAGTGTATGTGACTGTAGTAATGTTGTCAGAAACAATCCGAATGTGAAGTTTCTGGGCTTATGAAAGAAGAGCCTCTAGCCTTAACTTTCCGCCAAAAGCTCTAACAAGTAAATGTGCCGAGAGAACCCTCGCGGGGTGCACAAAGTCACTAAAGGGAGCGAGGAAACCCACCATTGTAAATCTGACTTACTTTCTGGGGACAAAGACATAACCTCTTCAAAATTCCCCGAGGCAACTTTAAATGCAAAATCTTCCTCTCTCTCTCTAAAGTCCTGTAATGCAGGGGGTCCAATTCAACCCCAGGGAAGGATGAAATGAGGGTTCCGATGAGGGAAGCTACCTGGCGAATTGAGAACTGTAAATCACATAGAAATTCCTGCCTGTAACGGTAACTCTCATGTTCACAGAGTTCAAAATGAACCCCAGAAACTCTGACGACTACGTAGGGTGAAAAAACGGACTTGGTAGGGTGAATAACAAACCCCAGTCTTGTGAAGAGTTAAACTGTATGAATTAAGGATACATGTAGCTTCGTGACGTACAAATAAAGTATGCTCTGTGTAATAGGAGTCATCTATATAACCCAAACATGAATACCCAAATCGGGTTCGTAAAGTAGCGAAAACAGGCTTGGGAACAAAAGTAAAAATTCTTGGACTGCAAGGAAGCCCCATAATCAATGCTAGTTGGAAACTGGCAAAAATCTATAACGCCAAACAAATTAGAGAAATTTTCTATAGGCTGGTGCAATAAGCACAGAATAATATGCATCTTACAAATGTAGCTAAATCTAGAAGACATAAAACAGTCTTGCTTCATGAGTCGTGTAGTTGATACAATAGTACCCATTTTGAACTTGTGATAGGTGACTGTATCATAGAGTAATAAAGATTAAATATAACCCTAAAAGTTCCTTGTTCTTTATGGGCCTCACAAAATTTGGTGAAACAAGGAAAAAACTCGCACGTAAAAGATAGACGTCTGAACACCACGGCAAACGACTTCGTACTGACTCACGGCGGCGCGTGTACATCTCATGTTAACCGGAAGTACGTCACTGCGATTTGGTAGAATGAGGAGTTGAGTTGCTAAGATCAAGGTGCACGCTCAGTCATGTGTAACTTTTTTGGCAAAAATTTATTATAATTATTTTTCCCAATAATATACTAATAATTAGGAAAGGTGTGTGGATTCAAGGAAAAAACATTAAAGTGTGTGAGTGGGATCAGCACTCTCATGTATCTTTGCTGTCAAACAGAAAAGTACATAATCATGTGAACAATTTAGTGAGTTACACGTAAGTAGTACAGTATAAACCAACCTTGCAATGTAAATGTTTGTTCCCTGAGCTGTCTGTTCTCCTCATCAAATGAATCATCATTCAGATCAGAGTCTGCAAAACTTAATCAGAAAGTTAAATGTCAATTCGAGATATCGAAGGTTCGAGTTATCGAGGGTAAATTTGCAAGTCATCTTTAGCCAAGGAGAAAAAAGTTTGGTTCGAGTTAGCGAGGGGTTCTAGTTATCGAGGGTTCAAGTTATCTGGATTCAACTGTATAAGATACTCTATATCTTTCTACATGTATATGGCATACATGTCCACTTACCTGCAACTTGCATTTATACTGAGGTCATTCATGCCATCAATAACAGTGACATCAAAGTCTTTTGAACAAATTTTGACATTCCATGGATGCAACTTAGGAAAAGTCACATCTGTTTTGTCCAGCACACTCTCATCTCCTATTGCAGTGTAGAATGAGTCAGAGAATTCCCCAGCAGACTGTTCATGGCTCGCTGTAGGCAAATTAACAACGACATCAGGTTTTGAGTTCTCAGACTGTTTGTAACTTGCTGCAGGCAAATCACCCACGACATCAGATTTTGAGTTTTCAAGTTCAAGAAGGAACTTGATGCAGCTTTCTGCATCATTTTCCCCTGACAAACATGCAAAGTCTAAGGCATTATTGCCTTCATCATCGGTAAGGTAGATGTCACCACCATAACTGGTCAGGATTTTCAAGTTTTGCAACCTGCCCCAGAGGGCAGCAACATGTACAGGTGTAAGGCCCTCCAAAGACTTTACATTAAGGTCGGAGTGTCGTGCGCAATATTCCAAAACTTTGGAAGCTTCTTGGCTCTCATGCCCAGATATCAGATGAAGTACACTAATCCCATCTCTCAAAAGAATGTCTGCCTTCGCTCCCTTTCGAATGAGATCTCGTGCAAGCCTGAAAAATAAGGTGGGGAGTTATTTAGCACTGACTAAATGATAGTAATATATATTTCAGTGCTCCACATGTGTCAGTTGCGAAGGTTGGGTGATATGTCGGTTAGCACATTGGACTTTTGATCTGAAAATCAATGGTTTGAGGTCTGATGTCTGCAGTTGTATCATTTCTGCAGACAAGAAATATTCATCTGCATTGTCTCTTTTTAGTCTATTTTTAATCTTGCACATGTTAGTAAGCTTAAGGGCCGATTCACACTGTGACATAAGCATAAGCATAAGCGCAAGCATAAGCATAAGAATTTTACGTGTGAACCGGGACGACATAAGCATAAGCGCAAGCATAAGAAAAATGGAAAATTTTTCATTCTCTTACGCTTGCGTTAATGTCGGAAAATTGCAAGTGTGAACCGGACTAAATAAGCATAAGCATAAGCATAAGCATAAGTGTAGGATGCCTGCTGTTCTCTTGCCAGCGGAAAACATAAAAGTTTAAATTCCAGTCCTCGCTCGATTTTAGCTTATGCTTATGTCGTCCCGGTTCACACGTAAAATTCTTATGCTTATGCTTGCGCTTATGCTTATGCTTATGTCACAGTGTGAATCGGCCCTAACTAAGCTCACCAACATTGTAATGTGATGGAAGCAATAAAGTTAAAGTTATTAGTTAACTGGCTAAACTGTGGAATACCCAGTCACTTATTTGCATCCGTTGAATAACAATGGATCCTTTTGTCTTCATCTGACTCGTTCTAAAAAACGTTCAAAGATATTCAAATGATTGGCCCGATATTTCTAAAATCGCTCCGAGACCGCACACTTTTTGCCATATCAATTTCAGACTGTCATCTTGTACAGTGTACATGTACTTGTACTTTCAGCTTTCCATTCTCAAAACTCTTCTCAGAGTAGGGTATATCACAGGACTTACAGGAATAGGAACAGATCATAAGAAAGTACTATTTGAACACTGTAAGGAGCTAGTTTTAAACTTAATTAATACGAAATTAAAACAAAATAAGCTCAGCTCTAGGCCGCCGCCTACAAGTCATTTTTTTGTCTTAGAACGCTGATTTTATATCACCGATGTTTTGAGATCTAGCACTGCCAGATATCGCTCGACACGGTCCGATCTTATCGTAAGCTTGTCTGAATTCGCCGCACACTAGCGTCGGCTCACCAAAAATCGGCTAGTGTGTGGCGGCCATAAGTCTAAACTTACCCGTAATTTTCAGCTTCGATCGCTGAAAATAAATCCTCATCCATACAATTTCACCCTGGTCGAACTGTTTGTGAAGAGAGGAGAAAAACCCTCTGGGACCAGGGCAATACAATTTATAAAACAGTTAAAACTTAAGGATGTAAAAACGAACCAAGTTAAAGTACATTCTGTCTAATTTATAAGTGGCGCGAGTTTGTTGTCGAAATTGGCGCCTTGAGCTCCCGAGATTCTTTGCAATCGAGTATGTCACGGTGTCACGCGATTCAACACCTACAAGTTTATAGCGATATCTTAGATTAATCAAGATAGAGACGATTTATTTTATGTTGAAAGAAAGAATTATTAGTCACCGATATTCTGTCGGAAGTGTATATTTTCTGAATATAACTCAAAAACAAGAGGTCGACTGTTCTCGGGTGAAAACGTGTGACATCAGGCGTGACATGGCCAACAAGAGACTGGGGGAAAATAAAGAAAGAACGCCTGACGAAAGATGTGGAATCCCGTGATTTTTCCAAATTTCAAAAACCATGATGGCGCTGATTTCAATTTTTTGTGTATTTACGTGCCTCTTGCTAACTTATTCTGTCGCTCTTTCTCCGCCCGTGTATTCTAGGTGCATTATTAAAGATTTTGGGCACGACGGTACGGTTTGCGTTTGTTCCGAACAGTATTGCGATTCGTTCAGTACGGGTAAGCCGTTGTCTGCTCAGGAATATGCCGTGTACACGAGTTCTCAAGCTGGAGATCGTTTTAATTTGACGACTGGAAGGTTTAACAAGACTTTGGACGTGAAATCTTCCCCAACGGTTGTCAAGTTAGCCGTGAATAAAAGCGTTACGTTCCAAAAGATCCTAGGTTTTGGAGGCGCTTTTACAGGTCAGTAAGAGTTTAAAGGCCCGGACACTGACACGGTAAAACTTTTCTTGTAACGTTGCGCACAACAGATGCAGAAGTAGAATCGAATTCTACTTTTGCGATGCTGCACACAACAAATTGCATCATGTGACGTCACCCCCAAAAATCTTGTTGCGAACAATAGTTGCAGAAGTAGAATCGAGTTCTACTTTTGCAACTCTGCGTGCAACAAATTGCATCATGTGACGTCACCCCCCAAAAATCTTGTTGCTCGCAACATTACAAGAGAAGTTGCACGTTGTGTTCGGGCCTAAAATAAAATAGATACAGAGCAAATATTGTACTGAGGGGGACATTGGGGGGCTCTGAATACCGCAACACTGCATCGCTGCAAGAAAAGTCGACAAAACACCGTCACCACAATATATATTTTTGTCAAGGTAGTTATAAATGAAAAAGGCTTAGGATTGGCACCTGGCAGCGTATTGAAGATTAACTAGACAGTATTGGACTGCATTTTGTTACAAATTAAACATAATGGTACGTGCTTTTCATAAATAAGTACGGAATAAATAACATATAGAGGCTAAATTTAGATCTGACAAGGGTCAAACAGGAAATGGCAACACCGCAGATAATTTTGTTCCACCGAACACCACACAGTCTTTAAAGTGCAAACATCGCACACTGTAGGCTTTGAGATCACCGCAACACCACAAGCTGGGATTTTATTCACCACAACACCGCATATAAAATGAGCAACACTGCAAATCCCCAATATCTGCTGGAACATCTACAATAGATTATATTTTTCTGGTGATATATATAGTTGACTTATCTATTTGAGGTGTACAACGTAGAGCAAACATTCTTTAACTTTAGATGGTGTAGAAAAGTGAGTCTTGTGTCTCTAACAGACCTGCCAGAGTGCCTCAGAGACCAAACTTAGACCAAAAATCAAATTGAAGAATAAGGATCCGCATGAAACATGCATTCTTGTAATGCACGAACGTGAGCGTTGTGCTTATAAATTGTAAAATTTAGCCTCAAAATAATTGTCAAAATACCAGTGTTGACAGTGCTCCCTATCTTTGTCAGACATGAAAGAACACAAAAAAACAAACGAATTCAAAGTAACGAAAAGAGTCTGTAAAAGAGCGGCTATCTTGCTTATCCTTAGTAACCAGGCTAACAAAAACGTGCTCAAGAAATTTGTATGTTTGGAAAACGGGTAAGTTTATGAGAAAAAAAAAGACAGAAATTTGCGGAAACCGGGTTAGTTTATGAAGTCCAGAGATGCTTGGGAAACTTAGAATTCAGTGAAAAACGAGACAAATTTCTCCAGGTAAATAATTGTACTCGTCCCGTCAGACAACTGCTTTTGGAAATCCACTTCATGCCCAAGATAAAAAAGTACTTGTCTCGGACGAGTGGACGAGTGGAAGTTTTTTGCCCTGTTAATGGTGAAATATTTCTTGTTTTGAATGTTGTGTTATTGAGTTGTAGAGATTTAAATTTACAAAAAGCTTATTAGATGATGTCAACCCAGGACTTTGCCATTATTTCTACGCCAATTTATAATGCACAGTTTACAGATTGAGGATAATTAATGTGATAAATACTAATAATAAACTGTGGATGGTCAATTGATTCGTAAAAAAATGTTACTTGGAGATGAAAACAAGTAGTTGTATAATAAATGATTCCCAGGTTGACGTCATCTAATTAGCATTTTCTAAATTCAAATCTCTGTAACTCAATAACGCAACATTTAAAACAAGAAATATTTCACCATTTTACTATTCAATGTGCATACAGTTGATTCAGAAAATATGTATTTAAGGGTTATAGGTGCTTTAAAACTGAAGCACAAAAGAGTAACTGATGTTTTATTGGTTTCTTTTGTTTTAGTTCAAGCAGCGAACTTGGTTAACTTTCAGGAAAGAGCAACAAGCTAATTCTTAAAATATAACCATTTGCTCAAAACATAAATACAGAAATTTCTACTTATAGATAGTTAGAAATATGTTTCTTGCATAATAATCAGTTTTGTATGTCTAATATAGAGCTGATTTAGAGCAACTTGGATTTCAAGACTAAATCATCATATTTTACTGTATGATAGTTTCCTTTGAACTCTTTACTGCGCCTTTCAATAACATGCGGAATTTGAAATTCAAATTTTCACCAACGGTTGCGTTTTACACTGCCGTCAATCGTCTTAGCTTACCTCTCAGGAAACAGATCTTCACTTCAATGAGTTCAAAAGGTCACGTCCGTGCATTATGATTGGTAGATTTCGATCCATTTTGTTTGTTTCTTTTTTACATGGTCCGTTGGCTTTCGTATTAATTATGATTGACGGCAGGGAATAACGCAACCCTTGGTAGAGATTTGAATTTCAAATTCCGCATGTTATTGAAAGGCGCAGTAATATTAATGTTAATATTTTCTTTCTAAACCAGATGCTGCTTCTATTAATATATACAACATCAGTACTTCCCTTAGGCAGAAACTCCTTGATTCATATTACTCTGACAATGGCATTGAGTACACTATTGGACGTATCCCCATGGCCAGTTGCGACTTTTCTACCAGACCATACTCCTACAATGATCATGTTGGTGACCTTGACATGGCAAACTTTAGCCTGGCGCAGGAGGACTTGAAGCTCAAGATCCCATTGATGTTGTATGCGAAGATGAAAAGTAAGAGAAACATTGCCATGTTTGGAAGCCCATGGTCGGCACCTGCATGGATGAAGACAAATGGGAAGATGACAGGCTTTGGTCAGTTGAAAGGCAAAGTGGGTGATAAATACCACAAAGCCTGGGCGTTGTACTTTGCAAAGTTTCTGGAGGCATACAAGGAGAATGGCATAGAGATCCAGGCAGTTACAGTACAGAATGAGCCATCAGATGGATTTATTCCATTGTAAGTTTTTAAATGCTTTGCACATACATAACCTAGAGGTCCAGTGGTTGGGATACTGTAGGATTTAGAGAGCTGTTGATCTTTAGTTTTGGAATTCAAGGGCAGGATAGCTAATGTCGTATACAAGATACATGTGGTGCACATGGGTAGAGCTTAACCTGGTTTCTGTAGCTTGAAGCCGTGACAGAGCTTCAGAGTTTTTAGTGATTGTTCAAAGGCACAACAGAAGAACTCAAGAACATTGGCTCAACTTTTTCAAGAGCAATCAGGGACAAGCAAGAGGGGTCCCCCCCCACCCCACCAGGGCGCCTTGGGTCCGATACCACATACTGCATATGTGTGGTGCCATGTGTGGTGTCTTAGATATTTATTCTTGTTTGTGTTGAAAAGTTGGTCTGGTAATTATTTGTTAAAGTCTTTTGCTTCTCTGCATATTCTTGAGGTGGGGGTAGGAGGTTGGGGGGGGGGGGGGGGGAGAGTAGTAGGGGTAGAAGTGTCCCCAAACCACCCAAGAGGCTCTTTAGAAGCCCAGTTTGACAATTCCTGCCTACACCTCTGGCAAACCTCAGTCAAACATACTTAACAATAGGCCCTTTCCATAACATCATAACATGACTTGCATAACAATAGTGCCATCCAGTCATGGTTCAGTGATCGGAATGTTCCATTGTCTATTCACTGTTTTCGAAATCCCACTGTTCTCCATGCCATCCAGTCACTCATTCTTTTGACATATTTGTGACGTTATGCAAAAGGCCTATTAGATGAACTCAACTGATTTCTACCTCATGATAGTTGATGAGGGCGGAGCCCAAATCAACTATCATGCAATAGAAATCAAAAGCAAATAATTGTTTTAGTATAAATTTACCAGACGTTCAAAACTTAACAACAAATACTCTTCACAGATACTTCGAACACGCGAAGAAGTGGCCGCCATTAGGCTTCTCACTCTACTCACTTTCTACAACAGAATAGATAGTGAGTAGCATAGTCAATAAGAGAACAGCATTCGTGATAGAATGCTGGTAGATTCATACTAATTATTAATAGATTCAGTGCACCCCAAAATAGTGTTAATAACATTTAGGTTTGTTATGTAAATGTTACTTTTGGGTTTTCAAAGTGCTTCAAAGTTACCTTGAAATATTTTCAACTGGCAAATATTTTTTTTTTGCAACAGTTTTTCTTTCCAGTGCATGGGATACACAGCTGAGATGGAGAGAGATTTCATCAAGGAAGACTTAGGGCCAACTCTTGCAGCTCGTGGTCATGGCGATGTAAAAATAATCATGCTTGATGATCAGCGGATATTTCTGCCATCTTGGGCGGACACCATTCTCAGTGATTCAGTTGCTGCTAAGTTTGTATCTGGAATTGGCGTGCACTGGTATTTGGATAAGTACATTTCTGCAACTGTTCTCACTGAGACCCATAACAAGTAAGCATAAACTGTATTTAACAGTGTGATGCGCCTTGCGGTGAGCACCCGGCAAACTTTTTTACATACTTCACCAGTTAATTCTTATAATTATTTTCGTAACTGCGGATATGTGTGAAGCAATAAAGTGAACAAAATGTTCGTATTTTGTTTCTATTTTTACATTCCTGTTATAAACACTAAAGCCTGGTTTCCATATAATCGCAACGATCGCAGCGATCGCTACGATCGACGATCGCTGCGATTCTTGCGACCCTTGCGATCATATGGAAACCAAAACGTTGCGATCCTTGCGATCCGTTGCGATTGCGATCGCAGAGATAGAAAAATTACTATCTCTGCGATCATAATCGCAACGATCGTTGCGATCGTTGCGATTATATGGAAACCGGGCTTAAGCGACAAAATTACATTCCATCGTGCTCAACTTTGCGAGGAGGCGTGCACTTCAATAGCCCTTTTCGCGGTTAACCTTTCTCATTTGCATTACAATCAACATGATTGCGAGGCAATTTCGCAAAATAAAATTCAACATGATTGCGAGGCCATTTCAGGCAGAAACTATAAAATTGGTCGAAATTGTCTCGCATCCACGTTGATTTTTATTGTAATGCAAACGAGAAAGGTTAAACGCGAAAATAGCTATTGGATTGGCGCTCTGATTGGCTAACTTGTGAAAAAGTTTCTCGGTTGCTCACGGTAAGGCGCGTCGCATTGCCCCGCCCCTTTCACTCCAAAATAGTGCTTAAGTCCGAAACGAGAGAGCGAGAGAAAAAGCTAAATTTATTTTTGTAGAAAATCGAGAATGCAACATCACCAAATGAAAGTACTGCTCAAAAGCTTTGATCAAATCTTCGGGGTTTCATCTATAGTCTCCAAAAGAAGAACCATACTGCCTGAGCGGAGACTCAATTATTGGCTAGTTCTAAAATAGGGAACGGGGAATCGGGGAACGGGGAACGGGGAACGGGGAACGGGGAACGGGGAATCTCTAAAATGGGGAATCTCTAAAATGGGGAATCTCTAAAATAGGGAATCTCTAAAATGGGGAATCTCTAAAATAGGGAATCTCTAAAATGGGGAATCTCTAAAATAGGGAATCTCTAAAATGGGGAATCTCTAAAATAGGGAATCTCTAAAATGGGGAATCTCTAAAATGGGGAATCTTGAAAGCAGCTGTTACGAGGGCCGTAAGTAAAGCTGTCCGCTCGCGATAAAACTGAAATTCAAGATGGCTACAAACTAGAAGTCAGGCGATGCGTTATGACGTTCATTTAGGGATGTACTCTAGTGTAAATTCACACGACTCCTAGGAAGACCATGTAATTATGATACGATTTCGTGTATAAATAAAGATTGATGATGATGATGACCATTTAATTTTTGTCGGAAGGGGAGGGAGGGGAGGGGGGGGGGTGGGGGGTTGGGGCAATTTCTTCTGAGTGTAATTTTTTTTTCAGCATCACTATTTGCAAGAATTTTTTTTACCAAAATGCTTGAATTTTTTTTTTTTACGTGCTTTCTTGTGCACTATTATTTTCTCTTAAATTTCTTCTGCAGGAATTTTTTTTTTGGTAATTGCTCACCCCCCCCCCCCCCCACAAAAATTAAATTGTCCGTCCCTCACCGTGTTTTGTTTCATATTGTGTGACAAATCAAGTAAATCATGCTGCGACACTTATAGTGTCTAGTTCATAAGTGTAAATATCCGGTCTCGATTGCGAAACCGTCACACGAAAACTCCAAAAAAAAAAATCACTTTGCTTTTCGGTAAGTTTGAAAGAAAAATTAACAACTTCTCGTTATATTTTTTCACACCCAAAGAGAAAAGCTCAATTTATCTGCAAGATCTCGTAAGTTCGCGAACGTGACCGCTTTGCGTTTTCTCGTGCCGGCGTCATGCCCGCGGTTGGTCCGAACCGTGTAGGACGAGAACTGCGAGAAGAGTATTCCTTCCGATCTTGATTTTAGAGGGTGGTAAAGGGTTTTTTCGTGAGCCGTGAAAGGCCTTTTTTTCCCCCGTGAATTGTGAAATGGCTATTTTTTTTCTCGTGAAACGTGATTTGGTTACATAACCCGTAAACCGTGAATCGACTTTTTTTCATGAGCACTGCAAAATGACTGTTGTTTTTTCTCGTGAAATGCTACTGTAAACCGTGATTCTTTCTTCCTCCCAAAACATTATCCAGTAAGGACCAGTAAGCGTTTAACTACGCCGGTGGTAAATTGCGTGTCGAATGCATGACCGTGACTGATCGTCATTCTGGACCCCAGATCACTCTACGAGGTTAGGTAATTTTACACAACATCAGCAAAACAAAGGACTCAGCTTTCTTTTACATCAGGAAGAACGAGGAGTGAACGGTCGATGAAGACAACAAACAAAGCTGTACTTTGGATGTAATTTAATTAGCAAAAAGTAAGGATTTTTTTTTCGTGAAATGGCCATTTTATTCTCCGTGAAACGTGAAATGACAATTTTATTTTTCGTGAAACGTGATCTAGACCCCCCCCCCCCCCCCCCTTTACCACCCTCATTTTAGTTGGCTGTACGAGATTAGAAAGGCGGCGCTCCGTCGTCACCCGCGATATCTTTAAGTTGAGAATTTATAATAATCCAAAAATTAAAATACCAACTATTAAAAAGAAAAAATCACCAAAAAAATTAACTCATCTTGGAAAAATTGGGAATCTTGCAAAAATTCAAGAAAAACTTTATGGCGGGGTGGCATCCCCCCCCCCCCCCCCCTTGTACACCCGAGAGTTAATCGGTACATAAAGTTACAATATTACAAGGAATTTCCCGTTTGCTCACCTCTATGTAACATCGACGTGCATTGAAAAGGGAGTGGAAAAAATTCATCTGTCCACTGTTAACGGCCGCAAACCCCCTCGGAACGAAAAAGCGCAGCGTGTAAATCGTCGTTACTTATGCCAACTTTTTTTAAGTAATGCTATATTTTTTTCTTTTTTTCTGCAAATTGGGTGGGATAAATGCGTTATCTCCGCAATTATTTTTTAGTATTTTTTTTTTATCTCCGCAATTATCAGTCATTAATTTAAATGCTTTTTGTCACTACATAGTCTGTATGACTGCTCTGCTCTGCAGTCCGAATAGGGCGTTCGCTCAATACACTGAGATATGCAGGTTCCTTGATGATGATGCTGTGATAACATGAGAACATCTCTGTCCCCCTTCCAACTGAATCGTGCTATCATTTTTCGCATTGATTCTGAATTGCTACAATGAGCCGCCGCAAAACGTCTTTTTCCTTGCCTTTCACTCTAATAAGGATAACACATGTCAAATTGAACAAAGGAAACTCGGGTTTCATTCTCAGTGGCAAGAGTTCCATTGTAAGTGTTCGGTTAGTACAGGTTTTTGACATTGACAAATGACTATTTATTCCATGTCCGCTTTAATAATTGAGGTGTTCGCTTAAAAGAGGCAGTTTTTACAGTAAACATGGGAACAAAATTTTGGGACATCGACAATACAGGTTTGACTGTATTTTTTTTCTTCCACAAAACTTCACTAGTTTCTGGTGTACTTTAAAAAAAAGAAGTGCTCACATTCGTCGTTCGTGCTCACTTTCCGCGCCGTCGCACGAAGGAATTTGTTATCCTAGGAAGACGAATTTTTCACACGGTACCACAGGCAGCCCAAGCGGTAGTGATTTTTTCTCACTTATCTGCCATGTGCTTCTAGCCTCCACGTGCAAATGTTCATAGTAGCCATGTTATAGTCTTTTGACCATGGCGTTCAAAATACCCTTTATAAAGTCCAGCAAGTCCCTTTCACATGGGTACTTTGATGTTTTGTTCTTCAAGTTTTTCTATGGCGCAAGAAAATGGCAAATAGATGTGTCGCGCGGAAGCGCTGACCTTGGTTTGCATAATTAATACCTTTCCGCTCTCCCTACGTTTCTTAGGAAGAAAGGGGGAAACTGTTCGCAGTCATGTTTAGTTTTTTGTGATCTCCAGTTTTTATGTTAGGAATAAGAAAAAATAAAATTGTGCATGGTTCATTTGATTAGAAGCTTGTATACTTGTTGGCTGTGTTTGATAAAAAATCTAATTAACTGACCGCTACAAAACTGATTTTAAACTACACACAGAAAGATTTGACTATAGATCTAGCGAAACTCCTTATAATGTTCCAAAAAAGTCAATGAGTGTAAGAAAGAATGTTAATGTTCAAATGAAGATGTGAGGGACACTTACTGGCGATAAAGTGAAACTAGACCCTATTTTAGAGATTCCCTACTTTAGAGATTCCCCATTTTAGAGATTCCCCATTTTAGAGATTCCCTATTTTAGAGATTCCCCATTTTAGAGATTCCCTATTTTAGAGATTCCCCATTTTAGAGATTCCCTATTTTAGAGATTCCCCATTTTAGAGATTCCCCATTTTAGAGATTCCCCGTTCCCCGTTCCCCGTTCCCCGTTCCCCGTTCCCCGATTCCCCGTTCCCTATTTTAGAACTAGCCCTCAATTATTGGAGTGAAAGGCTCGATACTAGTCTTAATACCAATTACGACTCTCCATTTAAAAATGGGCTTACAACAAAATCGTTTTTCATGTCATAGGATTATAATTATTTGAAGTTCTTGTTCGCGTTAAAAAATAAAACAGCTTGCCGCCTCAATCTCGCTTTTTACAATATATATATAACTGTAAAATATCTCTCATGTTCTGATCCTATGGATGAAACTGAATTTTACCAAACTTTTTAGCGTTGTGTTCTGGATGTCGCAAAAGTCCTACTTCAACTAAAACTAGAATTCGTAAATTTGAGAAAATCGTTTAAAATAGATTTCATGAAAATTATGTCGACTATTTAGCTGAAATGCAACTTCAGCGCAAAGGTGAACATGTCCTTCGAAGTTTGAATTTGTTTGTTTTCTTAGAAGGCAAGTAGATCCATAGCAACTTTGACAATAATGTGACGGAATTTGCGATTAATAAGGCCCAGATCGCACTTGCGGACAACTTTTGAATTGTCCACGACAATTTGGACAGAAATTAAGGTACAAATTTTTGCGAGACAACTTGTCAAATTCTGAGCTAACATTTGCAAGACAAAAAAAAAAACATTTGCAAGACAATACGAAATTCTTTGCACATTCTTTTCAAAATTGATATTTTTCGTAGTCGCTGAACCGAAAAATGCGCACGTGGCTTTAAATCTCATTAGTATGTATTTTATGTGGTATGAAGCTGGTAGTTACTGAGTTCCGTCATTGAACACCGCTAAACATGATTCGATACCAAAATAACACGAAGTATTTTTATTTCTAAGCCTTTTTAAGGGTTTTTCTGCTTTAGTGATAAAAAAAAAAAGCTTTGCTTGTTTTTGCACACTGCCATTCGCCATGATAAATTTGAATAAAAAGGAACGTGCTGCATATGGATTTGTTTTTCTCAAGGAAGAGCACAATGGTTAATCAAGAAGGTATTGTTATCTGGATTCACCCGGTGCGTTGGAATGTACCGGACAGGCGTGTTGTCCTGCCAGAAGGCAGCACTTCGGCTTCTTTGAAGTTTCGGTTGTTTTGTCGGAACTTTCTCGACTTGGCGAAAGTAGGTCGCACTTGTCTTTGCGGTGATTTTTCAGTTATAAAGACGAAAGAATTGCACGTGCAACGGGGACCAATCAGAGGACGGCGGTGTTTATAATTTGTCTGCCCAGTTTCCAAGTGCGATCCGTGCCTTAATGAAAGTTATTCCCAAATGATAAGCGGAAGGCACTGAGTATTTTGACTGTAAGAATTGTTCCTGAAATAGCAGTTGATTGGCTGTTTTAAAAGTGGGTGGATTAATGGGCGGATATGGTACACAACTATTTATATTCGGATCTACAGTAGTGTTGCATAGTTGTCACTGAAAGTCTCTGTGCAAGGTCTTGCTGCAAGCAAATAACGTTCTCAGCTCGAAAGCAAAATGACGCTGTACTTCGGTGGTCGCATCCTTACCATGGTTGGAGAGACGGCGCAGTACGTCGAGGCTGTGGTGGAAAAAGGTGGAAAAATCGCCTTCACTGGAAGCTTGACTGACGCGAAAGGTTTGTTCCCTGGCGCGTGCGAAGTAAATCTTGAAGGCAAAACCATGATGCCGGGACATATTGACCCTCATCTTCATCCTTCCATGGCTGCCCTGATTTTACAAATGCACTTTGTCACACCTTTCGATTGGGTTCTTCCAAGCGGCACTTTCAAAGGTGTGAGAACCGAAGCGGAGTACCGAAGTCGCCTGAACGACCTGATCAACAAACAAGGTGCTAAAACCGACAAGTTTCTGATAACCTGGGGTTATCATCAGTACTTTCATGGCGAGATGAGCAGGACGGTAATCGACGAGCTAAACGACATTGCCAAAACGACGCCTATCGCGGTATGGCATAGAAGCTTTCACGAAGTCTACCTCAACACCTATGCGCGGGACAATCTCGACGCAGACAAACAAGAAGACTTAAAGAACAATACCCAAGTGGACTGGGATCGCGGCCACTTCTTTGAGTTGGGTTTGGACGCGGTAATGGCGACCGAGTACTTCAGCAGTGTTGTCATGCCCATGATGATGGCTGGCTACGATGATTTGGTGAAGGTATGAAACAGACAAAATAAATAAAATTAAGTGCAATTATAAAATACTTTATCGCAGGATAACTCGATATACATTTATACGGAGGACCTCCCCTTACCCTTTCATACACAAATTCGTTATCGAAATGAAAATTTTCCATTGCATCCCTTTTCTATCTTCAAATTTAAGTAAAAATAGTCAATTATTAAACGCCGTGGATTATCGTCCAACAGCAAGCTTTCGTAAATATTGTGTAATACACTTCTGCCAATTTGTGAACGTTTTCAATACTAACACATTTATTTGCCATCCCTTCTACTTCACGGTGTGTCTTGGCGACCCTTAGGAATACCAACAGTTTTCCTTCTATCATATACTGCGACGCAAAAAGGGCACTCCGTTTGGGCGTTGTTTTTGTGACTAGCGCAAAAAAACGTAAGGGAAAGGAGGATTTTGAACACGAGCTTCGCGCGTGGAGAAGGCTCCAAGAGAGAGGCATCCCTGGCGGAATCGCCCATTAATAGGGAGTACCCCTACCCCAGTCCAGGGGGTGGGGGTAAAGATATGTTGGAGGAACATTCATGGTTGATCGACTCTAGACAACACAATTGTAAGTTTGTGCGACATAATTACGAAATGCGCTGTGCGAGGTTATGAGATGACCAGAAATTCTACAACTTAAAACGAAAGTACATCTTGATTCCTAAACGTCAAGAGGGAGATTCTCACATGTCCCAAAGACAGCCGTTCAAAATTGTGTAGCCATCTCGGAACCTAAATTATAAAGCACGAGGCCCTTTCACGACCAGAGTCAAATATGGAGACAAGTGGTGTAGTTCTAACTTTTTGAGTCTGTGGATGAAATCCTGTGGTGTGACCATTCAAATGAAACCTCTTTGGCAGTACTTTTGCACGGTTCCATTGGTTTTTACATATTTCGCAAAATGAAATTCGTGTTTCTTAATTTTATTTGACACTCTTGGGAGTTGAAGGATTAAAAATAATGTCAGACTGACTAAAAACTGTTCGTCTACAATCGAAGTATCTTCAGAATCGTCTGTATTTTTCGGACAATTATCGGAAATGGTTCGTATTACTTTCACAATTTTATAATCCGAACACCCTTTTCGTTTCCTGCGCAACAGTTATTTTGGTTGTCACGCAACACTTCTCTCAGATGGTGGGAAGAAGCGTTGCGTGACAAGCCAAATAATGGCACAGCAGACTATTATATTACCCATCAAAATGTGAAAAGATTTCGCATTTTTCTTATAACTTTCTACAATACATTTATTCGAATGCCACTTTGTATTTACAACTTCTTTATCATCTATCTGTAAAGTAATAAATAGTAATAAACTGGGAAATAATTTAAATGTAGTTGAAAAATGCAAGGAAGTGCTTAGGCCGTTAGGTTTTCAGGTTAGACACTAAACAGATAATGTTGTAAATTGTGTAGGTTTCACTCGCTAACACATAAATAGATAGTAGCAAAGCAGCAAAACCTCGTAGTAAAAATAGCAAAAAAAAAAAAAAATACTTGGTCGTTGTTCTTTTTTAGTGCGTTCACCAAAGTGGGCTCACCGCGGTCGCCGATCTTGAGTTTCCCTTAATTGATGAGAAGATGGAGAAACAAAGAACGGAAGAGATTCTTAAGAACAAGGACATCGCCCATTTCACCACCTACTGTGTAGCCAGCGGACGAAACTGCGCTAAGCCGTACGGGGGAGACCACCAAAAAGCCGTGGAGCACATTCAAGACCTCGCAAAGAACTTCAGCGACGATCAGGTGATTGTCTACAGCAACCATGTCAAGGCTCTCTGTGATGGGGCGTTCTATTCGCTGGCCATGCAGATGAAAGATGGCTACATGGATGGTCACGATGGTGAATGGATCTTTCCACCGGCCGAGCTGGAAAAGATGATGAGAGTATACTGGAGGAACGGCTTTCAGATCCATGTGCACACCAATGGCGACCTTGGCATGCAGACGTTACTGGATATTGTTGAAAAACTCGGCAAGGAATCCCCAAGAGAAAACCACCGAACAACAGTCGAGCATGCTGGCTACTTCACCGAAGATCAAGCCGATAGAATTGCCGAGTTGGGTTTAATGGTGTCAGCAGCACCATTTTACTTCTACGCTCTGGCTGACAAGTACTCCACTGAGGGACTGGGTACTGCCCGGGCCCACGCCATGGTTCCAATAAAATGGCTCTTTGACAGAGGCGTGGTAACAGCTTTCCACTCCGACTTCACCATGGCGCCTTCGCAGCCTCTTCTGCTGGCCTGGAGCGCTATCAACCGAGTCACTGCAGACGATAACAGCTACAGAGATGATCTCAAGGTGACGCCGTATCAAGGTATGCAGGCGATAACTAAGAATGCAGCTATCATTATGGGCACTGATGACATCATGGGGACCATTGAAGTTGCAAAGCTCGCTAATTTTACAATTCTGGAGCAGAACCCCCTCGCAATTGAACCGATCGGCATCAAAGATATAAAGATTTTTGCTTCTGTCTACAAAGGAAAAATGTACAAAATTAACGCCCAGTGACTCTGTTAAAAAAAACCTGAACATACTGCAATCTTGTTTCTCATAAGAAGGTTTTGACGAAGAACACGATGCATTTTTCTTACCACATAACCAATGTAACGTACAGTTTTCTAGTTGTCGAGTGGATAATTTGATTAGTTTCGTTAGATTTTCATTTGATTTTCTTACCGCATAACCAATGTAACCTTAATTGTTCAAGTTGATTAGTCTTGTATGGAGATTTCCTTTAAGAGTGATTGAATAACAATAAAAACAAAATGTCATTGGATCATTTCGTGTAGAATTCAATTCAATTTGTCGTTACATGTTTTTGGACTGGGCTGCAGTTCCATGGGCTGTTCCTCGTTGAACAGTTATCAGTCCTCGGGCTAAGGGGCTATGGCTTTGTTTTCGAGCTAAAATATCTTGCGTTACTCGTTATGTTTTCGGTCTAAGATGTATATTTTCGGGCTAGAATATCTTGCGTTACTCGTTGAAATATAAAACGATAACTCCCAAGCAAGGAAACAAGAAACAAACAAGTGTAAACGTAATATTTCGGTTCTTATTACAAACTCAACAAAGATATGATAATGGCTCACGTATATAGAGGGTCACTAGATTCGGCGGGAGAAGGTTTTCACTCGTTGAACAGTTTTCCATGTCTTCGGGCTAAAAAAGCCTTGGAACGAACGCGGTTAAGAAGACCGGAAAGAGACTGACACCGAGTCACAAGATTGACAAACAAAATCCCTTCCCCATCCAAGACTCGGAAATTCAATCTTCATACCACTAATCATTTCCCGGTATATAATACCCTATTCTAGACCAATATTCTCTGATTTCTGTATAATCCCAGACTAAACTGCTTGAAAACCATACTCTTCACAGCGGAGGCAGGAGAGGTATTCTCATATATTAGCTTCCCCCACCAGGCGCCTTATTGAAAACGGGCCCGACACCAGCCTAACAATGCTCATTTTTACTTGAGGCAAATTTTTATGCTTCCGCTTATACTTTACATATACAACTACATTTGTTAACTCGGGTTTAAATATGGCAGCTTAAAGTTGATATGGACCTGCGAATTAGAACACACTAGGATAAAATATTAATTACTAATATGGTACATAGTAAAATTGGCCCTTGAAGATATTTCCAAAGTGTTCATAACAATAAGTAAATAGTTATGTATACTAAAAATGTTATACTTTATCGCTAGTGAAATTGAAAACCAATCTTAATTAATTTCGCAATTGATAACGACAGTCGTTAAACTGTCTTCCGGAACAGTGGAGAATTTGAAAAGAACTGATCTTGTACGTGAACCTAATGGACAAACTACTAACTACAGCTTTCAGTCAAGAATCTGGCACTGATCATATTGAGAAAGCAGTTTTTTGGACTTCAGGATCGCTTTTCTCGAAAAATTCTGGAAGGATGAAAATCAAGCTCGGCACAAGTACGAAAAATTTGTGCTCAATCGGATGCCGGCGTTTTCGAGGTGAGAAATGTGCTGGTTTAGCGTCAGATCGTGCTAGTGGACAAGGTCGCGGTCGCCGGCTGGCTTGTTGCCTGCTTTGTCTCTTTCTCTTCTTACTCTTGGGTTCGATAAATTATCTCGCGAAATGACACCTTAAACGACTTATAACGGTCAAAAAATAACGCAACACTCATTTAACATTTCATCTAAACTTTTATTGAACATATAGGATAAACTTAGTATTCAGAGCAAATCGCGGCCAAGTTATTTATGTTAACCCATATTTCTTTTGTAACCGCTATTGAACGATGTCACGCAACACACACAAACATCGGGTGGTTGGCCTGTGCTTACTCTTGGGGTTCGATAAATTATGTCGAGAAATGACACCTTAAACGGCTCAGAACGGGCAAAAAATAACACACAACACTCATTTAACATTTCATCTAAACTTTTATTGAACATATAGGATAAACTTAGTATTCAGAGCAAATCACGGCCAAGTTATTTATGTTAACCCATATTTCTTTTGTAACCGCCATTGAACGATGTCACGCAACACACACAAACATCGGGTGGTCGGCCTGTGCTGACATCAGTCAAACGTTCACAGGCAAAATGTGCAACCGTTGGCCGCTGTTGGTTTCAGTGAATTCAGTCGCTTGGACTTCATAGGAAAGTTTCGTCACTTTCCGTAAAAATTTCTCTTTCATAGCCAGCACACTAGCATTTTAAGAATTCTTCTTCGGAGTTTTATAAATGCAGAACTTCTTTACGTCAGAAAATACTCTCAGTGATGAATTTTTGTTGAGCGAACAGAAATAGGTTTAATAGATGTGTCAAGCCGCCAACTGTCGGCCTGCTTTGCACGTGAACATTCGCGCGGGATGTCAATAACAAACCAATCAGCATTCGTTGTTTCGAATGAGGCTACCGTTGGAAGATGAGGCGGTATGCACGTCTCGGAACGCCTCACAAGATTGGCCGAGAAAACAATAGAACAAACAACAGAACAATGGACCCTAGCCCTGAAAACAATACATGTGCGAGATAACCAGGTCCAATGAAATTGGAGGTTTTGAAGAGGTGCGTGGCTGCTGTGGAAGATTCCGATAATCAGTTTTAACCTGAATTTTGAATTCAATAATGCAATCCGTTCCCGACAATTTGGACAGAAAATAACGTACAAAATTTTCCGAGACAACTTGTCAAATTCTGAGCTAACATTTGCAAGACCATAAAAATACATTTGCAAAACAATACGAAATTCTTTGCACATTCTTTTCAAAATTAATATTTTTCGTAGCCACTGAGCCGAAGAAAGCGCACGTGGCTTTAAATATCATTAGTCTGTATTTTATGCGGTATGAAGCTTGCTTGTTTTTCCCGATTTTTTTGCTATTACTCAGTACGTCATTGAACGCTGCTAAACATGATTCGATACCAAAATAACACAGTATTTTTATATCCCGAATCGCACTTGGGACAATTTTGCACATTTTTATCGAATTTCAATTTATTTAAGGCCCCGTCCACACGTATCCGGATATTTTTGAATCCGCAACTTTTTTGTTACGGATTAAAAAGTATTCGCGTCCACACTTAGCGTACAGTAAACACCCGCGTATAAGAACCTAGAATTTTTGGGTTCAGGCTGAATGGGTTCTTATATTTTGGGGTAGTTTTTCCGAACTCAGGCTGATTAGGTTCTTAGTAGGTTCTTATTTGTAGGAGTTGTCATTAGTGATACCATTCAGAGAACTACTGTAGTACTAGTATGTCATAATGGTTGAACATTTGTATTTTAAACAGCAAAAATGCCAAGCCTTATTTTTTAAACAATAATAAATTCAGTATTCTACAGATTCAAGTCCCAAGGCTACACCAGTATAATTTTATACAGTATTCTATACTCTGTATTCAAAAGATTTTCAATTAAACAAATAATTTTCATGGTGTTTCTCAGAAATTTCACAATTTCTATCAATTAAACTCCAGTATTTCACCCTGGATCCAGAGGTCCGTTCTCTGAATATCATGAGTGAAATTAACCGCATAAACGGTTAGAAGAAGCTCGCGAGACGGACCTCTGGTCACTCGAATATACAACCTCATTTCCATGCGAGGATCCAGTTCAGAATCTGAACTAGGTCGCTGATTGGTTACTCCTACTTGTTTCCAGACTCTACCGGGAGTTAATGATGCAACAGCAACTTCGATTGGCTGGACCAAAACAATTCGCCACGGGCGCGTGAAAAACCGGTTTCCCAAAGTGAAGCCACGCAAACAACAATGGCGGACGTAAATAGAGATTGCGGCTTTTTGCGATCTTTAAGAAACGCTAAAATATCAGAGAACTAAAGCCAGTTCAGAAAGAAGCGCTGTTGAAATTTATTCAGCGCAAGGATGTCTTGAAAAGAGGTGTTGACAGGCCAGACACGACTTATTAATTCGTGTTATCGTGGAGTGTGACCTTTAGAGTTTTGTTTGAACGAGGAACATTTTTATCTCTATTTAATTTTTATCTCTAGCACGGTGGCGTGCTTTGGAGCTGCAGGTATTCTCGCTGAACGATTTCGCTGACCACTGGTAGGTGACAGGAAGAGAAATAGGTGTACTGGATTAATTGCGTGCGGATATCAAGGATTCTTTGTTTGTTAAATCTATCGCCATTGAAAACGGTTGTATCCAGAAAGTTTACTTCTTTGTCTGAGATTAAGTTTTGTTTGCAAGGACAATAAAATCTTCTATCTCCTTTTTCTCAACACTCTACAGTGAAAAAATGTCATCGATGTATCTTTTCCACTGGAGTGGATTTGATTTAATATTTCTGTCTCGACCGCGGAATATTGTCACCAGATTTAATGTAAACAAACAGACACGCGTTGGTCCCCAGGGTTTAAAACCGGTTTGGTAGGATATCCGATCCACAAATCGCATGGAAATGAGGTTGTGTACTCGAGTGCCCAGAGGTTTTTATTTTTTCTCGGCGCGTTGCGCCTCGTAGTCGCGGCTTCGCCGCTCAAACTCGCCGTTTTCACTAAAAAATAAAAACCTCTGGCACCCAGGGTACCAGTATTTTGGCTACAAAATAAGAGTGTTTTTTTGTATAAGAACCTATTGTTCTTTGCCAGCCTAAATAGGTTCTTATATATTCGGGTATTAAAATGCCCAATTTCAGCCTGTAGGTTCTTAAATCACTAGGTTCTTATACGCGAGTGTTTACTGTATTCGAATCGTATTTGCCCGAATTCGCCGGATACGTGTGGACGCAAGGTCAATCCGCAACAAAAAAGTTGCGGATTCAAAAATATCCGGATACGTGTGGACGGGGCCTAAGTGTCCGACTTGGCAAAGACAAGCGCGACCCACACTTTTCAAACAAACGAACTGGGCAGAGAAAATAAAACTTTAAAAACACCGCCGCCCGCTGATTGGTCCACGTTGCACGTGCAATTCGTTCGTCATTATAACGGAAAATCACCGCAAAGACAAGTGCAACCTACTTTTGCCAAGTCGAAAAAGTTTCGACAGAACAGCCGAAACTACAAAGGAGCCGAAGTCCTGCCTTCTGGCATGACAACACGCCTGTCCAGTACATTCTAACGCACCCGCGAATCCAGATGACAATGCCTTCTTGATTAACCATTGTGCTGTTCCTTGAGAAAAACAAATCGGTATGCAGCACGCTTCTTTTTATTAAAATTTTTCACGACAAATGGCAGTGTGCAAAAACAATTAAATCACTAAAAGTAGAAAACCCTTGAAAAGGCTTAGAAATAAAAAGGACTTTGCGATATTTTGGAATCGAATCATGTTTAGCGGTGTTCAATGACGGTACTGAGTAATATTGCTAAAAAGCGGGGAAACAATCCATTTTCATACCGCATAAAATACATACTAATGAGATTTAAAGCCACGTGAGCGTCGAAAAGGCTTGATTCTCAGATTGAAAGCGAAGTGCTCCACACCTTTAAAATTGTTTCCATACCGTAATATGCACTTTTCTTATTGTCTTGAAAAATTTAGCTCAGAAATTGACAAGTTGTCTCGGACAATTTTGTATGCCAATTTCTGTACAAATTGTCGAGGACAATAGACAAATTCGGCTAACGCATTGTTGTACCCAATTCAAACAAATGAAGCATTGACATGGAAATTATATGGAAATACTGTGAACAAAGGATGTTGTTCCCAGAAGGTTTGAATTGGGTACAACAATGCGTTAGCCGAATTTGTCTATTCAAAAGTTGTGCGCAAGTGCGATTCGGGCATAAGAGGACGGACGTAGACAAAAAGCTGACGCAATTTCTTTATTTCCTCCTGGCACAGATTTCCAGATTACTTTATCCTTTCCACTGAAGCTTGTGCCGATCCGCAGACATCCAAACCTCCTAGAGTCAGCTTAGGGGACTGGTCACGAGGAAACCAGTACAGCCACAGCATCATTCAGGTCAGGTGATTCAGGTATAGGCCACTTCGAAAAATACCATAATAATACTATTTAAAATGCAGGTTTGGGTGGTGCTTGATGTAAGGCCTGGTCGCACTACAGTCAAAATCAAAAATTAGCCCGTGCAAAATGACATAAAAACAAAAACATTCCACAAAAAGCATTTCCCACCGGAGCGGTTTCTTTTGTTTTCCTCGATTTTTGCACGAGCGGATTTTTTTTGACTTGATTTTGGCATGGAAATTTTGACATGGAAATTATATTTGATTTTTTTTTTCGAGCCTATTGTTTTTGACTGTGGTGCGACCAGGCCCTAAGCCTGACTTTTCCAATTTCTTTTGTTTACAGCACGAACTGCACGTGTTATGCTTCAATTTCTTGTCAATTTGCATACGGGGCATATTTGTATACGAACACACAATGCTACGTCCCAACTACGTCCCAACTACGTCCCAGCGTTCCTACATGTACTCTGAATGCATTATTGTGCCATTCTAATAAAGGAGACTTGAATAATTACACCCTGGTGAGGCTGAGGCCCCGTCCACACGTATCCGGTTATTTTTGAATCCGCAACTTTTTTGTTACGGATTAGAAAATATTCGCGTCCACACGTAGCGTATTCGAATCGTATTTGTCCGAATTCGCCGGATACGTGTGGACGGAAGGCCAATCCGCATAAAAAAAGTTGCGGATTCAAAAATATCCGGATATGTGTGGACGGGGCCTGAGCCTGCACATAACAGATTATTATGGTATTTTTCGAAGTGGCCTATTGAACCCATTCACTGGCAAGACTGCTCAAGTTTAAAAGTAAAGTTTAAAAAAAAAATCCAAATTTTGTTTTGCAAATTACGGAAAAACAAACAGCACCTTAGAGAAAGTACTCATTTCTATAGCTTCCCTTGAATACACTCGCTTGATGATTTCATCCGCAGATTCGAAAATTTCAACAACGTTTAAAGGCGCCGAGGAGTTCGCTGTCTTTTGGTCAAATCAGTCGAAAAGTACGCCATGTACAGAATTATATAAAAATATGAATGCTTTTGAAGAGAAAGAGCTCGGAAAAAATTCTGAAAAAAAATCAGAGTTCCAGACACCATCTGGAACTCAGAATTTTTTCCGAGTTTCTTTTTCTCCACACTCATTCATATACATATATATTTCATTGTTTACGTGGCTGCGCGATCGAGTTATTCATATATGCACAAAATTGTCTTTGAAAATCAAAAGAAAGATATAAAGTGAATTCACAAAGCAAGAACAAACAACAGCCATTTTTATTGATTTTTTTAAACCGCGGGGGAAGATGTTGCAAAAAAAAGCCTAAAATTTTCAAGTTTCAATTCATTTATATCTCGGCTGGCCGTCTAAAGCCAAATGTTCATAAAATTGGGCTATTATTTTGGGGTTTTTTTGTTCGTAATGTAAATGTCTTGGCTTCTCATAGTGGCTCGTTTGCGACTTTACATACCTTTTTACCAAATATCCGAGAGTCTCGATTGAAAAGGCTATCCGGGTACAAAAAAAAAAAAAAAATACAACACCACTAAAATTGATGGTGGAAAATGGAATGCTTAATCGAGAAAATATGATCGACCTTCATGTTTACTCTTAAACTCGCGTTATTTATTTATTTATTTATTTATTTACCAATGAAGTCTTCACTCTTAACAGAGTATTGCAGACTGATTTAAATAATAAAATTACAATATGAATAAAACAAAAACACAAAATTGCTGATCAATATGTAAGGTTACACAGGTATTGGCTAAATGACGATAGCGAGGTAGATGCAATAATTTCTGGCGGGAGATTGTTCCACTGTGCAATTGATCGCTGGGAAAAAAGAGTTTTTGTCATAATCACATGTACAACGTGGCTGCTCAAATCGATGCCTGAGAGACGAAAGCCTGGTGTCCATTCTACTCTTATTTTCTTTCTGAAGCTTGTCGCATTCGTAAGTTACTAATCCATTACTCTGTTTGTATAGCATACAGAGACGCGCGTCTGATCGTCTGAGCTCCAGGGATCTCCATTTGAGAGAAAATAACGTATCAGTGACACCACTGTCGATGTCAAATATAACATGTGTACCGTATTTTCTCGATTAAACGCCCGGCCCGAATAAACGCCGGGTAAAATAAAGGAAGTTGTAAGTAAGACCCTCAAACGTTTATTTGTGGTATAATTAACTTAAGATTTAAGGGCAAGGTACACGGCTGCCGAGAAAAACGAATAATAACCCTTTCTTAAAAAATGGCGGGCGAGAAAAAACTGCTGATTCAAAGAAACGCCGGGTCCACTAGGCCAAGTTTGAAATAAAAGCCGGGATCGTTTAATTGAGAAAATACGGTACTCGCTACCCCGCAAAAATTGCGAAACTGATAGCAAAAGGCTGATACGATAGGAAGTAGCGAAGCCAGACGCTTGTTCTGGAACAAAACAGTTCCAATTAATAATTTTACCTAGTATTTAAACTTGTTTGTTTAGCCGGTTACTGATTTTATTTGTTAAAAGGTTTACACAAAGTATTTTTGACGGCTAATCGAATCTCCTTTAGTCGCCATGAATATAGCAACGGGTTTAAGGAAGAGTTGATGTACACAAACGTCCAAGAAATCTCAAATGCAACGGAAAGAGAACTTCTTCCTCTAAAGACGGGAAATACAACTGCTAATGATATGTATGGCAAGTAACATAGTAGCAAAATCAAATACACATAAAACATTGCAAGAGATAATTTTTTAAATCGCAAACTGTTTAGAAGTCCTGCGTTTTGCATTCGAGGTTGTTTTTGCTGTTCTTGAAGCTCTTGTTGTTGCTGCTGTTGTGTGCATATTTGTCGCTTATGCCGTCGAAGTACACAGTAAATCTTCCAGTACATTACCGCATTTACCATGAAGCAGGCAAGAGCGAGGAAACCTCCGGCGAATTCATCATATAATGGAAAAAATAAAGTTAGGCCACAAATTAGGACCGAACTAAAACAGAGCACAACAAGAAACCAAGACACGCGTCGAACCGTGATTAATTCCCTGTATCGTAAGTGAAGGTATAACGCGAGAAATCTGTCTACGCTGAGAGAAGCGACAATAAACAACGAAAAAGAACACAAAACTCCCGACAGACCAACCACCAGTTTAACGAGAATACCATGGCTTGAAGTCAGGCTTTTATAGGAGGATAATCTCCATGCAATGTAGAGTGGCTGAACGAAAAGTCCGACACAGAGATCAGTCAGGGACAGGCTGATTAAGAAGACATTAGATGGCGAAATAAGAGACGAGTTCCTTGCGAAGGACGCAAGAATCAACGAATTTCCAACAACAGCCAGCAGTGAAAATGGGATGTTAAACGCTGCGTTGACGATGAAAGGCTTTCCTTCGTCGTCCATTTCCTTTCTTGATTGTGTCGACTTAAATTTCTTTCAAAGTTAAAGCGTTGTCTCATTAGTGAATAGAAAATTATTTGCAGTGTTTGAAGATTTTCCCAGAAAAATAACACATGAGAGGTCTAAAACAAAGATGTTACAGTTGCGATCTCATTAAAACTCGAAGGTAAAACAAAGAGGGTGATATTTCCTGTTCAATTAAATTTACAAAAACGCCCCGTTTCTTTGTCAACAACGCTTGTCAGCATTGCACAGATTAACACTCAGCCCTGTCAGTTTTCAATTTGAATCATTGAAAAGAATACTTCAGTTTCAACTGAGGGTAGTTGAAGAAAAACTTAGCTTTAATAGCCCAGTTTGCACCGGCAACGCGGAGGTCGTGGCTTCAAATCCCGTTAAATCCCCTGAATCACTTTTTCCGTCTTCTCTGCAATTGCTAAAATTGCAAACGGAACTGTGAAGATCATATCTTCACTTTGGTACATTTGAGATAAAAATTAATTTCACACAGTAGGTTTGTGTGTGGTGTGTGTATGACAGGATGACATCTTGCATAAATTAAACTTTTATGTGTCTGTACTCTTATTGATGATAAAAATTGACCAATCAGCATGCGAGAATAACTTCAGTTATTGCAAAAATCAAAATCACCTTCATTTCCTCGTTTTCTGTATTCTATATAGTAATATTAAGAAATGTTACTGAAGACCTTCGGAAATTAAGACTAAGCTAGATATATGTTGCTCACAAGCACTGCGAGTTTAAAAAGCACCTTCGGGGGCAAATTCGGGGAAAATTAATCATAGTCATAGTCTTTCTTATTTGTATTAGAAGCCGTGATTTTAAATTGTTTCATTTTAAATTTATTCCTTTAAATATTTAGCATTTGCTACCCTAATGGGTTTCATTTTCTCGAGGACTAAACAATTTATTTTCACAAGAGGTGGTTAGATTTCGACAACAAACATTCTCAAAAGGTGGCTCTAACTATTGACACTATGTTTCAAATCCGACGATGCGGTTTAAGTAATGCTCCACATAAGAACGATAGCAAACTTCATTGTTCTGCGGCATTGGCTCTTTCACACATAGAATATCTTTGATTTCAAGAATAGAGGAGGAGCTGATGGTTAATAATTATATTTCATTATAAAAATAAAGAAAATCCATTTGCGTCAGATAAATTTTAGCAAATGTTCGTGCTTAACCAATCAGAATAGCAGAAGACAAAAGCTAATAATTTTGCTTCTTTGATGAAGTTCCCCAAATACAATATCTTTTAAAAATTGCATGTTGTGCGATTGGGTCTTAAATTACTTGAAACCTTAAAAAATTTAGACTGCTAGCAGTCCCTCTCTGGATAGTCGAGCGGGCGAGCAAATACGCGCTCGGCGATCATCCGAGCGGCGGGCGAGCGAAGGTAATGCGAACCGAGGGGGCTCTGGGAGTTTCCCCTCGGCTCGTTCGCTCGCTCCAGTCTCGCCGAGCTTGTTTTTGTGATTAGCTCACCCGCTCGATTAACTGAAAAGGGACAGCTAGCAGTCTAAAAAAAATTGGACAAAATGCACCTTGAACCTTAACTTTTGAGATCACTAGTTGTAACAATGAAAAAAGTTGACATTCCATCGTGCATTGCCGTTCAGCGCTATCCTTCTTATGCGGATCATTAATTAAAATTTATGCCACTCTCAAAGTTCAGGTTAAAATTAGTCGAAGTGTGCATTTTTATATCTCCCGATTAATAAGGCTACGCCACATGCACTAAATTATCCTTTCTGTAAGATTAGAACAAGTCCGTACGTGGCACTATCTATGTTGGATTTTTGTTAATTGGACTGTTTTGTTTGATGCCCGTTCAATTTGCGGTTAAAACATCGAACTCATGCATGAAGAGGTTTGTGCTACATTACGTTCCATGGCCGAACAAAGGCGAACTTTATCGTTCGATGATTTTACGATGTAGCTCAGTCGATTGAGTTCGTTCGAAATTTCGTTCAATACTGTTGGATGTAAAGTGATGCCGTAATACGCCCGGATATGCACGTCGATTTACCAATCCCATATATGCTCCTAAGAGTTACTGCACCTGTTCTGTGTTGTTCTGTCCTGTCTATTTTGAAAGGTATAAAATAAAAATATCGACCGATTTCCTCCAGTTAACCAAATAGCCGATGTTTTTTCGTGCCCAATGCAAATTTCAATATTCCGAAAAAGAGGCCACTCAAAATGTTACTCACATTTTGCGTCAGTAAAATTAATTTTCTTTGTTATACATTATGCGTCGAAGGTGATGACACAATTACTTTTGACGAAGTTATTGAATTCTGCGTTAAAAGGACGTCTAAGGATATTACATGCGTTGCTTTTACAGTTTGTGCCAGTTTTTACGATGTGTGGCTTTATAACAACCACCTTGTATGGCATATTGAGAGATTCAAAGTACTATAGAGCGTTTTCACTGACGTCATATCAAAATTCAGTAGCCGTTTTCGATTCCGAAATGTTTGTGGAATTGTAGAGAGTGTAAAACTACACATCTGGGCCAAATTTTGAAGCGCAGGAGCATTTAGTTCAAGAGTTATAGGCGAACGAGTGTTAGACATTTTTAGTAAGAAATGTATGGAGCGGCCATCTTGGTGTACCACTTTGGTACACCAACATGGCGGCCAAAAAATCAAAGCCTTAATTACACCAAAAATCTCATCACAAAATATTGTATTCACTATAAGTGCCATTAAATCGGCTCATAAGCATCTATAATTCAAAAATTACTTTCAACTGTTTCAATTTTGTTGATTATCACGGCTTATTCTAAATAGCGTGACACATTTAAAATCTTTATAAATCGGAAGCAAAACATCGTTAAAACCTGAAACTTTTTGTGAAAGATTATAACACTGGTATCCATATGCCATGTTAGAAACAGCTTTGTAGGATGTATACTTTAGATTTTTGAATTTTTATGACGTCATGTGAAAACGCTCTATACTCACAAGCTTTTATTTGTATGGTCATACTTCAGCCTGTATGATTTCATTCACAGACTCAAAAGTTAGAACTGACCACCTTGTACAGCATAATGAACAGCACCATACTGAAGAGCTTTTATTTGAATGATCACACGACGACATGCCGCGAGGAACTGGATTTGAAGCACAGAGTTGAACAAAACTTTTCAACTATCTCCTGTGCGAATAAGCTGTGAATTCCGCAAAAAATAGGGCAAATAATAAATCACCAAGGAAATGAAATTCTCGTCGTGTTTTATGACTAATTTTATACAGGGTTTGGTTTCCTTTCAATTATTTGTTGGGTGTGTGTTGGTTCTAAGTTTTGATTCCAAATCTATGACCAGTCATACTAATAGGACTATGTCATTAAAATGTCAGTTTATCTATTAATCACTGTTAAAAAGAAAAAGACATAGTTGTATCAATCTTATAGAAACTAAAAATAATGGGCCAGTTTCGTTAATAATGTGTAAAGGTGCTTACTAATAATTTTA
This sequence comes from Cladopsammia gracilis, assembly GCA_022457155.1. Lineage (NCBI taxonomy): Eukaryota > Metazoa > Cnidaria > Anthozoa > Scleractinia > Dendrophylliidae > Cladopsammia > Cladopsammia gracilis. Next base: position 2,244,684 of record JAJGOT010000036.1, on the reverse strand, counting down.
GCGCAGTTTGAATAAAAAAAATAAAAACTGCTAAATCCTCGCAACATAACCACTTTTAAGCTATTGAGAGTACTCCCATATGTTATTGATATGTATTTCAATTTGCTTTTTTTTCCTTTTACTGCGACGCCGACTGTTTTTTATTTTATCAATTTATCCCGAGAGATCAGTCGAAATTTAAATACGATATTGGAGTAGTTTTTCATTGAGTGTCGTGTCTGTGATTACTGCTATTATGTAATAGTTATCATTGTGACCGAAAAGCCCTGTTGAAGGCAGTCTCAATAAAGTTATGTATGCAAGATAACATTGGCTGAAGGCTATAGGCGCCGCGCATCACACGGTATTTACACACTTTTGAAAACTGTATCTTTTTGTTTTAGGACTTATCAAATTGGTCTACCGGATGGGTGGACTGGAACCTAGCGCTGAACATGGAAGGAGGACCAAACTGGGTGAAGAATTTTGTTGATTCACCAATCATTGTTGATGCTGAGAATGGACTATTCTACAAACAGGTATAGTTAGGTTACTACCGTAAATCCAGTATGTAGCTGGCCTTCCTTCTGGGAATAGTTAGACCTCTTTTCTAATAAGCCGAAGGAATCGTACTGTTTTTGCATTTGTTCCGGTCGTGCTGTTTTTGTTTTCATAACATTTTATTAGGGAGCTTAAATTATAAGTTAAGCAACCACGACGGCAAACGTGACTTGAAAAAAGCCGAGTGAATTCGCGTTCTTTGAAACTACTTTGCAATTGTTCCAATTGATTTAATTTGTCTGATGTGACTGAATTATCCAGCAGCTGAATTCGTAGGGGCAGCTTTCAAGTTAAAATAGAAAAAGTAAAATTAACCATCGTGCGTTCACGAAAACCTATAGTTTGATCATTTGACATTGTTGTTTTACAGGGAACGGCAAAGAAATGTACGAAACCTTAAAAAGCATGTGTAGAGGCATTATTCTTGCTCAATTAACTTGTTTTGTACCGTTCTTCTCAATTTATTGTTATTTTAATATGTACACAAGATACTGATTGAGACTACTACCCGTGAGCAGCGACGACCTGAAAGGCTTTAAAGTTGTGAGAGGGTGGTAAAGGGGGGGTCTAGATCACGTTTCACGAAAAATAAAATTGTCATTTCACGTTTCACGGAGAATAAAATGGCCATTTCACGAAAAAAAAAAAGATTCCTTACTCTTTGCAAATTAAATTACATCCAAAGTACAGCTTTGTTTGCTGTCTTCACCGACCGTCCACTCCTCATTCTTCCTGATGTAAAAAGAAAGCCGAGTTCTTTGTTTTGCCGATGTTGTGTTAAATTACTTAACCTTGTAGAGTGACCTGGGTTCCAGAATGACGATCAGTCACGGTCATGCATTCGTCACGCAATTTACCACCGGCGTATTTAAACGCTCGCTGGATAATTTTTTGGGAGAAAGAAAGAATCACGGTTTACAGTCGCATTTTACGTGAAAAAAACAACAGTCAGTTTGCAGTGCTCATGAAAAAAAAGTCGATTCACGGTTCACGGGTATGTAACCAAATCACGTTTCACGAGAAAAAAAATGGCCATTTCACAATTCACGGGTAAAAAAAAAGGCCTTTCACGGATCACGAAAAAACCCTTTACCACCCTCTTGTGACCATCAACGCTCACTTCCTTTTGAATTTCCTCAACATATCTGTTGGTTGGTTTAATTTTGCAGCCCATGTTCTACCATCTTGGTCATTTTAGCAAGTTTGTACCTACAGACTCAACAAGAATTGACGTGACAGCAAATGAAGAGCCTTCTCTACAGTTCATAGGATTCACTACCCCAGGACCTTATGCTTCAACAGTTGTTGTAGTGCTCAACACAGAGAACCAGGAAATTGCACTGGAGATTCATGATGAAGACGTTGGTATAATTAGAGAAACCATACCAGCATCTTCCATTCAGACATACATTTGGTAAAACTGCCCAGACATTTAGGTAGCTACAGAGTTATTTTTTGGTAGTAATTTGCAATGAAAAAAAAAAAGACATTTGAGAAGAATACACGACATGGAGGGTAAGATTTTTTTTGGTGACGTTCTACAATGGAAGAAAGGGTCAAGACATTTTGGTAGCTACAATTTACAGTGAAAATAAAAGAGAAATTTGGATAGTTATAATTTATTCAAAAAAGATTATGGACATTACTTCACAGTTGTTTACAGTGTCAAAAGAAAAAAACAAGACATTTTGACAAGAAATTAAGAGATACTTTCATTATTAAGATAACTGGTAATGTTTTGCAAGAAAACACTATCTCATATTGTTACCACCAACAGTAAATGAGTCAATAAAAATATTATCATAATCGTTGAATATTTCTTGGCTGTCAAGATCCCATATCATGATCCAAAGATTCTTCAGGGTCTGATAGTTCATCATCATCCTCACTTGAAAACGAATTAGATGTGTTACTTGTACCGGCTTGTACATGATCCTGTGATGCAGAACTTTTTGTTGTCTCCTCTCCATTTCCTTTTTCTAGATGCCTAAAAAATGTCCCTGTGAAAAAAAATAATAATACTTAACCCTTTCACTGCTAAAGTCTATCATGGAGATTTGTAGTGTAGTTCTAACTTTTGAGTCTGTCAACAAAAGGGGCAGTACGCAGCTCTTACAAGGTCTTCTCTGATTTGCTGAGAAAATAATAGAACAAACAACACAACAATGGCTAACAATAGACCCTAGACCTAAAATCAATAGAGCTGCATGATATACAGGTCCAATGAAATTAGAGGTTGTAAAGAGCTGCGTGGTATCTGCAACAAAATCCTATGGTGTGACCCATTCAAATGAGATCTAAATGGCAATACTTTGCATGGTACCATTTGTTTGTCAATATTATACAAAAATAAAATTTGGGATTTTTGTTGAATTTTGATTCATGGCGCTCTTGGGAATTAACTTCATCATGAAATGCAAGACTTACTTCTTTGCCTTTCTGTCATAGCTTTTATTTCTTGCTGTAGCATGCTATCCTCAGATGCTCTTTCTTCTGGACTTGGTTCAGATCTACAGTGTAAATAATGAAAATGCAGTGGTAAATCCGCTATTAAGCGTCCCCCCCCCCCTTAGGAGCAATAAATTCATTAACCCCCCCCCCCCTTTCCTTCACAACCCAACCAATCAAAAATATAACGGCTGACTGTATAACTGGTACATTTGAACTGTTCCAATCCGGGCACAAATTCATATACACAGTACTAACAAGCTTTGGGGAAAATATAACTGGTAGTTGTATTAAAAATGATCCTTATTACAGTAATCAATGAGTGTGGTGAACTGCTTGTGTTAAACTATTAAGCCCACCCTCAAAAGCACTTGAAATCAATAAGCCCTCAGGGGGCTTACTAGAGGATTATATGCATTACCTCCTGGATGAGGCAATGATCAAATCTGTAGTTTCCTTTTTCAAACCTGAATACCAAACAGCACCAACACTTTGGATTTGGCTGACAGTCATAACATTACAACCTTGTACCAGCAGGTGTATTACCAGTATAATTTACATTTAAATGTCACTAATCTAGAATGCATTTGAATCTACATTGTGTGACCACCTCTGGTAAGCGAACAACCCAATACTCTACACTTTTCTAACATATCAGAACTGTTTATAAAAACCCTGCTAACCTTGTACCAGCGGGTGTATTTTAATAAACAGGGTGTATTTTAATAAAACGAGAACTTAAGGGAAAGCTCTTTGAAATTCTGGGAAAAGAGGACAATAATATTAGAATTCCTGATATTAGAGTGCAACCCTTAAAATTATAACATTGTGTACTTCCGGTTTTATCTACGGTCTGCCTTCCTGTCTCACTCTGAATATAAACCACACGACAAACTAGATTGCTTCTAGGATTGTTCGTTTTGTACATATATATATATTTATTATAAAATTTTCTTTTTCTCCTGTGCCCGCCTCGAATAGCCCTTGCTAATTGCGGGCAAAACCTTTGTAAACTTAAAATTCAATTTGAAACAAAACTTGTTGTTGTTGTTATCAAAAGAAAGAACTACTGAAAAAAATTCACTGAAATGTCAAGATGTTAGATCAAATTATGACAAGGAAATTTAGGAGGACTCAGAAACCACATAATAATGTAATGAATGAATGACTACATGACACTTTTCCATTTCTTTTATACCTGGATACATCTTACCCACTTAGTCCTCTGCATGTCAAAGGGCACAATATAAGATCTCATTCATACATGATTTATGTTACTATTGTGGTTATTACTGAGCAAGTTGACAGATCTTGGGGGTGGCAGTTTATAAATAATGGCAAGGCCTACCGTATTTACCTGTGTATCAGTCGATCACTTGTATAAGTCGACCCCCTATTTTTGAGGCCAAAAACTAAGTTTTCATTTCTGGGTAAAAATTTTCTCGTTAAACTAATCTTTTATTTCTTAGAATTTTGTCTCAGGTACTACGAATATATGAAAAAAATCACAGCAAGTTTTAACGTGAAGTTTATTATCACATGCACATGAGCGTTTTAGCGGGTTTTAGCAACACGTGTTTATGCGGGCATTTTGTCCACAATTTTTGAAATAAGCTTATAAAATCAAACATACTAATTTAAAACGAACCTTTCTAATTGTGGAGTGGTGGAAACTGGCTTAAGAAGGCTGGCAAAATACCAAAGAACACTAAGGAAAAACTCTATACATGCAGAGGACCATCATTGACTCCAGTACTGCTGATTATTTGCATAAAATGTTCACACAAAAACACTGCATGTAGCTGCAAGCAGTGCCTTTTTGGATAATCTACATGTAGAAGGAGAGTTAATCACAGGAGTGAGCAAGTGAAGGTCATACAAGATCAAGGAGGAGCTGGGGAAGATGCCCCAGAGTTCCCTGGACTGTTTTCCTCGATCAAGTCTTGCCATGTTTAGTTTGGCCCTTTGCTCCCTCGTGTGATTACCTTGCCAGCATGACCATCCAAAAGGGATTTCTAGCAGTCTTTTAAAGAAATATATTGATTTAAGGCAACAAAATTATTAACAGTTTTTGAATGTATTTCTTACTTTGCCACTATTTCCTGTGCCAGTCCACATTTTTCACACACCTTTGCTTGCTGGGCACATCTAGAGCATATAGTGTGGTATGCATGCTTTATTGTCCTCTGTTCACATCTCACACTGCAAACAAATTACACCAATTACATAATGCATTCATTTTTTCTTTTCTTGTTGGGTGCGAGCCTACAGTGCATCTGACTGAAACAGGACATACCGTATTTATTCGATTAAGCGCCCTGGGCGCTTATTAAATTTTAGGACCTTGAGAGTGGGCGCTTTTTCGAGGTGGGCGCTTAATCGAGGCTGGGCGCTTATTAAATTTTCTCCATTTTCAGCAAGTAGTAAGTTTATTTTGCAACAAAACAATAAAATAATAACAAAACCAAAGCAGAGTTTTAACTGTTCATTGACAGTTTCTTTAAAATACTTCGGAAAACTCAGTCTTCGGGGAAGTCTCTTAGTAGTACTTAGTCAATTTCAATCTCATTGTCACTAAGGTCAATTAGCGAACTCTCTGGTGCTGCCTCCTAGAGAGGTGGGGTGGGCGCTTATTCAAGGCTGGGCGCTTATTAACTTTTCCTACCTACAGGGTGGGCGCTTATTCGAGGTGGGCGCTTATTCGAGGTTGGGTGCTTAATCAAATAAATATGTTAGTCCATAATTTTTAAAGATTATCATGTGGACCATGGGAAGGGTCAACTGAGGAAAAGACGCTTCACATTCTTTGCCCTTTCTATGGTCCCTTGCACCTCCAAAAGCTCCTGCTCATCACCTAGAAAAAAGTGTCACCTGGGGTGGGGAGGAGGCAGATCAGCCCATGGATCACAACTTTTTGCCTGTGTAAATGATGGACCAATATTTTCAGTTCAAGAGCACTATGTAAATGCTTCTATAATCCATACATGCTGTTTTAGTGTGTAGCATGGAATATTTGCCATTTATCATATGACCCGCACGGCCCTGCGAACCTTTTCTTTGCAAAACGCATTTGTGTGAGCGGGGCCGGAAAAAGGCGTACGGCCCTACTACAAAAGCGGACGGCCTCGCACGTTAAAATTTCAAGTAATTTCGTCTTCAAATTGGTCATATGATAACATACTTATTGACTAAGTTAGGTCGGGCCGGATGGGAAAATATTTGGCTCCATGACCTCGAGCCAAATATTTTCCCATCCGGCCCTTCAACTTAGTCAATAAGTACATAATCTAACCAAGCAATAGTCCAACAAATAAATTTTCTTTAATTAATCATTGATTGCTATCAACGATTGCTCATTGGAACAATGGTCAATGAAAATCGATAACAATCGATTATTATATTAAACTTATAAGCTTAAGTATAAGTTGACATTGATTATTATCAATTGGTATCGATTGTCAGTGATCCTGTACATGTATGCTACAACCATAAATTAAATTGTAGTTCACTGACCACTTTTTTGGAGCGGTAAGAGGCTTGTATTTCTTGAATTTCTTTCTCCATTCAATGATTTCCCGACATCTTGCGCAAACACCGCCGACCAACAAATTGTTGATCTCCTTGGTCGTTTTGCTCGTGTCATGGAGATTATTCTTGAAGGCTTTTGCATTCTGATGTTTCTGTCCTTTTTTCGCGGTATTTCCTTTTCTTGTACTCATCTCTGATGATTTACTTTCCCTAATATTCGGCGTGTTTTGCTGATTATATATTGTTTGTTTTCTTCTTCCAACGTGCTCCCTTCCGCTCCCGTTACAATTTTTTGTCAGCGGTGCTCTTCCCATAGTTGTGCTCAGGCTTCTTTGGCGCATAAGCTTTGCGTGGTTAATGCTGACCCAAATCCAACATGGCGGAAGAAGAGACGTCTAAATCCTCAAAAGTTCTTATTTTTACGGCGCCGATTTTATGTCCTGAATGCATACACAAAATACCTGACGTCGCACATAAAGGTGAGGTTATTTTTTTCTAGCAATCTCTGTTGTTAACAAAAAGTACTTACCGATACTGCAAAAAATACTTCGTTAGATAGAGAAAACACTTAAGCTTATGTTAAATGGAAACACGTCTGGATGATAAAATCATTAGCTCAAGCTGATATTTTCTCCTCACTTAATGCAGGTAATAATATTTGTTGGAGAAAATCAACCTTACAACTGAGTGGGAACTCATTTGTTCCCTATAATGAACAAAGCTCTAACAACACAGATAATGATTTCACTGACGAGGAGAGTAACATCATGCTTGAATATGAACCACTGGCAATCGAAGAGTCCGTCTGTGTTTACCTGGAAAGCGAATTTAAAAACACTGAAAACTCTTCACAAGCCACTGAGTCTTTTGGATTTGAGACAGGATTGAACACAGCTGGCGAGAATGCTAGCAATGAAAATTGGCAGATAGAATTTGAAGATATAAGATGCACAAGTCAAAGACTTCTAATTGAAAGTGGTGCTCGGAGTTCAAGCATTTCCAGTGATGGAGACAAAAGAGGCATCAAAAGAAAGAATTACAAACTTTCAGATTTTGATGGGGATAATGATGCACATCAATTAACAATGGAGGATATTTACACCCAAGACAAATGTCCCTCTACTTCGTCAAGTGATACATGTAGTCCAGTTCACAAAAGAGCTGCTACAAGGAAAAAGATTACCCCGCTAGTGAGTTCTAGTGTGTCACCAAAAAGTATTGATAGTCCTCCAGAACTCGGATATCCTTCATTTTATAATTACTTTATAGTACCAAAAGTTTGTGATAAGTTAACTGCACTCAAAAACTGTACCACAGAAAACTCTCTTGTTAACATTCTGTTTGTTGTTATCCAAGTAAATGACACTCGTGAAGTGCAGATCAAGTCAGGCGTAAGTGCAGGAAGCTTTGTAGCTGTGTCTTCGCTTCTAGTTGCCGATGAATCAAAGTCTTGTTTTAAACTTACGCTTTGGAGAGAAGCCTCCAGGTGGACTGATAAAATAACACCAGGTGATTTTGCTGTTGCTACATCAATCAAGGTCGGAAGATGGCGCGAGGAATATGTTGGACAGACATCATTCAACTCGGGGTTTTACAATCTGCATCAACCAAAAACACTTCTATCCAACATTTGTCTGAAGTTAGTTTCACAAGAAAGACTCAATACCCTTGTTAGATGGGTTCAAACAGAGCACCCTTATTTCTTTGTTTCTTCTCATGTAAAGAGAAATGTTGAATTCATGGAAATTCCTGAGCTGCTTGATAACATGTTAGTTCACTTCAGGGGTAAACTGATTAGTGTTCACAGAACCTCTCCAACATCAAGTACTTATCATTTTGGTGGTCAACAGCTGACCAGAGTTACAGCAGGTAAGCAGTACTATCTGACTGTCAGTGGTAAATTATAAACAATTATTGGATGAAGTTTTTGTGATATCTGGAATAATCAAGGTCAAGGTAAGTGTTTGCCTGAGGCTAAAAGCACTTATCGAGACCTTGATTATTAACCCGACGTAGTCAATCGATAATATCGATAATCAATAACATTCAATAACAATCGATAAAAATCGATTAATGTTTTTGAAATTCAATAAAAATCGATACAAGATTTCGTTGTGAGTAATCGCTAATTATCGATTTTTGAATTAGGGCTATCGATTTTATCAATAAATAGCGAATTTGTCGAAACTGAATTATCGTACCATTTTTCACAACTGAAACACCAAAAGATATTAAAGAGCTCGCAGAAACACTTATAACAACTTCCCTGTTCGTTAATCGATAAAAATTGCTACATCTTTTCTACAAACTTAAGTAATACTCAGCGTGTGTTGGATCCCTGGTTCAGATTATTCCACTAGGCTAGTCATGCAAATACTTTTGAATCATTCCTTATATTGATCACTTCTTATTCCCCATATTTCTTAGGTTAAAACGTGGTTTCAAAACCGCCAGAACAAAGGAAAAAGAGAAATTTAGACGAAAACCTTGAAGCTGAGAAGCCGGAAAAGGAAAATTAATTCACGTTTGTAACCGAACAATAAAATCAGGAAGAAAATCATAATGCAGTCTCTTTGGTCTCTTGTACAGTGCTTGTCAACAAATCATTTCATTGCCGATTTAAAGAGTCACAGTCAAACACCCCGTCAACGTGAACAGGATAATTTTTATCCATTCTATAACGATCGATGAATCTGATAAAATCGATAAAATTAACACTTCGTCGGCGTGTGAGTATCGATTTTTATCGATTGGCCAATAAAGTCGATGTCGTTTAAAATCAATTTATCGATAGATATCGATTTATCAAATGATTTTCCGATATCAATTTTTATTGATTGACAACGCCGGGATTATTAAGGATATCACAAAAACCTAATCTAATAATTGTTTTAAATAAAATAATGACAAATGCATGGAACACAGTTTTTGCTAGCAGATTAGTGACTAATCTGTAGGGTGAGCTGATTTCTAGAATTAACTGTTGGCTCTTAACCAGACAATATTATTATACATTGTCACTATCTGTTAATATGGCACTTAACAGCTACTGGAGGTGCGCTGATGTCCAATATTGTACTCCAGCAGCCTTTATGTGCGATCAGGCACTCTTTTTAGTCAAATGCAGGTATTTTTAGTGACAGTGAAATTAAAAAATGAACTTTAAAAGGTTTACAAAAGTAACAAAAAAATTACTATGCAATAGCGAGGTTTGCACAAAGCAAGAGTTTACTGTGATTAGTTGGGAATTTTTGACTACTGAATAACACGAGTCTTATATTCTTGCAAACTGGCGTTTTTGGATGTTCTGAGGAATTCAATTTTTGAAGTTTAAGTGCAGTTTCTAGTGGGTTTTGATTCTTGTGTCCTATTACAAAAAAAAAAATCTTCAGTATCTTAATGCTAAGAATTTTGAAAAGTAACAAAACACTTCTTAATCTGAATTTCCCTTGTTATAAAAATTGTACACCCTATTTCTCGCCCAGTTTTATTAGAACGACCGGGCGACCAGATACAGCTCTTTCTTTGGGGCAAACAAGTGGCGTGGATAAACCAGCTCCAAGAGGGACTGGGGAGAGTTTGGGAGTTCCAGTACCTCACGGCCAAGTACAACACGGACACTGGCTGTGCCTCGCTGCACTCGACGCCGAGATCAACAAAGATGAAGTTGCCCCTGGAAGACAACAATGCCTGTTCTATCATGTCACGGTTTGATGAAGGTGCCAAGCAAGCAAGAAAATTCGCGAACCTACGCGATTTTCTGGAAGCGAAATACACTGGCTTGGCCGAATTTGAAGCTGGGATAATCTCGTTACAATTTAACTGTGAAAATGAAGTCATCATTGTGGATCAAACCAAGTCTGCGACAGATCAACTCAAAGAAAAGATTGATAAGTTAGTGTACATTGGTTGTGGTTCGTGCTCACGGGCTCTTGTTCAAGATGGAAACGGTGTTTACTGTCAGTGTTCACACTGTGTGGCCTCAAACCCCAATTACCAGTACACTATAAGCTATCACTACAAGCCGTTGTCGATGTTACTCGGAGATTCCCACGTGTCTTTACAGGTGGAAGCATTCAGCCGCGTCATTTCCCGCCTTTTTCATGACTTTCCCGCCAAAACGTTGGCCCAAAGAACTGCCAACGAGTTGTCACGTGACAACGGCTTTGTCGATAGTTTTGTTAGGTATACGGAAGCTCTTGTTAAGGGCGATAAGCGCAAGGTGCTAGTTGCCTGTCACGTGACTCTCGATGAAAATAGCTTCATTGAGAACAGAACTTTTACTCTTCAGGGAATAGATGTAATTCAGTAGCGCGTACGAAATTGTGGAATAAACAGCACCGTAAATGAGTTCATAAAAGTGCTTTTCGATTCCCTTTCACTCTCAATAGCAGAAACGTGTTGCTTAAGCGTGGCCGATTTACACTTGCAATTTTTCATGCAATTTTAGTCGCGGTGATTTTTCTCGCGCGCGCTTCAACTCCAAATCGCAAGTATAAACGAGATGCAATCGGTGCGATTTCAGGGCGATTTATGGCCGCGATATCGCAGGGGTTGCAAACATGTTCGAAACTTGGTGCAATTTTGAAGAGATTTTGGACAACTATGACTTTTCACTAGGGGTCCCCATAGGTAGATTTTGACTGCACGAGCGGTTTTTCGAACTAGACGTCGCCGAAAACAAAATGTCTGAGGACGAGGAAATTTTGTCGTCGAGCGGCAGCAATTGACACGGACAAGGGTAATTAAATGCTTCGATGAAGAAGAGGATAAGTTTACCGGTAAGATATGCTTTAAAACAGTTCCCAATTCGTTGAAAACGAAAATAAAAGTAAGCAAATAAAAATAAAAGTGGCTACCTTGTTTAAATATTTGTTATTATTATTAAAAGCCTATTTCTTCGATATCGCGGCCAAGAATCAGGTCTTCCTGAAATCGCACCGAATTGCTTCTCATTTATACTTGCGATTTGGAGTTGCAGCGCGCGCGCGAGAAAAATCGCCGCGACAAATGCGACAAAAATTGCATGGAACATTGCAATTGTAAACCGGCCATTAAGGCTTTATCCACAAAAGATTCAAAAGACACTGAACAATACAACACCACAACACAATAGCTAACAAACAATATTTTCCGCAGCACCAAGAAACATCCCGTTTTTTTCGTCCCGGCCAACGAACCATACATTTACTGTTACAACTCCCTACAACGGCCACCTCTTCACAAGGGCGCACTCCACAGCAAGCCAATTGCGTCCCTAGATACCCCAAGACAGCACATCGTTGTATTGTAATAACTACCTTTCATTACAGAACTTATGTACAGTAATGGACAATTACCAAAAGACTCCGATGTTTTTCAAAAGCAACGTTATTTATTCGTGAACTCAGTTTATGCGAATTACCTTCATAACTGTCTGATCATGGGCGGGCCATACGAATCATGTTTGCAAAACACGGGTCTCGTCCGCACGGCAGTGAAATCGGCTGTGAATAGTTATAAAAACGGAATAATACAAAAAACTATAAGTAAACGGTTCCACTGCACTGAACAGTGGTGAACGATGTTGAATCACAATGTTAAACTCGTTCCGACAGGGCTTTAGAAACTGTTTTCGAACCACCTCTAATACTTTCTGGAACAATGGTTTTACAGTTTTTACGGGATCAGAAAGGTCACGTGTCATGCGTAACAAGTGTGTCGACACGTCTCACTGATTGGACAGTGATTAGACCAATCATCATCTCCCTATTGAACCAGAAGGTCAACCGATACCTTCTATAAGAATTCGAGCACCTTATGTAACTGGGTAATATGTGTTCATTGTGGGACAGACAGCAGGTCTAGTTTCAAACAAGAATCGTTCTCCATGATCTTTTGGGTTTCTCTTCTTTTTGAAAGCTAAAGCATTCATCTGATGACGTCTTACACGCGATTTGCATAATTTATTCATTTTGGACAAATTATGCAACTGCGCATGCGCACATTTACTTTTGCGCAAAAAGTGGCAAAAATTTATTTGTAATGAGAATAAATAGGTACATCATTGTTACATAGCGGTATCGTTATGTCCTCGTAGTATTTCAACCCCGCGGGAAGAATAGAGACTGGAAACGAGGTTTCATAAGTACAGAATAAAATTGAAAAATATCTATAAATTATCTCTAACAAATCTACACACGAAGTACAAGTAACTTATGAAAAAAATTTAAAGACCTGCTTTACATGATCGCCGTGTCTGTTCGAATGCAATTAATCATTGAAAGAGGCCACAAGATTACAGTTCATCACATAAATTATTTTGTTATTCTGAGTTGCTGCAAATCGGAGGGTAAGCTGTTCCAAAGAACCGCACCACTATACTTAAAGCCGTTTGTTTTTCAGAAAGTTGGTGCGAGGCAATGGATCCGTAAATTTGTTCTCAGAGAATCTCAGAGAATCATGTATTCAGTTATGTCACAACAATTGATAAATTTAGTGCTTACATGCTCGGGAGTAAGGCTATGTATAGAATAAAGACAGACCATTATAGTTTTTGCATTCGTCGTTGTGTACTTAGTTTTTCTCCACCCAAGTTTAAAGTTTCAACATCAACGTTATAACTGGAAGACGTTAGAATTTTGAAGCTTCTGAAATTTAATCACCCAATCTTGTGCCATCAAATGCTGCTGTGAAAGCTACAGTCAAACCTCTATTAAGCGGCCCTCTTTTAATCGGCCCCTTACAAATCCCCGGAGTAAATCGCTCCCCGTATTTACAATAAACTTCACCTCTTTTAAGCGGTCAGTTGGCTATTCCCCGAGGGTGACCGCTTAATAGAGGTTTGACTGTGTTCACCCAATCTGCTTTGCGCGCTTGTTCAATGTAGTGTAATGATTGGCTGGCACGTCGATTTTTCGATTTTCCGGTCTGTGCGAAAATCAGCCTGGGCGCGCAAAGCAGATTGGGTGAACATGGGCCTTTAATACACTGATTTTGCAAAACGAAATTTGGAAATTTTTTTAATTTGAAACTTTAAACAAAGGCACTCATCTGGAATGGGTTAAAATGATGGAAAGTTTCCCTTCTTTCTTAGGGTTATACTGACCATTGATTCCTCAATTCCACTATTAAAAGTTCTTTTTGGATAACAACGCCATTTGCAAACTACTAAAAGTTGAAGCCATTGGTATTAGCATACTAAGCGTGACTCGGGTAACACTCTCACCAACAACGATCCGTCACGCAAACTTCTCACCTGACAGAACATCGCGGATTTAAAAGCTTTCACGAAAATTTCCCATTATAGTCGTGGGTATCAGTATCTTTATATATAACCATTTTTCATACTGCGTTGAGCGCGGGAAAACGCGTATGAGTAAGTTACAATTTTGATTTTACTTCTGATTGGTAATAAACTGGCGCGAGATTTTTTAGCCAATCACAAAGCGTAGCAATGCAAAACCAAAGCAATTGCGGCATTACTTTCTACTGTCAATTGAAAATCACTTTAATATGGAACAATTCTCGTCATTCTAGAAAAAAAATCCCACAAGATTCTTTTGATAGTTGGTTGGGGAAAATGAAATCTATTGACTCCAATGTCTACAAGGGCACATTAACACCCATGAAAAACAAAACAAATTGAGTAATTTTATGTATTAGTTTATTGTTTTTGCAGTTACACATAAATTAATATTTCATGTACATGTACGATATCTTAAATGACGAGTAGTTTCTTTTTAACTTAAAAACCACATTTCCATCCAGTGCAATGCAAAATCTCTACCCTTTATTCACAATATTGGGTATCATCATATCCTCTTAACGTATCCTTAACCTATCGATATTTAGTATAAATCTATTAGCGTTCTATATCACGAATGCTGTTCTCTTATTGGTTACGCTACTCACTATATATTCTGTTGTAGAAAGTGAGTAGAGTGAGTAGCCTAATGGCGGCTGCTTCTTCGCGTTTTCGAAGTGTCTCTGAAGAGTATTTGTTGTTAAGTTTTGAACGCCTAGTAGATTTCTATCGCGTGGTAGTTAATTCGAGCTTCGCGCTCATCAACTATCACGAGATAGAAATCTCGAGCTCATAATCTAATTGTTAACTCGTATTGTTCAAGCAGACAGCCGAAGGAAAAAATAGTATAAAACAAACCATGGCCAGAGGATAGTGTTTTTCGCGTGCTCTGGTTACCTTCTCAAACTCGGGATAATATTTTCTATTCACCTCCAGGCATTGTTCTAGATTTCACGCGTGAGTTTTTCCCCATTTGTCAGAAATAAAGTAACTATTTTGGGCTGGCTTTTCACTAGTTTAATATATACTAAAACAATTATCCACCTCCATTTTGGTGAATAATATTGTTAAATGATCGTGGTGATAGTTTTTATGAACAGCAGATGCCTACTTTATTGAATGCTCTGGTGAAAAGAACCGATTGTTTTTTAAAAAAGCGAGAGTTGTATAGCTGCAAGGTAGACTAAATTTCTGTACATACTGTACAACAGCACCCAAAGCCAAGGCCAAGGAAATTTGAGATAACTGAAATCAAAATAATCGATGTAATTCGTTATAAATTATTTTTATTATTTTAATTAATGAATGGCAGTAAGGAAGATAAACAAATAGCTCATCCAGAAAAGGGTAAAAGCTTAAGGCGAGAGTGGGTGTTTTGTATGTATTAAATGAAAAAGAAAATTATGGTAGTTTCTTGGTGTTGCGGATAGTGTGATCACCAAATGACGTAAAACAAAAGATTCAAAAGACACTGAACAATACCCACACCACAACACAAAAGCTAACCAACAATGGCTTCCGCAACACCAAGAAACACCCAAAATTATCCGAAAGTATGATTTTATTCTATACAGTTGCGACATCTCTTCAAATGTCATCAACTTGTTGCAAAGTAAAAGCCAATCTGCAGCTACTTCGCATACTTTTGGGGGTATTTCTTGGAATTGCAGAAACTATTATTGGCTTGCTATTGCGTTGTGGTGTGGGTATTGTTTAGTGTCTTGAATATTTTGTTTGACATAATTTGGTGATCACAACATTTGCAACATCAAAAAAATTGCCACTTTCTCCCATATTTTCTGGTCATGAAATCGTTCTCAGAATATAGCTTAATTGCATTGATACCCATCGAAAATAAGAGCAAGACTGTTCTAGACTTACACGTCGATTGCCTCGTAATACAGTCAAACCTCTACAAAGCGGTCGACCTCGGGGAATAGCCAACTGACCGCTTAATAGGGGTGACTGCTTAAAAGAGGTCAAGTTTATTGAAAATATAGGGAGCGATTTAATTCTGGGGATTTGTTAAGTGACCGCTTAATAGAGGGTGACCGCTTAATAGAGGGCCGCTTAATAGAGGATTGACTGTATTATTTATGACCTTGTTTCAATACCTTCCTGTCCTCGTGGTTGATTGCATGCCCACTTTCACCCCAGGCTTCACTCAAGATTAATATTATTACTCATATATAGCCTGTCTACAGCTGTCCTCTCCACTACGATTTTTCTTGAGGAGATGGGGCGGCTGTACACAGGCTGCTATTGAATAGCAGGTTTTTGTAAATAAATGTCCCTCGTTTGTTATTAAGATACTGGAATTCTTCATCGCATGTTATTTTAGAGGCAACGTACAATTATTATTACATTCTCATATGTTTGAATTTATACACAATAATAATTTATAATTATTTGCAATGTTACTTTTTATGCTATCCATTATTATAATTGGAAAAAGAGACACATAACTTGTCTGCATTGTAACCTCCTACATGATTGTGTGAAGATAGACTTTAGGCGTTTTGCTCAGTTTCCCGAGATTTAATGATGAGAAGCCCAAAGAACATGTTTATGTATGAATACAACACTACTAACTTTGTATTTTATCACACTTTTATCTTTATACTTTATCGCACAGGATTACTTATATTATCCTGATTGTACTCACAAGAGATCAACATGTAACTTCTCCTTACAATACACAAACATACAGTGTGAATGCTCATTATCTGCTTACTTGTGATGAGTCTGTGCATGGAATTCTAAACAGGGGCAGATCTAGGGGGAGGGTGCAGGGGGTGCGCACCCCCCCCCCCCCTGAGATGACCTGCAGTTTTCTAATACAACTGGTATTCTGCAAAAAAAAAAAAAAACTATGTGAAAAAAAAAAAACATTCCTTAGTGGTGCACCCCCTCCTAAAAAAAACCTGGATCCGCCCCTGCTAAATATCAATTCAAATGACAACTCCAAGGTGCATTGAGCAGCAGGGGCAGATACAGGGGGGAGGGGTGGATTGGGTGGCTAGCCACCCCCCTTTAGACCGTTAGTTTTAACAGTTTTCTTTTTAATTGCAACAATGAAAAATTTTATAGACTTAGGCATGCACCCATTGCCACCCCTTACAAACAAATCTTTGATCCGCCCCTGAGCAGTTCTTCCCTGTAGCACTTTCCATTTATGATGTAAGCTACTGAGTAGCGCTTTTCTGTAGAGTGACCCCACCCACAGAAATACCATCCTTGTATGATGTTATTTATGAAAGTAATTAAGTGTGCGATGCTGCTGCAAAGGTCACAGTTATAGAACAGATACAAGCACTAACTTGCAAAAGTCACATGATGCCCAATTTACCATTGAAATTACCATAAGTGATGTCTGTAAATAATTTACTACATAACCAATGCATTTTCCATCACCGAATCAGCACTAGCTTTTAATCTGTCTCTAAACTGCCCTGCTAGAGTCCTTGCAGCTAGAGTAAGAATCTGTTTTTTAGAAGAACCTGAAAGAAAGAAGAGAAAAATCACTCATTAACAACACCAGACTTGGTGATTTTGGTGGATTTGTGAAATTATTTCTCTCTCTCTCTCTCTTAGTCTTTAATTTGTGAGTCAAACTTGAACCAAACAATAATCCTAGGTACTGTTTATTATGTGGTACAAGGTGGTTCTAACTTGTGAATCTGTAGATGAACTTCTAAAGTGTGACCATTCGAATGAGAGCTATTGAGCAGTACTTTCCTGTGATACTTGTCTGTTTATTATGCTGTACAAGGTGGTTCTAACTTTTGAGTCTATAGATGAAATCCTGAAGTGTGATCATTCAAATGAAAGTTTAAGGAGCAGTAATTTTATGTCATACTGTTTATTATGCTGTACAAGGTGGTTCTAACTTTTGAGTCTGTAGATAAAATCCTAAAGTGTGACCATTCAAATGAAAGTTAAGGAGCAGTAATTTTATGTCATAGTGTTTATTATGAGTCTGAGTGCATAACCACTTATACCAAATTTTGGGTAAGATTTTTTTACTTTTCCTGATTTGCTTGAGTTGTGGGTATAAAAATGGGTCGCAGTGAACCTCCCATTCAGAGGGGAGTAGTAATCGGTGGCGGCGGAGCATTTTTAAACGTAGGGGGGCTGTGCCCCCCCAGCGCCCCCCCTGCTCCGCCGCCTATGGTAATACTACTAATCCTATCAATAAAAAAATTCTTGATTGCGATTGGTCATCTGTGCAGCATTTTTTACTAAATTGGAGCACAGTCACATGGGTGTCCAATTACCAGTTTGTTCATAACAAATCATAGCGAGTGAAACAAGTCACTGTGAAGGTGAATGCTACATTGAGCATTGTTTATGCACTGTAGTTTGTTGTCTTAAAGAGTCTGATCCACCCAGTTTGCATTGCGTGCTTCTCTTATTGTTATGATACGGCTCTATTCCATATTTGGGCAAGCATATCACCTCTTGCACAAGTGAATTTCTCATCTACAATACAGTATGGACATTCGGGGGCCCTGAAAATGGCGGATGAACCAATGTAGATGCGCAATGCAAACTGGGTGGGTCAGATTCTTTAAGATCAGATTTTTGGACCACTGTGTCTTATATCCCATTCACACCAATACCTAAACATGCTTAAATGTTGTTTAGTTTAAAACAGGTTTAGAAAAATACCTCTTAGCTTCCCGTAATATTTGGAGTGAAATCTTTACTAGAAGAAACTTTATTCACCTTTATTATTATTCCAGGTAGTTTTAGTCATGTATTGTACATTTAAAAAACATTTAAGTTAGAGGCTAAAAATGTAATTAAACTAAACAACATTTAAACATGTATAACCATTGGTGTGAAAGGGGATTTAGGCTCAGTTTTTAAACAAGGATCTTGGCATCTTCACAAGACTACGGGATTCACCATTTGCTACAGTACACGTACCAGTACAATGTACCACTTATTTTGAATGAAAGTTAATCCCTTCCCCCAGCATCTAACCACCACAACAAATTCAACTTACCTGAGATTTTAGAGTGCCAATCTCCATGCGCTTGTCCAGAGCCTATAATAACTTCTCCAAGGGTGTATGACAACCCCGACCACCTCAAGTTATAATTTGATGGCGTGCTTGTTTCTGCTTTAGTGATGTAAACGTTTGGGATGTGTACTGATTGTGAGAATGTTTCAAGTTCTAACTTTGACGTTGGGTCATTAAGGGCAAGACATGTCAAGCCAAACCACCTAAGATGTAAAATTCAAGACTTGAAAATAGTTAAATTTTAACACAATACAGCAACTGTTACAGTATTGTAGTTAATATAAATTCACATAATTATTTAAAATTACAATGTTTTGATGATTATAAGATAACCTTAAAAAGAATCAACAAAGGTACAAATTTTACAAGTTTTCACTTTAGTTTAGTGTGATTAAGTGAACAAATTGTGGCAGACTAAATGATATTTCTCAGTTTTGAAAAAATTCCCAATTTCAATTCCTTATTTTTTCAATTTTCTTAAAATTAGCAGTTTTTGCTGGGGTCTTCCTGACTTCTCCTAATGCTAATTCACTGACAGCTAACTTGGCCACTGAACAATCAACAAACCACTTCTTTAGACATACCAACTTGAAGAGAGGGTTTATTAATTAGTCTTTCGAGTGCATGTGAACGTCCGGGTTAGTGTAGTTCTGAAAAGAACTGTGGTTATTGACATTGACTGACATTTCGACAACCTGAATAGAAGTCATCTTCAGAGTCCTGTAAATGGTGAACCATCAGTTGATGGTATTAATGTCTGATTGTTGCTGTAATTGGTCAGTTCAGCCATGATGTTATTGGCTGTTGAGACTCAAGTCAGTGATAGGCGCATTTCGATCCATGTATTGTTAGTGTAAATTTGTTGGTGTATTATTAGTCAAATTTTTTGGGGAATTATCAAGAACATAATAAATATAAACTAGTAATGATCATGGATTAGTAAAGTGGGATCGATCTGGGCTCGAGGCCCCCACATGAAATTGAGGCAAGTGGTCAGCCAGTCCAAGATGGCACCCAAACCCTGAAATTGCATTGCATCCAGACCAGTACCCTTCCCACAAATGCCGTGCCCAGACCGATACCCGACGAGAATAGAATGCAATAACACAAGCTTTTAGCCAGCAGGGTGTCCAGGCATCCTGCGGACGCCCACTTTTTGAAGAAATTCATGAAAATTGCACCTACAGTATAAACCGGTTTTCCTTTATAATTTATGATGGGAACCGTCTTCAGGACGCCTCTGGCTAAAAGCCTGAAATAACATCAACTTACTTTCCAGGTAGAAGCTCTGACACCATTTCTTCAACACCAATAATCACCTGTCCTTCAAGGATTTTCTTCCCACGTACTAGGTTTGCTATTCTATGCTGTGCACCCTTAACACCTGCGGAGAATCCCACGGGTAAAGGAGCAATGCCTGACACAGATGAATGCGACTGCACTTCAACATGCTCAAACACTTGCAGGAAACCATCCTTTATTGCTTCAGTGGCTTCAGAATCATTTGTTGTTACAGCTATGCTTATAGACTGATCCCTTCCATCTGTAGAAGAACACAGGATTTAGTTATTACAGTTAAACCTGTATAAATTTAAGCACACCCTGTATGAAGCGGACGCCCTCTATTAAGAGGACACCAGCTGCTTGGGTTTCTAAATTTTCTTCCCATTTTTAGGGTCAAACAAACCTGTATTCAGCAGACCCCTCTACTAAGCAGACACAAAAACAAGGGCACCGAGGGTGTCTGCTTTATACAGGTTTCACTATTTAATGACATGTTCTGGACAACCCACTCGGACATAAGCACTCAATTACATGTTCTTGTACATGACAACAGTAAGCAAGTTGAAGTTTGCTTTTTACAATATGATTCACGTCATACATGCAACAAAGTCATAGCCTATATACTAATAATTCCAGCGGAACCTCGACTCTGGAACACTAATCCATTAAAGGGACACATCTCCTCAGAGATTCCAACCCTCCCGATTTGATCGGGAGTCTCCCGATTTGATGTCTTGCCTCCCGCTCTCCCGATTTTAACCAAATTCTCCCGATTTATTATAAAATTCTGAAAACTAGGGAAAAATTGCTTATCTTTAGGATTTTTTTTGCGATCTGTCATTGTGAAACACACATATTATACTTTCTTCTCGGATAATCAGGACGGAATGATATCAAAATGCAGGAAATGCTACTTGAGAGAACCTAAATTTGTAAAATTTAAGAGAGAGCATGCCCCCGGACCCCCCTAGAAGCTCGCGCCTTCAGCGCTCAGGATAGCGCCTCTGGTGCTAATGATTACTCCCTATTTTCCATCACACGAGGTTGGAATCTCTGTCTCCTGGTCCTGACAAAATGCTCATATAATCTTTGTAGTTATCACCTCTATAAAACAGACACCTCTTTAAAGGGGATAGGGGCAGTGTTTGAGCATCCCAAACGACATAAACAACTTTGAACTTCCATTAAGGGTCACCTCTATTAAGGGTACACTTTCCCTGGTCCCAAGGGTGTCCCCTTCCTGGAGGCAATTAGGGCCTGTTTATATGGTCTCGGGTACCCGAGACAACCCTTCCCCCGAGGTACCCTGGGCGAGCTAATTTTTCACTTATTTCTTTGAAAAATTCAACCAACCGTTTACATGAGAATCGTAACTCGTCTCGGGGGGGGGGGGGGGGGGGGGGGGCGAGACAACTCGGTTGGGCGAGTTGTCTCACCTCGGCAGGTAGGGTAACCCTGGCAGGCAGGACAACTTTTTCTCATATAAACACTTTGGCTCGCCTACCCGGGACAACTCACAATGTCCTGCGTGTCACGAAAAGCCAAGATTTTAGGTTTAAGAACACAAATTCGTGTTAAAGAAGTAAAATGTTAATCATCAAAGCCCACAGTGATCGAACGAATGAAAAAAAAATCAAACGAACAGGTATATGATAGCTGTATTTAGATTTGAATATTTACGCAGTGTTGTGAATATTTAAGTAGGGTCAACTTTTAACTCGGTCAGCAGGGACAACATTTCTCATATAAACGCTCGGCAAAGTTGTCTCGGGGGGAGGGTTGTCTCGGGTACCCGAGACCATATAAACAGGCCCTTAGAGGCTTTGTACCAAGCTAAACATAGTGCCGACATCTCAGACAGTCAAAATATATGCTGTCATAGGTCGGGAATGATTGCGGACCATTACAGAAATCAGGGATGCGTCAACAAAAAGAAATGCTCACAATAAAATATTTTTCCTGACTTATCACCAGCTAATCTAGATGATTATATACATGTAAGTCGGCACCATCTGGGACGGTCGGGACACAGCAAAATCCCTGATCTGGGATTTTTCAGACATATGAAAACTAGGCTTATGTACATAGGGTGTAGCAGCATAAAAATTAGTATAAATTAATCCAACTTAAAACTCTTGTTAAATGTACAATATGCTACACTGTATATGGCACTGTATATGTATGTACTTGAAAGAGGACCTTTTGCTAATATTGGAACAAAGAACAAAAATCCTTACGCAAGTAATCCTCCATTTCTGGGTCAAGTGTTGTGATCACACTTTCAACAGAATTCTGAGAGACAAAAACAGAAACAAAAGCATGAAATAGTTCCCACCGTTATATTCAGTCTGAACACAATTATTAATTAATTAATAATTAATTAAATTATTCAAGGAATATTAGGAAAATTTGGAAAACTCTTACCTTCGTCTTCTCAACGATATTTCGACCCAGATTTTGTGTTGTTTGTAGTCCAGCCGACACAGCGCTAGACATCCAGCCCCACACACCACCAAACTGATCATCTTCGCTTGTTTGACCCGAATTTTGTCTTTGCCACGTTGATAACGAAGTTGAACTCGATGAGGTCTCAGTTGAACTTTTACCAGTTGAATTTTCTGAAGGATCGGACGAAGAGAGATCTGCCCTAATTTGCTGTTGAACAGGGCTTGTTATTCGACCTACGAGAGGAGAATTAATTGAAGAACTAGCTGATAAACTCGAGGTTTTGTCGCCAGAAGTAACTGGAGATGTTATTGTGGCAGTAGTCATTGTACTTGGTGATGTAGAATCGATTTTTACATATCCTTCTTCCTCCAAAGCGCTTTCTACTTCTTTGGCAATGTCCATATTGAGTAAATAAAGTACTGAGTCCGTGAAATCCTTTCAAATCCCTTTGTTGGTTATAATTTTGGAGCAAAGTTTTCAGGTAAACTCAAAACAAGGCGATCAAGTTTTTCTGAAAATTCCATCCACTGGTCAGAAGACACCATGGTAGAGCCTCGCTTTAGTGTAAAAATTCCAAGTGGGAGGGGAGGGTAAAGCAACTGGTTGTTGCATCTTACACCTTGGCGCAGGAGGGTTTTGGGCTTGCTGTTTCTTTTATTTTCGTCTTTTGAGATATCAATATATCAACTCATTATCTACGAGTTGAATCTGGATCACCATTAATTAGAATACAGTCATCATTATAGTTCTTTAACAGTTATAGTGCCCAAACTTGCGTACTAGTATCGCCTGATTTCAGCCGACGAGGCGTAGGCCTGGGGAGATATGATCAGATATTATTACTGCTAAAATTCTGAGTAAAGATGTCAACGTATTTCCTGTCAACTTGTCTTGCGTATTGTATTTCATGATAGTTGCTTTTTACTAACACGTGCGTATGAATTTTTTTTCTAATTTTCCATTGTGTCTGACTAGGCTGGTACAGCTGAATATTGTACAAAAGCAGCAGGGTTATGGCCTCCTGACAAAAGTCGAACCTCCGGTAACGGACACCTCTCATAATCGGACACATCGAGTCGTGGTCCAGCCACTATAAACACTACAATTTTAACTCCCATAAGCAGACATCCCTCCTTTTTCTGGTCCCGATGGTGCCCGCTTACGGGGGGTTCGACTGTAAATAAATCACTTTTTTAACTCACCGTTGTATCGACTTTGCTTTATTTTTTTTTTTCGCTTAATATTTTAAGTCGACTATTTCAATCTGAAAAGAATGTAGACTAAAAAATGTTTTCAAATGTAGCGCTAAAAATTAGTTTCTCAGACGTTTCGAAGCTGCTGCCTCTTCATCAGTGAGTTTAAACGCAATCTGATCCAACTTTACTGAGATAGTTGTTGTTAACGGACAAGCGCGCACAGCGATCATCAGCCGATTGCAAGAACATTCTTTTTTTTTTCATTTCTCCTTTCCCCAACCGTAGATTAGAAATTCGTTGTGAACAGAATTCAGGCTTCAGTTTCAACCAGGCCTTTTCTACTAAGATACCATACACTGAAAAACCGCAGCGCGCGATGGGTTCCAAATTGTGCACATGACGATTTTTTACGTTTCTGACGTAACAATGAAAGTTAAAAACTTACTCTCGTACACTGAGATGGTTCAATCACCACTAAATTTATGTTGTAGTAACCGATAACTGCATGCATATAGGCTGTAGAAAGTACTTTTTTGGAACGGATATAACTACACCAGGATCAGCGAATATGATACTTCAACATAGGTAACTTTCTTTTTACGTCTTCTTTTAGCGAGAAAAATGAACGGGAAAATGCCAAAACGCTCTGCACCGTTTTTGGTATTATTTCTCCTTACAACCGTGTTCGCAACTTATGTGTTAATCAGTGGTTATCCTGGCAGATACCACGCAGCTCTTTACAACCTCTAATTTCATTGGACCTGTATATCATGCAGCTCTATTGTTTTTAGGTCTAGGGTCTATTGTTAGGCATTGTTGTGTTGTTTGTTCTATTGTTTTCTCAGCAAATCAGAGAAGACCTTGTAAGAGCTGCGTACTGCCCCAATCCTGGGGTCAATTTAATAAAACTTTTACAAGTGTAATTTACAAGTGTAGCTATTGTTTCAGAGGTTGAAAACAAAAGCTGCACTTGTAAATTACACTTGTAAAAGTTTTATAAAATTGACCCCTGGGGTCAATTCAATAAAACTTTTACAAGCGTCATTTACAAGAGTAGCCATTGTTTTAGAGGTTGAAAACAATAGCTTGTAAATATAAATTACACGTATAAAAGTTTTATTGAATTGATCCCTGAGCTCACTCTTGTAATAATAAGTAAAAACGGCAAACTGATCCCAACCCCCCTCCCCCCCACTTCAGCAAGGGTCGAGTGAGACAAAAAAAAAACCAGTTTGTTACAAACTCTTGTAACCATGCAAATTTTAGTCCGCGGAGAGTTGGCGGGGTATTCTAACAAAAATAGACATTAGTCTTAATAAGGGCCTCGATAATAAACCGGGATGACCACGAAGGATTTGCATGCTATTATCTTGTTACAAATGCTCTGGGGTTCCCCGGATCCTAACCCAGGGATGGTTGGTACATGCTTATAAGAGCAATACTATTCGGCGACGTCCACATTTGAGATTGCAGCGATGGAGATTGTTTACTACTAGAAATTGTAAACACAGGATATTTTGCAGGCCCCGTTATTGCAACTGAAGCATACTCATCCTCGGAGACCCAGGGACGTTTAGTCGGAGCGGGATTAAGTAAAAACCCAGGAAAAATCGGCGTGATGAAAGTTTTCAAGAGCGGGCGAATCTAAACGTCCCTGGGTTTCCGGGCATGACTTAATACCTGGAGTGACAGTTTTTCTCTGCGGACGAACACTGTCGCATACGTAGTAGTGTAAAAATGTTCTTTGTAAAGTATGGTAATAAAGTGTGTTGTTGTTGTTATTAAGTATAAAGACCCGTTTACACGGGCGATTTTTTGTGCAGTTTTTGTCGCACTTGTCGATGCAATTTTTGTCGTGCGCAAGTTGCAAATCGTAGTGTAAACGGGCGGCGACTTCAGTGCGACTTGGGCGCGATTTGTCGCGCGATGTCGCAGAGGTTTCGAACATGTTCGAAACCTGATGCAACTTGGCGGCGATTTTTGGGAAATCACAGCAAATCAAAGCAAATGTCGCACCCGAATCGCACAGGAAATCGCCGCTAGTCTTAAAGTCGCTTTCTTTCAAGACATGCGCACTGGCTTTTATGTGACGTCACAATCATTATTGACAAGTTCGCGTTCGCGTTGGTCGTTGCATGCGGCTTTGGTTACTTTTAGGGGT
Organism: Cladopsammia gracilis; assembly: GCA_022457155.1. Classification (NCBI taxonomy): domain Eukaryota; kingdom Metazoa; phylum Cnidaria; class Anthozoa; order Scleractinia; family Dendrophylliidae; genus Cladopsammia; species Cladopsammia gracilis. Next base: position 2,218,765 of record JAJGOT010000036.1, on the reverse strand, counting down.
GCCGCGCTATATAGCGAAAAACAACTGTATTAGCGCGCGCTAAAATAGCGAATTATTAAACGTCGCGATCACATGGCGAATAAAATTGTCGTTTTGAGAGAAAACGATGAATATTATGGAGTTTCTAAACATATGACTTATCTCCAAATAAATCTTTCACACCCTTCACACTGCTTCACACTGTTCACAATTCTTTCACACCCTTCAAATTGCTCACAATTTTATTCAACTAACTTTATTCTCTACGTACTTCCACGAACTTTTATTCTATCAAATTAACAGCTTTCCCCTCGCCAGCACTCACTTTCACATTGAAACTTCTAGTTTATACTTGCTACAAAAGTTGCATTGGAGAGCGCGACAAAAATCGCATGTGTAAACGGGCCTTAAAGAAGAATTAAAAGTGTTTCCGCGATACTTGACACAACATAAATACCCCAAAAGGCACCCCAAAAGAAAGACAAGACATTAGGAAATATACATTTTGATTATATGCGCGCTTGTATTTAAAAAAGACTCGGCTCTTTATTTTCAATACTATACTTCGGCTTTCGCAGACGCGCGTGGCGTTCCAAATCCCATAAATGACGAATTTATGATTATGACGTTTCTGACGCAACAATGGAAGTTTAAAACTTTCTTGCAAAGCGCCAAGATGGTTCTCGCTACTTTCCGGTGTAATCACATAGCGGGTTATAAGCTGTGGAAGTATTTTTTGTCACAAATTCAACTACAGTGGTTAATAAGATAATACAGCAAAGGTAAAGTTGTTTTGTTTAATTTCTTTTACTTAAAAAAAGCGCGTGCAGCATTTTATTGCGCTTATATTTTGATTGCATGTGCCTTCTAGTTCTAACACTATTGTATCACAGGCCTCGCAAGCTCACGGTTCGTGTACTGGCCGTTGAGAATTACAAGGATTTGTATGGGAATTGCTTTTAGTCGAAAAAAAAACTCTGTTCGAACATTTACTTGATATCTTCCTCTTATTGTTTTATATGCATTTCGTGTACGACAAAGGTACTTAGTTTTAATTTGGAGTAGTTTTGACCCCCGAAATCTTCATGCAGTTGTCAGTCTTTCTAAGGACTAGTATCTTCACTGAAAAGAAACCAAACAACGAAGTTTCTATTCTGTCTTTTTACCACGTAGTTTTAACTTAGTCTCTAATTTTTTAAACACCTAGTTTTAAGTCTCTATTTTTTATCATCTTTTTATTTTTATACTTTTATTGTATGTACATTAGTCTTTATTTGTAGGACCTTTGTGAAAATCACCTCAGTGACAAAGCTTCCTCATTAAAGATTAAAGATCATCACCAGATATAAGTTTGAATGGAATATGAGGGGATGATATCGGTGATTACTCCTGGTTTGTTGTCGGCGATATTTATCGTAACATTTCTCGCTCCAGTGTTTAAAATCACCATGACCGTGTTTGATCGCGGTGTCACAAAACCAATAAATTCCAATGAAGTGTCTTGGGAGGACGTTACTTCGATTCTCCGTGATCCTGGAGGAACAAACTTGCTGAAATGGCCTAGATGATAAAACATAGGCTGTAAAGAAAGAAAAAAATATATATATATAAATAATAACGTCAAAATGGGCTGAATATATGTGAGTTGTTGATATAAAGTTAAAATATGTTGTTAAAATATCCGTAAAAAGGAGGTGTCCATAACGACGGGTTGGATGTAGTGTAATTTCCCGTTAATGTCTGGAACTTAATTACGACGCATGATGTACGCTTTTTTCAAAACCACGATAAAAATCTCGAAGCAACATGTGATGCCTCATTCGCTTCTTCTCAAATCAAGCGGTTTATACAGCATGCGTTATATTAGACTGTTATAAAAACGTATTAATGTTTTTTTAGAGCGGATTTCAATGAGTGTTGAAAGTAATTTCACAATTGCTTTGGTTGCATTGCTACGCTAGAAAATCTCGCGTCTTTTTTCGACAAATCAGAAGTAAAACCAAAACCAATCGTGACTTGGTCACACGCGTTTTCCCGCCGCTTGGTGGGAAAAACAAACTGACCAATCACAACAGACGCAGACAATCCAATGAACCAATCAGAACGCAAAGCAAATACATGTCGCCGGCAGTCGCCGGCGCGAAGCGCGGGAAAACGCGTGCAGAGAAGTCACGATTGGTTTTGGTTTTACTTCTGATTGGTTGAGAAAGTGGCGCGAAAATTTTTAGCCAATCGCAAAGCGTAGCCATGCAAAACCAAAGCAATATTGCGAAATAACTTTCGACACTCAATTAAAGACCGCTCTATTACAGTCTAATACAACGCGTGCTGTAAACTCCCTTTAAGGATAAGCGGACGAGACTTAAAATGTTGCGTTGAGAGTTTCTTTGTGATTCAGGGCTGACCTTGCAAATTGAATTTTTTCGGGTTTAGGTGCCCTGTAATTGGCATCTATGGGGTCTAATTTCCGAAAAGGACGGGCCGGAGCCCACAAATTCTCCAAGAGGTATTGATGCATAATCTCGTCTTAAATTATAAATGGTTGAAAATTAAACAATTTTCGGCCCATTGTGCCTTCTGTCTCTTGCAAAATAACGAGGGAGTCCCAGCCCCTGCCCCAAAATCGACCACTGTTAACATGCACGTGAGGAATTAAGAGGAAGCACGAGACTCTAATTAATTTTTTCATAGCAAGAAACAATTCAACCAGCAAAACTCATTTCCGTTTCAAAGCTTTTGTAGCAGGCCTTGCCTTGAGAGACTCTTGAGGCAATTTGGGCATTTAGCATTTAGAAACACTTCATCTCACCTGTTTGTAGAATAGTCCATTGTCAGCATCAACAATAATCGGTGAATCAACAATATTGTTCACCCAGTTTGTCCCTCCTTTCATGTTCAGCGCTAGGTTCCAGTCCACCCATCCAGCAGACCAGTGTGATAAATTCTGCAATGTTAGACATCGAAACATGTCACTCAATAAACAGGCCAAGGCCAAGAACATCGTAAATAACTTTTTGTCAATCTTAGCCAATACAGTGGCTGGCTGGTTTCTTACGAATTTTATTTGATTCTGCAACTAAACTGTCCGGCTTAGGGAACCACGGCATTCACTCCAAAGGGGAAGGTGGGTGTGTTCGTGTTGGGAGAAGGGGGGGGGGGGGGGGGGGAGGGAAGTTTTGGTTGCTGCATAGTAGCCTCTGTTGGCAACTCCAGCAGATACCATGCACCTCTTCAGAACCTTTAATTTCAATGGACCTGGGTATCGTGCAGATGGATTGTTTTCTGGGCTAGGGACCATTGTCCTGTTGTTTGTTCTATTGTTTTCTCAGCCAATGCTGTTGTGAGGCATTCCGCCTCAACTCTAGGGGTCTGAGACAAAAGGATGAGGGTAACTATGGGGGCTTAAACAAAGGACAAGAAAGAAAAGGGGGTGGAGGTGGGGGTGGGGGTGGGGGTGGAGAGAAGAGGTGCTCCCCTCCCCACTCAGTCAGAGTTCTGTCCTCTTCATCAGTTTCTTGCTCTAGCCCTTAACCTCATTCCTCTCTTCTATTGCCCAAAACAGTTGCCTGCAGAGGAGGCGAGCCTGAATACCTCAATAATGCTGTGTGTGTAATTACTTCCTCTTGACCATTCTCCAAGGTGAACTCCTCGCACAGAAGGTGGGCCTGTCCACCCAGCACAGGCTTCAGTGTTCAGGATAAAGTAACCAGGGAATCTAGAGTAGATGGAATATACATTAATAAAAAAAAACTAAAACAAACGTACAAATACTGTTGTAAGGGGGGGGGGGTCCGGGTGCATGTGTCCCGAAATTTTTTTTCCGATTTTACCCTCTAAAATGCCATTTCCAGCATTCCTGAGAGTCGAAAAGCGTTTGTTAAGTCAAAAACTTGACAATCAGTCAATTGGTGGAAGTGAAACAACTACAATGTACGTATAAAATAATTTTATTCTATTATTTTTATGAACCACATGGGAGACACAAGTCTGATGGGGGGGGGGACCCTCCCCCTGGATCCGCCACTGCCAGTTTAAGAAAAGGTGATGGCCTGTGTGATGTGATGTGTGATGGCCTGAATGCTCTTAATAAATGTTGCTTTCCTAAAAAGTCCCTGACATTTATTTATTTTTCCTAAAAGGACTGCAAAATCTGACAGTTATGCAAATAACTATAATGATAATATTACTTTTTGTGCATAGCTGTAAGGACATCAGCTGGTGTCTGTTCTTCATTGTACCAGTGCAGAGCAACTCCTGAAATATATTTGGCAGTTTGAGGATCACCCAGCATTGTATCAGCCCATGTCTTTACATATCGACGTTGGTCATCTAACATCATCAATTTAACATCAGAATAACCAAACTTAGCTAAAGTTGGCCCCAAGTCCTCTTTTACAAAGTCTTTTTCCATCTCTGCTGTGAAACCCATACACTGAAAAGTATACCTAATAGAAGAATAGAATAATTAAAATTATAATGGAATTATTATCCAAATTTAATTTAATGTCTCATTTGCTGTCCTTGCTAATGTTCAAATATTGGGTGAGTCCAGAAAATATCCATACCCTTCCACAGGCAGCATTGACACTTCACCCCCCCCCCCCCTCCCCGTTGCTTTCAGAAATTCCAACATGTAACATGTCCTACCCCCTCATTGCCTACGGAATTCCAGTCCAAAGAACCCCCTTGCCATCGGAATTCCAAGATGCTGCCTGTGGTATGGTATGGATATTTTCTGGAATTACCCATTTTAATAATTAGATGTATTACATATTGTTTTCAATATATGGCAATAAACTTGAACATATCTGTTTGATCTCTTCACCAATAATAATAACCAGAGCATGTATTTATTTTTTTATTCCTCACAAAGCAAGGTTAATAAATTTGTTGTGCCTCAGGAGCTAAGCCGCGCAAATTCGAGCGAAAAATATATTAATATTCATATATAAATACTTGAAGATGTTCTGCAGTTGCCAGGCAACAGCGCAACAAAGACAGACAGTGGTACTACCTCATGTAAGCCTATATAGGAGCATTGCAAACAAAGATGGCGGATGGTAAATGGTACGCGAACCATCGAAAGGACCTTTTACCAACGTTTTTGGTTTCATAGAAGATGAAGTGGAATGGTGAAAGCCTCATACGCAAATTGAGATTCCACCAAAGTTTTGACCCATGGAGCACCCTTCCCCGAGCTTCGCGAGGTTCTGAGAGACACATATTTCTAGTTATTTTTTATTCTGGATCCATACAGTAGTTTAAAATAAGGAAAAACAATCAGTACCACAAAAGAGTAGAGCTTTAGGTAGTTTTCATTTCAGTATACAGCCATTTCAATAAACGTTGTCAGATGAAAGCTTAAAGCCAAGACCGCAAGGTAGTATGGGTTAGAGTTAAAAGCCATTGAATAAAAATCCCATACTACCTTGCGGTCTTGGCTTTTCACCTTTTTCATCCGACAACGTTAATTGAAATAGCTGTACACTGTAGGGGTTTGAACCACAATTAAAGACTCAAGGTGTAACTCAGTGGGAGTCAGTGAAAGAGTAAGTTATTATTATGACAAAACCACATTTGTACCCTTCTATAAATCCAGTTGATGGTTCATTTTCCACTGTAAGCCCCCAGATTTTCACTCCATTATTCTCATAAGATTTAATAAACTTGGCAAAATACAAAGCCCAGGCTTTGTGGTACTTGTCACCTGCTACTCCCTTTAACTGGCCAGGCCCTTGCATCTTGCCATTGGTCTTCATCCACGCAGGAGCTGCCCAGGGACTCCCAAAGAAAGTGATATTCCGTTTGCTCATTTTCAAGGCAGATATCATGATAGGAATCTTAAGATTCAAATCCTCTTTGGCTAGGCTAAAGTTCTTCATTTGAAAATCCCCTTCATGGTCGTCATAAGAGTAAGGATATGTGGAAAAATCACAGCTTGCCATAGGGATGCGTCCAATAGAGTACTCAATTCCATCTTGAGAAAAATATGATGAAATAAGTTTTTTTGCAAGGTGGAGCTGATATTTAAAATGTTAATTCCAGCCGCATCTGAAATGTAAAAATAACAGTGACATAATATTGCAGTCTATCCATAAAGATACCAAGCAGCAAACAGATACCCTCAGAAAATCATGAACAGTAATCTAATTGAAGGGCTGAGAGCATAACTGACCTATGTCAAATTTTAGGTCATTTTTTTTATTTTTTCTTGCTCAGATTTGTCCATTTTTGGCATGTGAACTGCAAATTAGTTGCAAAACATTGTTCAGAATTCTTTTGTGTTGTTTTTCAAAAAAAAAGATATATATCTTTATGTCTCCTGCTGAATCCTGCTCAAAAAAAGTGAATCCTAAAGTTTACCCACATTTCTCAATTTTATGCTGTTTTTTCACTTCAGATGGCCAAGTTTGGGCCTGTACCGCTGAATCCCACTCAAGAAAAAAGGAAACTCCCCCCCCCCAAAAAAAAACAACAACAAACAATGCCGAACCAAAGTTTATTCCTCAAAATCAAAGTCAAAGCACTTGAGGGCCAGAACTCTGCTTTTTTCAGGTGAAATTAGTCAAATTCCTTAGGGTTAGTGCAAATTTGACAAGGGTTTGTAATATTATTCGTTGTATGATAAAATGAGGCAAATCTGAGCGGGAAAAAATAAAACAAGGCCTAAAATTTGACAGAGGTCGGTTATGGTCTCAGCCCGTCAATTATCATACTCCAACAGTATTCATGATATCAAATGGAAGACTTACAAAATTTTATCTGCTGGAATTCTCATGGTCTCCAAATTCAACCACCAGACAGTTTAGTTTAGTCCCACAGTTGAATTTGTCTGCAACACAGACTCAGGGACCGCGGAGGGGGAGGGGATGGTAGGGCCACGGCCCCACCACTTTTTTTTGCGAATCAAATACTACAATTTTATTCCTTTTTTTCGATTTTCAATATGAAAAAATTATTTTCAATTGTCAGCCCTCCCACTTTTCACCTTGCTCCGCGGTCCCTGAGACTACATGTATTATTCTCACAGACACAGAACTGCACATGCATATTAAGCTGTCAATAAGGAAAGGCTTGATGCAAAAAGAGGGCTTTAATTTTAGCATGCAGATTTGATTTCATGTACAGTGAAACCCTGTTAATAAAACCACTGAAGGGTTGTATGTCACTTATTTACAGGGATGTCAGGTTAAAGGGTTAACCTGACATGAAAATGATTCTGAATCTGAGCTCTATCATGGCCAAGTCACACCAAAAGAAAAAGATTACAATTTTGAACTGTAGAAGCCGAATGGGATTGATTGGGAAAACTTGAAAGTTTGTGGACTTTCCAGTTTTCCCAAACTGTCTTTTAAGAGACTTTGACACAAAGAGTACTGAGACAAAACAGCAGTTTTTCTAAAACAAGCCATGAATTGTAGTATGATATAGTATTTCTATGTTTGCATTGACCGAGGCTCTATATGCAGAATACCCAGCCTTGGAATTGGAGTGAATCTTATATATAATAATCAACCTACCTGTAAATGCACCCCCGAATCCAAGAATTGTCTGAAAAATCTCGCCCTGGTTCACGTTAAAAGTGACTTCATCTGTATCAGGCGACTTATTTTCATCTAAATCCCTGTTTATCTTTCCAGTCTTTAAACTAAAGCGATCACCAGCTTTAGAACTTGTGTAAACAGCATATTCCATTTCAGACAAGGGACTACCGTTGCTAAACGAGTCACACTCCAGTTCGTCCGAACAGACACACACGGTCCCATCATAACCGAAATCTTTGCTGTGGCAGGCAGAGTATTTAGGTGGTGAAAACTTCACCGCAGTTGCAAAGAAGGAGAAAAACAAGAGTAAAAGAAAGAGAAGCCCAAGTTTGTCTCCGTGATCCTGTCTTAAATGTGTTTCCATTTTCACAACAGAGTTGCAAATTCAGGCAGGCGTTCGTGTCCAGTCTCAACACGGGTTCGGGATCTTTAAAAGTAAGGGAGGGGTCGGAGGGGTCAGGGAAGGGAGGGTCGAAACGCCAGCTCTGACAGAGCGGGACTGGGCCCAAGCATTTATCAACATGGCAGAGACCGCAGAGACCTGCAAAGACAACAGAGAAGGTAAGCTGAGAGATATTATACAATACAATACAATTTTATCAACACGAGAAGATAAAATTTGTATTCACAAGCGGACATGTAATATTCTGTTTATTATATAGATATCGATGAAATATCAAGAAAGAAGGCATCCAATTTAACCCATTGACAAACGAGCTATAATTCTCAAAAAACAGTAAGCTTATGCTTATTGCGGGAACGTCTGCCCAGTACATGAATAGAGTGCAAAAAAGCTCACAAAAACAAATTTTTCTCGGTCTAGAATAACTAGTGTGACTAATTTCCCAATAAAATACACCGGTTGCGTATCGAAAATTGCCCGAGAAACTGATTTGGAAATCAAAATGGTAAAAACTACACAGACATCTTTGCACAAGGCGACGTGAGTGAAATGAGTGAGTCTGGTTTTGTTAAAGCTAACATAAAATCGCTTTTCAACCTTTATGTAATGAATGAACAAACCATTCCAAAATATTCAGTGATCCCTCAGACGAGACATTTGCTCCGGGCGTGCACGTTACCAAAATGAACTGTTGCTGATAATTATGTATGTGTGCGCTATTGTTTTGCTTTTGGATTTCTATTGTTTTGGCTTTTGTTTTGGGGTTAAACGGAAATCTTTCCGGCTGAAAAGTGCAAAATAACGGAGGTTATTTCGCTCGAACCAAAGCAAATTTCCCA